>OY720107.1:7695907-7732280 GCA_963082835.1 Leptogaster cylindrica | reverse complement strand
GCACAAGAACATGCCGTTTGGTGATTAGAAAAAATTGAAGAGATGAGAATGATGAAATGAAAAGAAAAAATTCGAACTCACTCACACTCGTATGATAAAAAAACGCGCTACTCCGAAATCTCCATGCTGCAAACATTTTTATAAGAGGGGAAATTTTTTTTCATAGGGATTTTTTTCACGTGAAAACGTCACACATTTTGAATGCTGTACGCGCTCTCAACCACATGTATGCTCAGCGCTGTGAATTTTTCTGTTCCAAAAGAAGTTTTTTTTTGTTGCGACCAGTCGAGTTTTTGCTGCGAAGAAGTAAACAGTTCGAAATCGAACTGGACCGATAAGCGAATTGCTTTGTGCAGCAAATTTGCTCTGTGTGAAGAATAAGAATCACCTGTTCAACGGTGGAGTATAGTGAAAAACTGTAATATCGCGAAAAGTGCAAGAAGTGTTACTACAGAGCGACACGTGTTCCACCCGCCAGGCAACGACAGCAGCCACACCACACTGCTGCAGTGAATTCGCGATTGCAGACCTGCAGAGATTTTCTTGTATCGCGTGAAAATAGTAACTGCTGAACCCCGTCAGCATCACAGTTGCACAGGGGGAAAATGCGAAAAGCGTTCTCGCTGGGGGGCCCTGATCGTTGTGAACGTTTTTTGCCGGTCGCGGCACAAACCTCAGCCTCTGGTCAACCACCGCCGCCGTCACATCGCCGTCATCACGGACAGAAGTTCTTCCCTTTTTAATTTCGATTCCTGCCGCAAATAATGAGCGTTGTTTAGTGGACAAGTGTCGAGTGCTTTGCGCCGATCGTTTTTAAGTCAAAGTGGCTAAAAGTGATTAGTTAAAACAAAAATTCCCTGCACTACAACAAACTGCACAAGATCAATCATTTTATCCTGGGCAAAATCATTGCCAAAGCAATAATTACCACAGCAAGTGGATGACGGGAAAGATCGTCGCAACAACTCCGTTTTCCTTGTTCAGCACGGACGACGGAGGAACACGCGCTCGAGTTAACACAAACCGCGGCAGGACGCACCCACACATAAACAGATATCCGAATTTTTTATTTCCCCTTCGCGTGGTTCGGGCACTCTTTTCCATGTGTTTCATTTTTTATTTCGCAGCTCAATACTAATTTCTGTTTGCATTTTTGTGACAATTTATCGATTTTTTTTTTCATCCGGAACTCTGCCGTTTCCGTGCGAAGTGACATAAAAACGCGGTGAAAGATCATGTTTTTCGGGAAGTGGCCTTAAAATTCATACAATAAACAAATTCTAAGTAACAAATTACTGAATAAAAATAATCTGTGCCTTTTAATAAAACCATCCACCCTCTCTGACAGTTTCAATTGCCATTCGACTTCCAGTGAATAATTGTGAAATAAAAAAGTGTATTCAAGATCAATTAACGTTATAAATTTCATCGGGAATCAAAACAACTTTGAGAAATAATCAAAAACTGCCTCAAACTGGAAGGGCGCACAATAGAGTACCGCCCTGGCGGAGGGCTAGACTACCACAACTCCCCGCTGATGGCTGAAATACCGGCAGGCGACTACCTACATCGATCTATCGATCAGCTGCGATCGATGAATGAGCGCGGAGTCCTTGGACCCCTAGGACACTTGACCACCACTGATCTAAGGGCGTCTCTGGTCCACGATTACAAGCCATTCAACATAAACGAATTGCGACAAAATGTTGTCGAACGTCTGGATTACAAAAACGGTTTGGTGATAGACACTCACCACAGCCACCACCGTCAGAACGGGGGTGGCGGAGCTGGTGCGGGCGGTGGTGGACAGACCGGCACTGCCGGGAATGTCCATCAAAGCAATGGTGGCACCGTCGATAATCAAGGGAACAACCAGACTGATGATTTGCGACATGATCAGCAACAACAACCGGAAATGAAGCAGTCGTACAGCGCTCCCTCAACGCCCCCTACGCCACTCTCAATCGCCGATGCTCAAATGACGGAGACGAAGGTAAGTGCAGAATCTTCATCAAAAACGCAGTCTTTTAATAGAATTTTATTTTGTATTCTGTTCATGGGGAAGGGGATCTCTACTTCTTTTTATCAAAGGGTTGTCCTTTGGCAGAAAATTTTCGAACAAATCAAAAAGGAATTAGGTAACCTAAATCCACCGTTTTTTCGGCCACTCTACTCAAACAATTTGTCATTGAGCTAAAATTTCTTCATTCTTTTGCTGTTATTCAACCCCTCGAAATCAAGCAACTTCAGCATCCACTGCACACTGGACCAAATAATGTGGACGATGACCACAAGACTTTCCCGGATTTAGTTTCGGCGGCAGAACGATTTCACAGCACCGAAAAAATCCGAGGGCTGCTGTTTCCAGCTGAGCGATTGTTTGAAAAAGAGAGAAAATATGATTTTGCACCTGCCGTTAGTGTGCCGAGCCTAATTTGCATAATCTGCGTTTTGCCCCGGCTGCTTTTCGATCCCGTTCTCCTCATTCCCAATGACTCTTATCAGTGAATTGAATCATTCCAATTCCAAAGCCCGACTTGACCGGACAATGGCCACCTTCGCTAATAACGCCGCAAAATCGTCCATGCTCGTGTTCAAACCTGAGCCGAAGTTGGACTCGCAGTGACATGCGCGGCGGCTATTCATGCCAGTATGTACAATAAAAACAATTTGCACTCTAAGCAAAAATTTTTGATTATGCTAGAAAAGTTGTTACTGTTACGTATGTCCTTTACGTATGCACGTAAAGACATCGGGGTACTTTCATTGATCAAGAATCACGGTAATGATGTTCGAATCCTGCGAATTGTTCGAACTCCGGACATCTGGGGTCCTTCATCTTTGCAAAGAAAAATATCATCAAAACTCCGCGATTCGGCTGCGCAGTTGATTCAATGTGCCTTAAGCCGACCAGGTGTTACTGGCGACGTCGACGGTCCTCCGCGTACCTCCGCCGAAGCATACACGCGCATTGCCCGTATCCGGGGCCGTCGGCATAATGGTCACATCTGCCCGTCCAACAAGCTTTATGATATCAATTAGAGCCCAGCACTGGACAGCGCACATAGTCCGCCACCAACAGGGCCATCAAATGGGAAGGGAAGAAGGGTTGTGCGGGTTTAAAAGCCAAATTGCAGATTGCGATCTAATCAGATTGTAGAGTACAAAACCATCTCCACCTGCTCAAGATTCCGGCATAAGATCCTTAAAAAACGTAAATAAATCTTACGAAAATTTAGACACTCTTGTTTACAATCTCGTCGATGTGTGTTCATCAAGCACAAAAAAAAATTGCTGACCTAATTTTTTGCCTTCACTTAATTACAAAAACGTTTTGAAAAATAAAAAATAAAGAATTGTTACCCTCCCACATCGCAGCATCATCCCTGCTCACACCTCCACAAAAGATTATTGCTGTGACCTTTTTTCGTATTTTGTTTTCCGTACAAAAACACATTTTTTCAGCGAATTATAAAACTTTTGAAATCATAAATCTTTATCGTGTTCAAAAATGTTTCACTGTCGGCACGTGGTTCTAAATTTATAAAAAATATATATCTCAAAATAATAGAAAAAAAGAAGTTTCGAAAAAAATACGATGTCAACTCAGACGTTCACAAATATTTCGCCTAATTTTTTTGATTTATTTTTAATTTTTTTTCATTAGGAAAAGAATTTTTCTTTTTTAATTTTTGCTCATCTCTCATGGGAGACTAATTCTGTTTTTGTTTTTATTTTTATTATATATTTTTGTAATGTTGATAAATATCTTTTGTGGAAAAAATTTAAGATACTTGTGCAAAAGATTAGTGTGATTGAAAGGATTATTTTTATTAGACAATTTAACTCTTTCATATTCTGAATTGTTTACGTCGTTATTGCGTTTTGGGATGAGAAATTTTTGGTGTTCAAAATTAAAAGAAATTATTTAATCTATTTGAAATAAGTTCCAAAAATATTTCTGAAAATTTATATTCTGCATGCACAATTGAATTGAATTCAGATTTCCTTTTTCAAGTCACCCTGTTGCTTTGTACAGATACAAACAAATATAAAAATCTCGCAGTCCACAAAATCCAACATAACTGAGCTAATTAGAATGCTGGCCATAAAATCAGCAGGAAGTATTTCTAAAGTCAATGCACATCCCCGATGACCCTTGGCTTTAAAACAAATAAATACCAGGGTTCAGTAGAAACAACAAAGGAAAATGTTTTAAAAAATTCTGCGAATTTTTTTCTCTTTATCACCCTGTGTGAGACTTGAAGTCGCACACAACAGGGGAGATTCACTCGTTAGCCAACGAACCGACCCTTGTCTTCGAAATCCCTCCTGTGTTTTTAAAAATATCTCATCCAAAACAGCATGAAACGCTTGAGAACCAGTTTTCTTCTCCGATGACCAAAAATCCTTGGAAGATGGCCCAATAGAATATTCTCTTAACTATTTCCTCACTTGCATTCTGCATTGAACTAGAAAGAGATGAAGAATTTTCAAGTGGCATATAGAAAATCTGCAAAGGGATGTCCATGTTGTTCAACAGTCGTCGACGAAGAAAGCCGATAACACGAATTCTTCAGAGTCGTTTTCAGTACTTTTGAACAAGACAAAAATCTCAAATTCCACGTTATCAGAAGGATAAATCACTTGAGCCATGCGCAAGACGGCCTAAATATTTTTTGGCCGTTGTGTCCAGCACATGGTGGTGATCCTTTTAAATGACTGCGTGCAATCGGGAGATAAATGCTTAAATGACGCCTTCTTCGTTTTCTCTGCCCTCTTGTCAGGGCCGAAAACAGTGTTTTGTCTCGCCACAGTGAAAATGGACCACCAGACCTTGATGCAAGCTCTAATTACACGAATTTTTGTTGCCCTTAAAAGGGGAAATTAAGCAAATTGCATCATGCTCGCCCTTCTTTTTTTTATATAACAAAAGCGATTTCAGCCTTCGCAGCAAATTTCTCCACGAAATAAGATCCAGACCAGGCGCTAGTCGGACAATTGTGATAAACGAAAACAAAAAAAAAAAAAATTATAAAATCGGACTGTGTAATAATCACCAAAGTATAATTTATCAATTAAAACGCATTAAATAAGACAGCCGACAATTGTTGAGGTGAAGGACGGAGAAATTTTTCACCCGATATCACAACAAAAAAGGAAACTCTTAGGCCCTGATGTCGAGATGTGGAAATGAAAACTGCCCACAGATCTTACAGCATCCACCACCGTGTACCATTATCATCATCCATCGTCAACAGCAGCATCAGCAAAATACAGAAAATGAAGAAAAATGAGCACCTGAGCAAACGTGCCGCTTTGGTCTCCTTTGTAACCCTTTTTTGTGTACGGGCGGCGTGCGCACTTGTTGTTCTGCAGTGTTTTTCTTCTCTTTGCCGGTTGATTTTCTTCTTATTTTTTATTAATGCTATTCTTGAGCCGATCGGGCTTTTTGCAGTTTGCCGATCTTCTCTTTATAAAACTATAACGCGGCCGCAACGACGGCGCTGACGGCGGCCTGTCGACCTGGCGCAAACATTTTATGAATGAACGAGTTTTTCTCTGATTTTCTTAGTGCACTGCGCATGCCCCTTTGCCTGATTTCCCTTCTTTTTCCTTCTGGTTGCGCTTTTCTTTTTGTTAGTTTTTTGTTGTCCTATTTAATTTGATGGGGCTATTACATGATGCTTAGCTACCGATTCTGCTGCGATCCTCTCAGATTGCTCACATTTAAGAGCTAGTGCACCAGATAAATGCACTCTTATTTGTGGGCTCATATCAATAGATCCATAGAAATGTCGTTTAGGTAATTTACACCGAGACATTTTTGCTCCAGTTTTCCTTTCGATTCAAGTACCACAAGTGGATTTTACTCGATAAACCTTGCTATATCGCGGTAGCAACTTGAGAAGGGTCTTGTCGATCGCGTAAGTGAACTCAGTGACATTCACATGCGCTATTATTATCTGCTTCGAAAGTAATTATTCAAATTAGCAGTTCTATTTTTTTTTTTATTCTTCTTACTAAGTCTTTTAAACTCAGCGTTGCCTATTTACGCGTGCGCAATTTCCATTACAACATCTCATTACAGTACAAGGTAATTTTGTGCAAGTCTTTTAGCAATATGTAATACACTTGTTACGAATCACGTTTTTCTAGAAAATAAAAAAAAATCAATTAACCCAATGAGTACTAACTATAAAGCATTTTTAAATATATTAATTAAAATAAAAGAAGGAAGATCATATTTTGTTATAGTTGCAATTTAGGGTTCGGTTTCTCCAGTTATAGAAAATATTTAACAAAAAGTTTATGCAAATCAAACAGTGTTAATAACATGTGGAAGCTAATTTTTATGACCATTTTAAAATCGAATGAAAAAAATAAATAAATTAAATACAAAAAATTATCGAAACAATTTAAAATTCCTCCCTGCGGTATTTTGTTCTCCCGAATATGGAATTTCTCCAAAATTGTTATTTATTGTCCTACCTTTTGGCATCTATTTATGCAGCTTTCATGTTTTAGAGAACTTAAAACAGTTCAAAAAAACAAAACATTAGTAACTAACAAAAAAATATTAGCGTCAAAATGTGATTACAAAATTTGCAAATCAAATTCGTCTCCTGCAGCCACACGACTCCGGAGCATAATATTTTGAAAAATGATACGTAACTGTCGCGCGTCCGGAATTGTCACTATTATTATAGCAAAAATTTTAGTTTAATGTTAATAAAGGCAATTTGATTTTGTTGTTTATGCAAAAATCCACAGAAAAAACCAAAAAACGCGCTCAAAAGTAGTGAAAATAGCTCTAAACCGTAATAGTTTTTGCGTTATTTGTGGCCACAGCAAAAAGTTGTCGTTGTTTGATTTGAAGCCGTTCAATCGTATTTTCCATGCATTAAAAATGTTTTATGAGTTTAAGTTTTTTGGATCAGTCTGAATTGTTTTTTTTTTTATAATGTTGGTTTTTTGTTTAGGTTTGGATTGGTGAGAGGAGCTTTGAAAGTAGTTGTCGGCTTTAGCAAAGTGCTTTATTTATTACTTGATTTAAGAATTTGTTTTGAATTTTATTGGTTTACGACAAATACCGCTACAATATATACAAACGGAAATTTGAATGAAATTCCGGTTACTATTTATTGAGTAATATTGATTAATTATGTTGATAGTCCTGGTTTGCAATCGATCTCAAGCTCAATTCCAATTAATTTCGTCATCTGGAAAATCATGAACAAATTTGGGAAATTTATCAAGAACAAATCAATTGACATCATTTCCTTTATACATTATAAAAAAAATTTTTTATTAATTCAAGTAATTCACATTGAGAATTTTTGTGATGATTGTTTTTCTGTTGTTATCATTTATGTTTCCCTTATTTAACAATTTCAGATAAATTTAATCGAAGTGCTTGAATTTTTTTCTTAATAATTTAAATGCTAAATGTCGTAAAGATCTTTTGTCGGTACTAATGCCTTTTATGCCCACGAAGTTTATTCGCACACATTTTAATTACAGATTAATGTTTTCCCTTAAATTTAAGTACCAGTTAATATAAGAATCAAGTTCTTAAATGAAATAAAATAGAAAATAGCAATTAATGTTATTTTTTTCGTTTTTGCAGTAACAAAATAAGCCTTGAAGACTTTGTAACACACTTTTAACTCTTAGAAAAAACCAACAAATACCATTTGTCTACTGTAGAAATTAATCTCTACCATGTAGTAAAATTCTAATAAAATGATTTATAACATTTTTACAACTTATACAGAAAAATATAAAAATTTGCCATCAACGGATTTGTGTTTCCCATTTACTCCAGTCATTATCACGGCTGCCAAGGATAACTTCTGAGAACAAAGTCCCATTGGTTGGCATTTGTTATTAGTAGTCACGAAATTAAATAGTGAGTCGGATGAAGATCTTCTGCTGTTTAAACATTCGTGCAAATGAAGTAGTAACTATACGAAAACATAAATCAAGCTGTTGCCAATTAATTCAAATTACCAATCTCTGCAGCAAGGGAGAGAAAAAAAATCACATCTATGCCATGAGACATCGGAACAAATATTATAATAATTTTTCAGAATCTTTTATAATTTTTTTTTTAATTTAGCTTGAAACATAAAATTTTAGTGTCCAGCAGTCGGCAATAATACATGTAATCTGATGATAGTCGACGTCTTTGTGAAGTGCAAACAAACATTTTATATCCACATTTCCCATTAAATTATGCATAATGTTTTCTTATGTTGTAAAAAATAAAATCAACAAATTGCAATTATGAAGAAATCGGCGATTGTGCGTTAATAAGCTCGCCCAGTTCAGCTTATCTTTAATTTCGGGGAAGGTTCGCGCAGATCGTCTTTTGCTTTCTGTTTTTTACTGATCGCTGACGTTGATGAATCTTCGTCGCAAAATTGTTTTTATTCTTATTCTTAGCCACCTTCAACATCCCGAAGCAATACTCAGTTGCAAGTCATTCATATTTTTAGAATTCTGTCGGTCATCCCCCGTTCGTCCCCCTGTCTAGTGTGTCCAGCTGATCTGAGGTGTTTTTGGGATGCTTTAGTGTGCCCCCACGTCTCACTGCCGTACGTAATAATTCATTTTTATGATTGTGCTTTCAATTTCGATAGTCCCACTCTGCATGGCAGTTGTCTTCTTCCCTTGATCAAGAAGATCAAATGAGTCTACATTTTTCGGTAGAATATATTTTCACACGCCGCCGACTCCGAGAAGGACCAAGCTCCATTCTGCTGATGGGGAACGTTTTAAGTCAGGATGGAGCTGACTTGTCAGTTGCCTAGCCAGCACGAATAATTAACAACTTTTGCCTTAAATTGCTGACTTTCGAGCAAAGGTTCTGCGATAAGATTCAACTCTAATGGTGGTGACGAAGCAGACGAAAATTAAAGTTTATACGCGTGCGTCGAATGATCAGCAAGGTTCTTGTCTTCTTCGCGTCTACATCATCCAGATCCGTAAGTGGTGCCTCGTCGATGAAATGTCTTTCAATAATGGTCCAGACTATCTTCACTCCCAGTTCATCATTTCTGGCACACATGTATGATAAATGAAAGCACGTGTTCTTCGTTTCAGCTGTGGCGCGCATTTCAGAAAAACATGTATATATTTACTAAAATTATTTCAAGGCTAAAGAGGTTTATATTTGTGAATTGAGACCGGCGGGGTTTTTTTGTTTTTTAAAGCAAAGCAACCATGAGAAGATCTTATGAAAAATAACACCATCACTATGAGCTTGCTCTGATTCTAGTGACAGCTAGTTGCCTAATGCTGATTGGTGTTGTAATAACAACAACACTTTTATTTACAACAATCATCTTCCACTTCTCCTCATACGTCTGTCCCAATCAATTAGTATCAAAAGATGCAGATCAAAATGTCTTATTTCTTGGTGTATAAAGACACTTATTCTTTGCCTACGTTCCTTAATAATCTTATTTCACATTTTATATCTGTTTTGACATTCGATAACATTAAAAAAAACACACAACAACGAAAAAACCTCAAATTCCATTAGCCTCTTCGATCGTCTACGATCAAAATCTGTCCATTAAAACTCAACCAATTCCTCAAAGGTTCTTTGGCTGTTCCTATTTCGTTCGATTCCCAATCATAAATTTTCATTTCTTGTCACCTCTGTTATGGTCTAACGATCGCAATTTAGGGAAATTTCGACCTGGTTTTATATAAAAAAAAAAAATCAATAACTGATAGTTAAGGAAATTTTTGTCGATTATAATTGGACAATATCACCTTTCCGGGCAGTTTATTTGCTGCCATACCAATGCAATTAATATGAAAATCGATTTCAAGATAATTCCATTCGATCGGAACCCCTGATTTTAATATGAAAGGTGGCGTGTGTTTGGCCGCATTATTCTGCAGGTTAATTTCATTATTTCGATCGACTTTTAAGAAAATTTAAAAAGACATTTGCTCGGTAATTTCGAACGATTCTTTTTTGACATGTTTGTTGAGGATATTTTAGTGTTTACTCAATTTATATAAAGCTTTTTTTCTTGCCTTGTATATGTAATATGTATATTTAGTTTTTATATTCTATAATGAGTCCGAACAGAAATTTGATCACTCTTACCCGTGGTACAACGTCATAAGTGCATTTCACCTTTTGTGATCGGTCAAATTTCAACAGGACAGCATTGACAAACATAAAGCCGATGGTAACATCTCTTAATTTGTGTGCTAACCGCAGCAATAATGCTACTTGAGTAAAGTGGATATGGAACATTGCCGTCAATTATTCTACCGCGGTAAGTGGACTTTTTTTTATCGCTGAAGTCCGTTCTATATAGTGTTCTCCATTTAACGTTCTAAAACAAAATCTAATGAGATGAATCCTAAGATTTATAGGTCATCATCCGTCATACAGGTGATACAGATAAGAAATGAAGAAATTTGATGGGTTCCATTAAAGTGAGAGCTGAGATCAAAAAACGTGGTCGTGATCAACTAACAGCGTTCGAAATTGCTTTTCGTTGATGTATTTTTTTATTTTGTGTTTTTGCAACTTCCGGTTTACTCATGAATATTGCATGTGGTGAAGTTATGTAATTAATCCTGATTTGTAAAAGGGCATGCATTAAAATGGTTGGGATTGTGGGATAAGTGATCGCAGGTGCTTTACTATCACTTCACATTTTATGGATATTGTAAACAATCGTTTATTTTACAATTACAACTAACTGAGCTCTAAAAATAATCACTACTACTTACAGCTAGATATTAAACTTATTCACCATTTTGTTGTAATTTATTCCATATAAAATGAACTCTTGAAGTAGCTTTTGTAACCATAAATTCTAAAATACTTTTTAAAGTGAATGGTCGAATATTCAACTGGAGTATCTATTACCAAAAATGTATGACTTTTTATTTTTCCTAAAAGAAGATTTAAATATTCCCTTGATATACGTTTTTATAAAAAACACTCGCCCCAAAAACTGCATTGATCAATAAAATAAAATGCTTTGCTCAATGAATGGTTTATTTTAAATGAATGGAATTTCTACAATGGCCAAAAAAAGCCTGAATGAATTCTTTAAATAACCGCACTGTGATAACATCACAACAAAATTCCAAAAACCTGTGTAAAATAACAATAACAACAGGTTGCAAGTGTTGTATGCATGCAGTCGGTCGTGTCAAGTGCATCAGAGCGCTGCTGCCGTAGCTGAATTTCGCGGAAAAAATTATAGCAAAAATAGGAAATTGTGTAATCACTTGTAAGACCACCGACTTCTTCATCCGTTCATTCTTAAATCGCCATTTCAAAATTGCCTCTAGAAATTGAGGGAAAAATAGAAAAAAAGTTGAGGGGCACCGATTGGTATAAAAAAACTGATAACAAACGCAAGTTCACTTGTCTTCCGAATTCATTGCCAAAAATACGCGGGAGTTCCTATAAAAAAAATTAAAAAAAAGAACTTTTTTTACTTGCGCTTTCCAGCACCGAGGAGCAAGATAAGCGATTTTTATCAAGGGCCTTGTCGGGTTCAAGTGCGATACGGAGGGGAATGGAAGCGAACTTAGAAAAACTGGGGGAGATAAAAAACTGAAGAAAAAAACCAACAACTCCAATTCGGCTTGTGGAGGTGTCGTATTCTGATCCGTCAAATGAGCCTCGATACTCATCCGCCGCCGCAATTATTTGCTGAGCCGCCTCCACTCCACTCCACCACACCTAGTCATTAGCATTGATTAATTGATTGCGTAAAAAAAACGATCGTGTACATTAAAGTTAAACTTGAATCAACTGGTGTTAATTGTACTATAAAAATTGTCAATTTTTGTCTTTCGTTGAGGCGCGTTGGCTTTTTGTATATATGTATTTTTTATTTCTTTTGTTCATGTGTTCCTGACGGGCAGAAGTCAATGGATTCCATCGCGAGCATTCATTGAAGGCGCTTTCTGTGTGTAGACAGTCTTTCGGGCAGCCGCGGTTCAGAAAACCGATCGCGGATCGTGGATCGCTTGATTTGGTTATTTACGCAAAATCATAAATTCGATGATCGTGAACGGAATGGTAATGGGTTAGAATTCCCTCCGAGACGAGCATAAAGAACCAGCAAAAACGTGGGGAATAATTTTTTGCTGATGATCTCAGTTTTTCTTTTTGTCGTAATTGTTTTTTCGTTTTTGTATAACAATTGTTGCAGGAAGTGCGCGATAATGAATGAAAAAATGTTCGAGCCCAAAGGAAACTTCATAAATTGAGGAAACCTCTTATTGAGTTTTTTTTTTTGGTTAATTTTTTTCAAATTATTTATGGAAAAAAGAACTACCATCTTGTGTAAAAATATCTTTGAATATTTCAAAATTTACGAAATTCAGTGGCATACTTTGAAAACCATAAAAGCTCTATAAAATTAATTCATAATTTTATTATATTAATAAACATTGTACCTTTTATTTTTCATCATCATAAACAAATTATAGATACCTATTCAAAAGATATTGCTCATAATTTTTAAAAAAATAATCAAATCATCACTTTTTAATAAACAAAATTCCAAACATTCTGAAATATCAATCAAAAATATGAATAATAATATTTTCGAATAATCAAAAAGAATTAAAAAATTTGTAATAATTTCACGATCGTTGATCTGTCATCAGCTTTCTGTGTTTGCTCAATCTAATCACGATCATCTTCTCCTCAGATTTGTTATTAACATGAAAAAAAACAACAACAACACTGAAAGTTAGATTTGTTATCTTTTTTCAAAAAATATTAAATACGAATTCATTTGGAAACACAAATCGATAATAAGTCGTTTAATAATAATGAATCGCGGACTAATGATCATAGATCACTGATCGGATATCCTAAACTTTCTATATCGCCAAATCATTTTGATTAGTTCGTCGGTTTTTAATAAATTGTGAATTAATACGAAAACGCTTTTTTAGTAATGAATATGAACTACGCAATACGCATTGATTTAGACTTTAGAGACACTGGAATGTTTCGTACAAGCGCAAAGTGATTATTATTATAATACAAGTTTTTTTTTCGTTTCTATGTTATTGTCATTATTCAGTGATTAGTTAAAGGCCTCGCATTTTATGATTCCCATAAAATTTAAATTGTTAACTAATTTGAATTGAATGCCTTTTAAAATAGAATTCAATTTTATTTGAAATCAGGAACATTCGATTGAATCATTTTAAAACATATTCAATCGATCTTCGTATTTACAAAATTTTTTTTTCGTTTTTCCAAACATTTATAAGAAATTAAATTACAAAAAAAACTTGATGTGATTTACGATTGGAGTTGACTCTTTTGGCTTATTAATTGTTTAAAACAGAGGTAATTAAAGCGAATATGACATGCCCTTTAATTATGTAATTACTCGCATAAAATCGACGACAAAATTGCATCGATTTGTCCCAATAGCACGATTAATCCAAAAAATATTGCCATTCGCAGTAATTTGTCACGTCTTGCTTAATAATTTGTTTTGACTTATTTTCTTCTGTTTATTTTCACCCATGCTCTGCAGATTCCTGTTAATTGAATTTTAATTAATTTACATTATTACTGATTTTTTTTGTATCTTTCATTTTTAATTATCGCTGATTTCACCTCATTTTCGTGATTTATTAGGCTAAAATTTGTATTCACTGTTCAGGCATCCATTAAATGTTCAGTCGAAATGATCGAATTAATTCTTTGGAATGGAAATTTAAACTGAGTGAAAAAAAAACAACAAATATATTTGTAAAAAAAAAACCTGGCAACAACAATTTTGCTAGGAAGAAAACATATTGAAAAACAGACTTTTGGGCAAAGTACCATTTAGATCAGTGCGCAACGATTCCGTATCGGTCGAATTCATTTTGAACGCTGTTTTGCAAAAAGTTTCACCTCTTCGATAAAAAAATAAAGAAATAAGAAAAACTGAAAAACAAAAATACAGAGAAACATTAACAAAAATTCACTGAAGATCGATGATCTTTTGTGTTTTCCCGAACTGCTCACCAGATTCAACTCATCTACAAAATATGCAAAAATTTAATGATGGGTTCAATTTTTTTGGAATAATTTTATGTGAAAGTAATTTTATTGGATTCAGTTGTCTTGTACAGTTTGAAATGAGATGTTTTACATTTTGAGGGTCGAGAAGTATGAATTCAGTTTGCTTTGCTCATTCGTTTATTAAAGTATTCGGAGAGTTTAAAAGAAAACTAATTGATTTAATATTACTTTTTTCTGCATTAGAATTGTAATATGTTTTCATTATCAATCTATAAATTACTTGCTATTACTAAGTAAAGACTGTAAAGATCTCTGCAAAAAGAAATCATGTCGCCACGACAATGGCATCATCTTTCTATGCAATTTTAAAGTGCCGTCATAATGTCGCCAACGATTTCAAGGGCTGAAATATTATTTAAATTTAACCGTGTGATACGCTGAAATTATGGATAGCATTAGGTTTATTCACTACTTCTTCAATAATTACCACTGCCCATATGCATTTAAAAAAAAAAACGTAGGTGGAATTCTGTGGGTCAACCGAAACAAACAAAAGTTCCACATCGTACACCAATTTGCTGCTTCCTGGAAATAAGTCGCCAGCCTCTGGGAAGAGACGTCTTCGTGACGTAAGAATGGCCCAAAAGGAGCCTCCTTAAATTGATTTTTTTTCTTCGTGGTGTTACTTCATTCCTCCACCAAACGGCACGAACTCGATTTCGGCTGGCCTTGAGTCTTTCCATATATTTCACTTTCCTTAGATCTTTGCTCTCGCAAGCAGATTCTTATTTCATCTTTGACAAAAGACTCGCACAAGTTCAGAACCAGCGCAGGTAGACACTGTGAGGAGGACGACGAAATGAAGCACTTCCAGGTTGGTTTCTTCATCTGAAAGGACAGAGTCCTTTTGTAGTTGCTCACCACCAACCGGTTTTTCATGTTTCACAATGTCCGAAAAATTGAATTCATCACATTGAAATTTTTGGAATGATGTGCACTACCGACCGAACCCTAGAACCAGCATCTTAGTCCCAGTGGTCCACGGATGATTCCCAACCAGAAAAGATTCACATCTCTCTGTTGTGTGATTCCTCCAACATATCGTCCACCATCTGCGATTCAAAGTATTCCCTTTTTGGTGGAAGGCTCTAGTCGCGCTCGAAAATCGTGGCGATTTCCATAAAACCGTCGAGGCACAACTCATCTCCAGCAGTTAGCATCCGCATCTTCCTCGTTTATTTTCTGAAGCATAATTAGAACCGGATACTGCCATATTGTCAAAAGACGGTAGGCAATTTCCAATTCCTGGGATTTGATGGCCGTCAGTGTTCTTTCTTCGTTCGAATTCCTTCGCGCAAAACTACAACAACAGCAAGCACAGTATCCTTCAGCATCTGTTGCAGGTTATTTTTTTCCAGATTTAATTGAGTTAGCAAAATCTTGTAATCACTCCCAATGAGCCGTGCTAAATGAGCTGAACTGAATTTTACTCTCTTAATGGCTCATCATTTCCTGGCTGATCCTGTTGCTGGGATGTACTGGTCGATCATCACATCCAATGACCAAAAAATTTGCCTTTATCACGATGTAAATATTTAATGGAACCCGTCGCGGATATTTATTATTGCAAAGGTACTTAAATGAGCAGCCGTAAATTTGGGTCGACTTAATTTCAAGTATGAATTTCGCCAAACGATTTCATTTAAATTAATGCACCAAATGCCAATGTTGAGGTGTACAGCTCCAAATCTGTATTAATTTTTTCATATTTTTATGATGTCATTAAAAACATAATTTGACCAGTTAAAAAGCTACTCAAGTTATTAAAGGGAGTTAACGATATTTAGAGTACTTTCCACTTGAAAGTTGCCTTTTAAACGATTTGTTGGCGGTTTCCAGAATTCAAGTTGAAAGGATTCTTAAATTATTCTTAAATCTTGTTTTTTATTGTTTAATTAGAAAGGAAGAATTGTATCATTGCATTTAGTAGATAATATTTTTTTTCGGATTGGAATATTCGATCTTATTTTAGGTTTCTCAATTTATAATTTGGACTTTCACCACATAGCTACTGCCTTTTACTGATTGATAAAACTTATCTCCGAAAATGTCGAGTAAAAGTATTGCCACTCATTTTTTGTTTTATGAAATAAATGGGAGTAAACGAAAATCGAGTGTTAAAACTTAAAATACAGAATTAACAGCGCATTCTCCTTTTAAAGTATTAAAACTTTCCAAGAAATTTTCATTTTAAAAATATTTGTCTCCCTTAAATTCCTCGCTGTATCCATTTAACAACAAAAGGAAGTTATCAGAGGGATTTGTATTCCGTAAAACTATCAATACTATAAATTTCCCTAAGCTCTTCTAATGACCTGCAAATTTCTACCATTTAAAGTGGATATAACTTGGAATTCGAAGCAATTCCACCATCGCGACCATCATCAGTCGTCAAATTTAATTGGTCTTTTATGCTATTTTATTGCTAATTTTCCTGTCGCATTGATTTGTTTTCATGCATAAATTTCAAATTTTTAAGAGTGCCTCCATCTCATGTAAGAGTTTGAAAAGAATGCCCGGAATCCTATGGATTTGGTTTAATCAGTACAAAAAATCCCACAAAAAAAAGAAAAAAAATAAATAAATAAATATATTTCGAGGTTTCATCACAGTCCAAAATAATTCAAATGTAAATGAGGCCACTCTCCTAATTCTGGTTAAAGATATCCATTCCATATCCAATCGTCGTAAAAGCATCTCTCATGGCAAACTTTCGATCCAGGTAATGGGCTCCTCGGGTCTGTGCTACTTCATTTATGACTCTTAATTCATCGAATCGCATTCAACTAGACTGACTTCGATGATCTTCATGCGTCCATTTTATGACTGTGTTTAGCTCGCGGATTAGGGACTCAAAATAGAATCTAATGTCCCCATAATTTTTAACTTTTGGTTATTATTGTAAAACAAAGACCAACGATAGAACATAATCAGAATGATTTTAGCACCATTTTATGGTGTTTCAATGGGAATCGAATTAAAGTCCACCTTGTGGGTCTCGATTAGCACTCAGTTAGACTGCTAGGGCAAAATAGATCACTTAGTTCTGAAGATATCGGCAACCACTCGGTGAGAACAGATAATAACATTTGCAGGTACATAAAGTGCATGTTATGGTTTTCTCTTATTGTTTACATTCGAAGAGTGTCGAAGACGTTGCTTGGTGGCTACCGACGCACGGCACGTGCAATTGATCAATGCCAATGGTATTCGCGTGACGATCAAATTATCGCGCCTCCATTTACCACACTCCTTCATTTCCAGAATCAGCAAATGGTCTTGGAAATGGCGATTTGCCGAGATGAAGTTGGGTGGATCGACAATCGCGTGTTGTTTTATAATTTTCTGCGGTTGTTGAAGATCATTTTGTTACAGACGAGAACGTAATTCGAGGAAAATGATTTAATATCGTTAATTGATTTGCAGGAGTTAAGAGAGTGTAAATTAATCGTTACTTTATGTAAATAATACTATTGTTACACTGATTGCCGGTTGATGAAATTGTGGATCCGCATATATCTTGACGATTGTTCAATGATGAACAGAAATTCCCTTTTATTGGTCCATTGTCCTTGAAACCTGTGGGACGATATATCGGCATCTCTCTCTTAATATGAACAAGATGGATAGACCAGCAAATTGTTCATACCAAAGAGTTCAACAGAAGCACAACTTCTCCTTGCCACCGTTGACCGCTGAGCTACAATTATGGGACATTAAAAGTGCTTGGTCGACTGGACAAGCGTTATTACAAAGTTAACTTGGTGACTATAGGCAGAGGTAGGCATGTCAGTGGAGCAATTAAAAATGACCAGAGCACACTTGTTCGAACAACTCGACTCCGGCGTCTGAAACTGAAGCCTGACTGGTTGGTGCACGAGTCAAGATCATCGTCACTTTGAAGGAGCAATTCGCATTTTAGAAGCAATTTAAGTGTTTTAAACGAGGAGAGGAGCCTGATCAGCAGCCGCCCTGTTGTTTGAATGATGCCATCTCCGGGCATCATCAATTGCCGCCATTGAGTGCTCTTAATTAGCGTCTTCGTACGCTGTAACTCAATGCGGCGACATTGGATGTCAGGTGATTACTGGCGGCTATTAAACAGTCGACTAATTTTTACCTGACCACCATTAGATAAAGTGCCTTTCTTCATGGTCATCCTGCCAGAGAAATGAGAGATGTTTTTCAAGGTGGATTCATTGGTCCAATGTAGTTTGAATCAAAATTGTTTGATTCCCATGCATTCGGGGACAGAAGAAGGAGGTAGGAAGAGGGTATCTTTTGAGCGTTTAAAATGTAGATGCACCTGGAATCGATTCTTGGAAACTGCAATGCATATTTTACAACCAATAAAAATGTTTACGATACTCTTTAATATTCGTAGATTTTACGATTTAGAAATTGTTAAATCGTCGAACATCCACCAACAGACCATTTCAAATCTCATCTAATGCAGCAGCGATTGGTGCGACGCTGCTGTAGCCACGTAAATTGCTGGATTCATTCTATCGTGACTGGAATTAAATAATTGTTTTGTGTCGAACCTGCAATTTTGACGTATTTCCCTGTAAAATCATCAACTACAACGGCAGCCATCCACTAAAAAGATTTCGGTCGTACACGATAACCTGGCAACGTACGGAACAAATTTCTTAATTATAATCCAACGTCCCATTTGATGATCTATGATCACCACTCCCCCCACGGCACTTAATGAAAGACCAATCCTACATGCAATGTTAGATATTTTCGGTCTCTTCTGGTCACACATATAGGACTTTTGGTCGGAGAAATTGTTGAACATTTAACAAATACCCGAATTGTGGTGACCATTGGTAGAACATGGTAATCAGTGAATCTTCCAGTCAGTAAGAACAGATATTACCAGAACCAATTGTATGAATTCGTGGAGGATGGTGAAGTAGGAACGGCACAGGGTGATGCACTCTTGGAAATCCGTTGAGATTTTCTCTTAACGATCAGAATTAATTTCACGCACAGAGGGGCATCGAGAGGTGGCAGCTTCTTTTCGGCAGGGACAAGAAAATAATTCATCAGCCGAGAAGGAAGGAGGACGGTCATCTTTCGGGGGTTTCTCACGTCGGTGTTAATTTTCTTGATGTTAGCCATGTAGCGATAATTATGAAAATTGGTTTTATTTATTCAAAAAATTTCGAAGAGATATGTGTAGGCGATAATTTCCGTGCCCAATAATTAAGCTGCTCTATTAGAGGACTCCAGATCCGAGAATTACACCAACAACTGATAATAACAACTTTGAATATGTTTTGGTAAAACATTCAATTTTCTTTAGTTAAGCTAAAGTTGATTTCGGTGAATGAAATTTCACATAAGTGATATAATTCCTTTCATAACAGTAAAATTTACAAACCATTACCAATTACCTTTTCCCTCTTTTACTACTCAGACTTAAAAAGTATTACATTTTTTTGTAGCTTGCGCGCACCTGAAGGTGAGGATTTATGCAGCTGTAAAGTCCATTGAATTCCATGTGGCGAGTCATGCATCAAATGATTTTTATTTCCAAACGCAATTCAATATACATATGTGAATCTGAAAGTAACCAAAAATCGCATAAATTATGGCAGAAATCTCCGTCTCATGAGCACCATACACACACAAGCACATGTGGCTATATCAATTTTCGCCTTTCTATAATACAAAATTCAGGTAACAACTGAAAAAGGTGCAGCATTACGCCGATTTGACACTAAGAACGCAATCAGAAGTGCTGCTCTAGTGAAGCGGAGAGTTCTCGTGAAAGTGTTGATCTTTTAAAAGCCAGATCACTTTTATTGAGACTCCCTTCACTTCCATCATGCATTTCACTTAGCCAAAACCGCATGTGGACGAGCCACCTTTCCCCAATTTACTGCCGTCCAGTAGAGCTCCTTCAAGGCGAACCGTCGAATGGTATTCTCTTGGTCATGGCCGGTGAAAGGTTGGGACGAGATTCGATTCGATCAGACAACGATTTTTTAAGAAAGTATCGAATGTCCATTCTTTACCGTAGGGACTAATGCTGGGCATCCTATCTCCTGATTGAAAACAGCCATCAACGTTCTCCCACCATCGACCAATACACTTACATAAAATATAAATTATTAAAACATTGTATTTGCATTGTGTGAAATTAACACAATTATCGTCAAATTAAATAGATCACTTCATCTCCTCAAGTATCACTGATGGTAATTGATTGATCCAATTATAGATCGCGATTAATCAGCGCATCCTTCCCCCGTGATCAGTAATTCCTTATCTCTCAGATTCCAGCTGATTCAGTTCCTGGCAAATCAGAATTCCATCACTCTTGCATGGAGCTCAAAAAGGCTACATGTCCGCCTCCACCACAATCCACCAATGCGATCGCGTCTCATTAGTGTTGTTACAGATCACCTCGGCGTACTAATGTCATGCGCCGTCATTGCACTTTTCTGCATCGTCTTGCAGACAAATGCGCAGACGCGATGCACTTGCAAAACTGCAACATCAACGAACAAAGAATGTAAAATGATAGCATTCATTTCATTGATGAGTGAAGGTTCCTTTTTTTTTGTAAATTATTTTTATGTCCGTCATCACTTATTCAAGCAGTTACAATGAGATGTTCGTATTTTTTATTTGCTTCTAATTAAAAGTTGTATATTTAATTCTTTTTAAAATAGAAATCTATTTCAATGAAGTCGAAGATTTAATTTACACGAAACGCTTTCAAATAGAAACACTAACTTACGTACCTACAATTAATTAACAAACGTAATTACAAGAATATTCATTTCATAATTAATGTAAACATTTCGATATTATTTTGACGATTGTTATCTCCTTTCGAATGTTCGTCTTAATTTCTTATATTGCTACTCCCGAAAGATCAACATTGCCCCACAGTAGCCTTAACAAAACAAACCCTAATTACTTCAATTTATTATTTTTACTTTTATTTTGTACTTTGATTAACCCGAGGACCTCATTCGTGCCCAGCAGAAAGGCATCTTCTCCCCTTTGAGTCGGGAATAAACATCGTGTGATTACGATCGAGTGATAAAGTCATTCCGAGCCGTCATTGAAATTTCGCCGTTTTTATTGCGCTCCTTCACAAACTTTTTAATGAGACGCTTTTTGGTCAAGGCGCAACACAATCCGAATGCTACTGTTTGTTTTTATATTTTTTAATTCCAGTTTTATGCAAAGGAAGAAACCATTTAAAATTCGTTTGGTTGCAAGTCCTTAACCGATGATGCAATTTTACGTTCAAAAAATTCACTGTTCATCTTATATACGATTTCAGAACTTCAATTGCAAAATAAAAAAGCAACCAATGAAAACATAAAATTAAATTATTTAAACGAAATATTATCTTTATAGCAATAATGCTCAGGCTCCCGATTGACCATAATTTGCCAAGGCTCCCGCAAACAGTATCCATTCATTTCGATTGAGATCCAATTAATGGCGAGTTTGAGAATTGCCTGCACCTGAAGAAGTGATAAGATTTCGAAAATTCATTTGTGGCTCAATTAGAACGAGAATTGCTGCTTGAGAATGATATAATTAGGTACAGAAGGTAATTAATAAATAAAATTCCGGGTTCTGATGCTGGTTACGCTCGACTGAATCACAACTTGAAAGTTGTGCACACGTAATTAAAAGCAGTTCATTATGACGGTAGAAAAATTGATTAAGAAAATAAAAATAATGATGTCTTTCGAATGTATGATCTGTACATGATGTGTTGAGGGGTGGGGAAGAGCTTAATTTGTAGGGAACTTAAACATTTGTAAAAGTAAATTTATTTGGGCCGGAAAAGTTCTTATATTTTTTCAGGAGTTTAAAACATAAAACGAAAGTTAAAAGTTTAAATAGCATGACGAAATTCTAAACAGAATTAATTACATTTAAATATTTTTGTAGTTACAAAAGTTATGTTAGAATTATCTTAAATTTTTATTAATGAACGTAAAAAGATTTGTTTTTAATAATGAAGTTTTCGAAAATTTATTCAGCATGAATTGTATTTATTATTTTTTTTTAGAATTTTTTGATCCATGTTTTCGAGTAGTTTGCATTCACAGTTATATATCCATAATTATGGGAAGTAATTTGTCTTTAAGTGATCTTTTCTATCCACATTCAATATTTGGTGAACTGTAAAACTAATGAAAAACCGGATTATTTGAAAATTTTGGAATAATTCTCATGGAAAAATCCAAAATGATCGAGTTCTTTTTCATAAAACTGGTATTTGTTTACACTTTTTGCCCTTCACAGTCAAGAATCTCCACCAACTCTGAATTACGATCGTAAGCCTCACACGAGATCATTGTCGTCACGATCAGCTGCCATGGTGTCTTTACGCACAAACATAATCGGGTTAGAACAGATTTATAGGGATCTAGAGCGCTCCTATCTCTCTCTCCACTAAATTTTGTTGAACCAATTGCCGACGTTTGTCTTATTTAAAAACATTTACGATAGATAGATAACCAGCTGGTTTTCATCTTTGCATAATTTCAGCAATGATCGTTTTCTAGATTGAGAAGATAGACAATTTTTTTTTCTATAATACATTTAATTTTCCTAATCCACAAACGGATTTATTCAAATCCTCCCTTATGAATAAGTTATTAAATTTGTGACTTGTCCATAACCATAAATTTCAAGAGTTCAACAGTGGTTCCTTAATTTATTCTCCCACTAAACGATCCAAACCAAAAAAAAAAATCGGGAATGGATTTGAGGCACTCGATAATTGAAGGTTCGAATAGATTTTTCGTTTTTGGGGAAACTCATTAAAGCCGCTGTTTGAGTCTGATCAAATCTATTGCCTGCCTCTGTTGTGTTTTTGTAAATTCGCCAGTGATTTCAATAAATCACACTAAAATCAAAACCATTCTTTTGCAAATAACTTCTAATTTGCAATATATACACGCATTATAAATTTTCCGATTGTTTTTTTTTTTATTTTGAAAAACTATCATTCTCGATTTATGTTAATGTTTATTTTTGGTCTTTTTCGTTTTTTAATGGAAATATGATACCAGAGTTATTTGTTTTCATTAAATTATTGTCTGGATCGTATGGCTCTGTGAACATTATGCAAATCAATGAAAATATTGTTTTAAATTCACTTTTGCATTAGTAACTTAACTTAACTTCGGCGAATTGAAAATAGTTGTAATATAAAATAAAATAAAGTATTCAACTGTTCAATTATAATAGGAAAACGTGAAAAAAGAAATCATCTTAAAACGCCAGACACTTTCTAAACGCAAAACATTTCGTTTTTCCATTTCATGTTCACTGCTACCATTTTATCTATAAATATTCAAAATGTAGCAAGTATTTTCGAGGGATATTGGACAACGAAAATTAGTCAGATGTTATTAGTCGAAATTGCTTGTTTTTCATTTGACCACATATTTCTCTCGCTTCGGCTGCTGTTGTACCCCTTTCGTTAATCTAAGCAGCGACAAAAGCCAAAACAGCACCAATTAGATATTATAAATGTGTTCAACAAGCAAAACCTGTGATCATAGCTTTTTGGTCTCTGGTCAAGATAAATCTCCGCGTTCCAAATGGCCGCAGCAGCAACACGACCAAAAATCTTTGCATACGGCGGCGTTGCTTGTTGGTTCCATTCTCAACACCACCATCCATTCGTGGACACATGGATCTTGATATATAATCATTGCCTTCCGAAATTGTATACCCAAGAATTAATAGTGCATTCGTACACTTATTAAAATCACCTGGCGAGTTTTTTGTAGTGATATGAATTACATAATTTGGAGTGTTGCTGTTGTCCCGAAATTTTTGTTTTTTAAATTATTTTTCCTGGGTTTTCTCTATTGGTCACTACTCTCAAAACAATGTGTTCATAAACCAAAATAGTAATAACAATATATCTGAATTTCAGTAATTTTCAATGCACAAGCATTTTAGATGTGTATATGTAAAAAATAACACAACAACGAAAGGCTGATTTCTTAGAACAAACAACAAATATCTATTTAGTCTGCAAAGAGACTAACCAAAACTTTGTACTTTGGATTATATGCCAAAAATACAAAACCAGTTCTCGCAGAAAAACCAATTTAACTAATTTTATTTTTTATCGGTGATAATTTTAAATTAATGACAATCGCATTTTTAGTTATATTCGAAAAGAATTTTTACTCAAATCCTTCAAGCAAATGATTAAATTTAGATGAAATTCCCAAATATTGGTTTCGTTTTAGATCTTCGATTTACAGTAAAAAATATCATAATTGTTAAATTTCACTGTTTGGCGGTTATTTTTACTTAATTTTTTAAATTTTGTTGAGAACATTCTCCGGTATTTGGTAACAATATTTTTGCATACACGCAACATTTGATTCGACCATTTGCTCTGGGTTCAGACCTTATTAAGTTTCCATTGATGGGACTTGCATTTCTTGCAACCTGCCCTCCATCCACAGTCTTTGAGAAAATTGTAATTTTCCCGCCCGGTGTGTGCCCCACTGTCTGTTCTTTCCCCCCGTATTCCCCAGCAGCGCACTTGTCTCGTTAGAATACAAAGCAGTTCCGGACACTGGAGTCAACTTCGTCAAGGTCGCGTTGCGAAACTCGATTCACTTCTTTTGCCGTGTGCTCGGTGTGCTTGTTTCTTTACCCACCTGTCAGCCCCCCGCTGCCGCCCCTTTGGGGCTGGTTCATGTGCTGTTGGCAGCGTACGAAAGTGAAAATGAGTGCGCGGTACGCTCAAGAATCTTAAGTTGATTTATGAGTTCTCGAGGGGAGCCGGGGGCACAAACATTTCCAGCAAAATCAATTGTACAACAGGTTTTTTGGTTGTCTCTTCTGGGAATAAAGTTTTTTTTCACCTCGATAATACACTGGTTTTTTTTTTGGTTGGTGTTGTAACTCTTTTGTTCCTTGTCAGTAGTGAGATGATTCTGAATGTAGAAGTCTCGCGAATTCCTCACAAGTACCCACCTGCTGGAACCGCGGCCTTTTGTAATTCAACTGACACTTATTATTATTCCACTACCTCCGCAATTGAACGGCGATCACCATCCATGACTTGTGTAGCTTCAATTAGGCAAGTCCAAGTAACCAGAACTAACAGCGAATGCTTCTAATGAAAATGATTCTTCAAAATGAAGACTCCAACGATGATTAATTTTCAATCATTTAATGGCCAAGGTCACTTGAAAGGTCTTACCGAAATTATTCATTGCTCGTACGTGCCAACAATTGCTTCATCTCGAATGATGGTGATCGCACAGATACAGCCTCCCATTGGATCTTTATCAAGATCATCATCTTCAACTGATGATCGATGACTACCTCTCTTATACGTGCACAATATTGAAGCTGCCTCTTATCAATCGCAGATTTCATAATAAAACCCTTCATTAGCCAATAGTAATCGTGCAATTCATATTCAATACTGATCCACAATGTTTTATATAACTAAAAAATATTCTAGACAATTTTATCGCCTGCAAAAAACGGTCTTGGTCAAAGGTCTTCAACTTTATAAGATTCGTTAGTCAAAAACTGCGCGTACTTTTGGTTGCTTGAAAAAAAATGAACAAATCGCAACGAGGATAATTTTTTGTGTGGATCAAGAACATTTTGTGCCTCTTCGGATTGCTGATTTGATCAGTCCTTACAAACAGTAGCCGCTTCTATAGTTTTTATCAGTATATTTTTTAAAGCATTCATTTTTTATAATCTGCAATTTATTTTTTTTATAAGCCGAAAATAGATGATGTCTTCTTTTGAAATGGTTTTTCTTTTTTTGCATCATTCTCAGTGTGGTATCAATATTTTATACTGTCTTAAACAATTCTACACTTGCCTTTTAAATAAAATTAAATGCAACGCATTCTCGTTTATCATTTCCCCCAACAGGGAAACTTGAATGGATGAGGTTTCGATAGCGATGGTATCCATCCAACTTAACGTATCGAACTCTGACTTCGACTTGCGAGTCTCTCATCTCCATAAATGGTGAAGAACAAATCGACCAACTTCGTTTTTGTCTCAGCTGTTCGCTGGATTCTTTTGTTCGATAGTTTTGCTGTGACTTCCTAACAAGTGAAATGTTTTGAAACAACGTCACATGATCGGTGATATATGGCGACTGCTTTTGTCCCGCTAATAGGTGGTTTCTTTAATAATATCCAAAATGAATTTACAAACGTGAGGATAACACCTGTTTTTATTCCCTAAAATATGTTTTCGTATGTATTTGTCATGTTGAATGTGCATTCGTTTCAATAACTCTATGTCTTTGGACCTCACACTTCCAATTATTATATGAGGTTTTGTTTTTTTTTCTTTAGAGATTTTTGACTTAAAATCCAAGCAGCGAATTAATGAAATCCACAATTTAAACTTAAGAAAGGTGGAAATTTGAAAAATACTTCTCCTGCCACAACATTTTGGAGAATTTCGAAATTAGAAACTGATATCCAGTTTCACAGTCCTAATCAGAAAATATCTATTTTCAAACTACAAACAGGTTCACTAAAAAACCGCAAACGAAAATCCGAAATATTTACAATTATCAATGAAGTACCTAGGTATAATTGTTTAAACAATTCGATCTCACCTTATTTCACTTAATAATTTCTTGAAAATTCACTTTTAATTTGTTTGCTACTTTCGTTCTTCGACCAAGTCGAATTGATGATTAAACAAAATCACTTCCTAATTTCCAATACGACCAAAAGAATCTGTCAATAATCACAATCAAGGACTACCAACAGGGAATTAGAAGTAATTTAGTGAAAATTCGACTGCGATGAAAACAATTGCAATTTAAAAACGCAAATTATTATTGCTGTTGAGAAAATCCATTATCAATTCGCGATTTGATGAAGTTTGATTGCAAATTGATTTTTAATTCACTTTTGCAACATTTGGGCATTAATTCGTTTTATACTCATGATTTATTTTTTTCTTTCTTTTTAGATTAATATCAAAATTATTACTGTTTTAATTGGGTTGCAGTACTAATTCCAACAATTTAATTTTTTCTTTTTTAGCTTTTCACACCGAAAACGGAAATGCAGCTCCATAATCAGCTACATATGCGCGAAGCGAAGCCCTACAAATGTTCCCAGTGCACAAAAGCATTCGCCAATTCTAGTTACCTGTCGCAGCACACCCGAATTCATCTTGGAATTAAGCCGTACCGATGTGAAATCTGCCAGCGTAAATTTACGCAACTCTCGCACCTGCAGCAGCACATTCGAACGCACACCGGGGACAAGCCCTACAAATGCCGGCATCCTGGTTGCCAGAAAGCCTTCTCCCAACTCTCCAATTTGCAGTCGCATTCCCGCTGCCATCAAACGGACAAGCCTTACAAATGCAACTCGTGCTACAAGTGCTTCTCGGACGAGCAAGCTCTCCTCGAGCACATACCCAAGCACAAGGAATCAAAGCACCTGAAGACGCACATCTGCAACTTCTGCGGGAAAAGCTACACCCAGGAAACATATCTCCAAAAGCACATGCAAAAGCATGCGGAAAAAGCTGAAAAACAGTCCCGGAACTCGACAGTCGCGGCCACGAATTCTTCACCCGGCACCACACTGGCGGCTGGCCTGGGCTTGAATCTGAACGATAGGTAAATATTAAATATTTTTAAATACAATTAGCAAAATATTAGGTTAATTAAAATATAGAAACGAACTCTTTTTATGAAAAAAATAAGTTGCAATTTTTAGCGCCCATTGATTAATCATTTTGATTTTCATTTAAAGTTATCGTTAATAAAAATCAGTAGTTTAATGTTATAGAATATAACACCATAATAATAAACACTATTAATAGTTACCAGCATTTTTGTAATAATTTGTCCACTACGGATCAGAAGAATCCAGATTCAATTCCTGGCTTCGGCCCATGACTTTTTTTGTATTTTTATGGTTATGATTTTTTTTTTTCATTTTTTATTACCTAAATTACGAAAAAACGAAAGCACTGGTTCGATAAGTCATAAGTTGGGTCAGCGTTCTATCTAAGTCTAATGCTTAAAAAAAGTAACAGTAAATGTGATTTTAACCAAAATGTAATGCCTGAACAATTCAACAGATTTTTTAGTTTTCAATTCACCTAACTTTTCCCTTATTTATATTATTATTATATAAAATTTATAATTTACCTATTTACAGGCGGAACCTCGCGATGAATGTGGCAGCAGCAGCTGCTGTAAACGGGGAGCATCCGTATTGGCCCAAGGTCAGTCCAGATAGTGCGGCGTCCTTGGCCGAAGCTATGCAGCAACAGCAGCAGAACGGCTACGATTTTGCGTTGGCGCAACAGCAAAGCGATCTGCAGCCCCATCATCGGGTTCTCATAGAACACCATCGGACATTGAACGGCAATGGGACGGGGACGAGCTCTCAACACTCGAACGAAGAGGGCGAAGATCTGGTGGTAAGCCGTCAAACCTCGAATAATTTAGCGCAGCACCTCAGCAACCAGCAGCAGGCATCCCCTGTCGGGAATTCCGTTGTCACATCAGCATCCAATGGGGTGTATGACGGTGTTAGCATCACGAAAACAACCAGCAATTCAGCATTCACCCCCATCAACACGATGACACCGCACATCAATACCCTGGGCCATCATCCGATGAGCCAACGACCATATCTGTACGATGCCATCCAGTTCCAGACGAAGAACGTCAATCAGAACGCTTCGAATGCATTCCCCAATCAGCTTATTTCGCTCCACCAGATCAGAAACTACGCCCACCAGCCTGGAGCCTCCGGCCTGATGCCTGGCGAGCACTTACTTGGTATCGGGGTGGGCTCCGGTAAAGACAAGGGTCAATAAATAGATAAATAAAGTGGGGCCCATCGTTTCGGTCAACCATCACAAATGGGTGTTGGGACTCCAGGATCCAGTGAATCTTCTTGCCCCTTCAATTGATTTTATTCATCTGCAACATTTGATGCTGTATTTTTGGGGGTGCTACTACTCTCGACATGATCTCAAGAGAGTCATCCTGTCTTAACGTGATAATTAGACACATAAGAATCTCCATTAGAGCTGGTTTATTTCGAATTCAGGAGTTTTTTTTATACTATTTACTATACATATAATTATAGTGCAAGTAAGTACCTGCCAGGGGACTAGCTCTTCTCGAGAATAATGATAAGCAATCGATAGATACCTCTGATATATTGGACATTGTAACGGTGAATTGGTTTCTAAGCAGGCACAGTTTTGTTTTAACCCCTTGCGGGTGGAGGCTGCTGTCGTCGATATTTGAGATGCTATTTTAAATGCTTCGTATCAGCTGCAGGGAAGGAGTGCGATGGCAGTGATCTTTCCGCAAAGGGTTAAATTTAGTATTACTTTGTAGAGTACAATTTGGTCGCATAGAACAATCTACAATAACGTTAAGATTTGATAATGGTGCAAACATTTCTATAGCATTAATTTATAATAAAATTATGTTTGTTAAAATTAGTACACTATTGGGAAATAGGATTTCATCTCTGTATTTATACTGCCGAAAATTATTTCCACAACAATTTTTTTACCAGGAGGAGAAGTTGTATCTGCTAGGAAAATACTTCCTATTTTTAAACCATGAATCACCACAACTTTTTTTATTAATAAAAAATTAAGGACTTCAGGAAATTTACAAACGAAAAGAAACACAGGTTTCTGCCAGGAACTTGGCGGTGATTGGTAGACATAGCTTTTGCAGCCAGATCAACCCCGCCAGTGACTCATCGACAATATACTTAAGGATTCTTACATAACTTAATTCTAGATGATATCATTTAAATAAACAGGTGTAAATTAATAAGTCGGATATCAGGTGAAACTCACAAAGAGATATTTTTCTACTCTATTGTAGCTCGTAGGATTTTAGGATGTAGATTGTAGAATTGTAGATGTTTTTGTACGCTATGATATTTAAGATCGAGGAGCAACTAAGCTGGCTGTTTGTGTAGATACGTTTAATTTTAATCATCATTAGTATTGATATTATGTCGTGAATTATCTTAATTATCTATAACTGTAAGTTGCTCTTAATGTTTATTTGTCTTTGCATATATAATTAGAGACTCTTTCGGTAAATTCGCTCTCTTCTCTCGAATTGTATTCTTTAATTTCTGTTTTCTCTTTTTATTTTGCCAACTAGCCTAATGACAGCTTGAAGCAAGTTTTTTGTTTTAAATAATGTTTTTATATTATTTTTATGTAAGAAATTTTAGCTTTATAAAAATATTCATTTATTTTCACACACCATTTCAAGGACAAAACGATTCATTTCGTGTTTTCAATAATTACATAATCACAATTGCCTTAATTTCTAATGTACGAATCATCAACATTGATCATCCGCTCGCGTATCTCTGCTTAAATTAATCGAACAGATAATGAGTGTGTGAAGTGCTCTAAACAAAAAATCCGTTCTAAAAAAAACTTAAAACTTAAAATTGTAAACAATTTCAAAATCATATAGGAACAATGAATAGCCAGCGAGCAACAATATAATATAATCAGGCATTTAATGCATTTGCCGAAATCATTAAAACGAACAATTGTAAGTCGATTTTGTAAATATTAAAGTTTAGAATTTTTATGTTTTTAAACACTTTTTTATTTTATTATATTGGAAAAGAAAATACAAATATTTTTAAAATTAATCTAGGCTTTCAAATCATAAATAATTTCATAAATCAGCAAAAATAACTGCCAAAATTAAAAAAAACAAGATTTGTAAATAGAAGTTGCACCACTACATTTGCATTTCTCCCATCTGTGTGACAGACACGAAAACAAAGAATAAATAGGGTTAAAGTTTAAACTCAACGAAATTAACCGAGGCACCCGAACATTTTTTGTTTACAGCGGCTAAAGTTGGCACTGATAGTGTTCAGAAAATTAGGATTTCTATCCCGAACGTTTGTTTTTTCAATGGATTTTTTCCGATTTTTCAGCTCACTGGGATGGTGTCCCGGGCGAAAAAGTTAAATAGCACTGTCTCAAATCAGGAGAAATCCAGAAAAAGGAAGAAAAAGTTGGTAAAGGGGAATTTTCGTATTGCCACATAACTGACATTTGGCGAGATCTATTATATAAAAATTGTAATTTAAATGAATCTAAAATAAGTAATAGTCAAATGTTCTAATTGAAATTCTTATATCAGTTCTTTGTACATTTTGTTTATTAACACGATAAAAGGTGTTCCCAGCTCTGTGAAAGCTGCCCTAAAAGTAACGTTGATGGCAACGAATTGCGCGATAATTAATCATTTGTTTACGTTTTCAGCTGGTCACTTTTATGATTATACAACACTTGGTTTAAAATGGAATGATTTTTATAAAAATGAGGTTGCAATTAGTTCTTTTCTTTCAATTTAAATATGTATTTTTTTGCAAATCAGCAAAGTTTGACAAAGTTCTGCAGTTCCGTAATAAAAATCACTAAATTCCAACAAAATAATATTAATGCTTCGCACTCGATTGTTTCTGCCGTTTACTCCGCTATCAAATTGTAATTGTAAGCCTGACTGCCTGACAAAAGTTAACTGCAAACATCAACATGAAGCTATTCTACTACCACCTCCACCACTACAGGCAACATGAAGCTATTCTACTACCCCCACCTCATGAAACATGAAGCAGTTTACACGAAATCAAATTCAGTTACGGCATTTTGCTCGGGTGCACAGAGCCGAGGTATCAGGGGCCCAGAAATCAGCAAAACCTGCAAGCAAATTTCCGCTTCAATATTCGCCTGGTAAAGTGGGAAGCATCCGAGTATCCGACCGGTTCAAACAATGATGGCCGTTCAACGAATCACATCGCAGTAATTTTTCAATTCATTCCTTGCTTCTCACACTTAACGCGGCTGAAGGCATTTCCAGCTGGGTGAAACTGCTTGCACAAAAATCAATACTGATCACCACATTTGCATCTCTCCCATCGGTGTGACTTGGCACGATCACCAACACTGATCGGCATGCAAAACCAGTCCGGCAATGGCCGTCGTGGAGTTCAGACGTGGAATTATACTCTGTCGGAATTCTGTTTTCTGGGTAATTTGTGCCGAAATATCCATTAATTTATACTTTTGTGCTAAGAAAATTAAGCCGCCTTGCTTTGTGAAATATATTTATTCCTTTTTGTGAGTGGAAAAGTACAAATTAATAAGTTTTCTTGTAATTACAGATTATCAACACAGAGTAAACAGCAATGATATGACAGACCAGATTGAATCTGTAATTTCCCACAATCTATTTTAAGGTAAATAGCCTCATTGAATATTATGTAAACGTATATTATTCCTTTAAATTTGCTTGCAGATATCTCAGATGCGGAAATTTTGCACAGCGACGAGGGAAAAGCAACAAATGTGTCCTGTTTACATCAGAAAGTAAACGAATTTTCTTTGATCAAATATTTAAAATTAGTAGAAAGGGAAATTACTTTCTGACCCTTAAATGCCACATTTTCCGCTGAATTTGATAACAAAAATGATGGATGATGTTTTCATTCATTTCCACTCTCCCAAAAGCAAAAAACGAGAAACAGAAGAGCGTGGGCATTTTCATCGAAAACTTCACTGTATTTAATTCATAGGTAGTTGGCAGTTTGGATGGGTTCTGTGCGGTATTTGGATATCCCTGGATATTCTATTGTGTTCTGCTTCAATTCTCAGCTTGTGTGCTATCGGTTTGGACAGGTGAGTCGTTCAATAAACATTGAAATTCGTTTTTTTTGTTCATTGTGTAGCTCATTTTTTAAACATTGTTTGCCCAACTCAAAGAAAAGTGTGCACAATAAATTCAACAGATACAAATAGATCAAGCTTGATATAATATGTTCTTTTATTTGATTACGAATACAAGACTTACAAATGTACAATTTGATCGATTGTTGTTCAATCAAAAAATTTGTAATATGAAATATAATCGACAGCGAGGTGCAAACTTAATCAAAACACTTTATTATTCCATTTCGATTTTGGAACTATTTATACACATATAACACAAAAAGGGATTTTAATTAACGTTAATGCTTTTTCAGGTATTTAGCCGTAATTCAGCCTTTGGCCTACTCCAAAAAGAGGAAAAGAGGAGATCGAAACGATTGGCGCTGTTTATGATTTTTGTGGTGTGGGTGCTTGCACTGGCGATTACTTGTCCACCGTTTCTCGGCTGGTTAGTGAAACTTAATCCTTTTTAGTATTGAAGACAAATTGAATTTAGGATTCCTTCATAGGTATGAACCTGGCAGACGCAACACATATCCAGTTGGTTGTCGCTACAATCAAACCAAGGGATAATTAGTATTTTCGGCGATGGGCTCCTTTTTCATACCCTTGACTATCATGCTGTATGTTTACTTGAAAATTGGATATGTCCTAACATCATGTCGTCAGAGGATGACATTGACTGAGGTAAGTACACGAAAAAATTCCCAAATTCGAATTCTCTTCGTCCGTAATATTGCGTAGAATTTTAATAAAATGATTTGCAGGCATGAGAAAAATCTCCTGACACAGATGTGGATGTTGAAAATTTCGTAACCCAAACAGACCACGTGCAATGCAGTCCTAAGAAGACCGCGTCATTTATATAACAAATTCTGCTAACTCTACTAGCCCTTTGCACTTTTGTTATTTCATTCGTGGATGTGCTAAATTATTCTTAAAAACAAAAATTATGAATTTCATATGAAATGCTTGACTGGCCCTCTTTTACAAAACGTTGTGTGTATTAAAAATTATTTTATATTTCAATAACAATAATGCATTTCATATTTTCTCCCATTAGTGTAAGTTAAACAATGACTAAAATTATATTGCTGAAACAAAAAAATGAATGAGAACACGTACTACTTCAGTTCGTTGGTGAATGCGATCAGGATCGGGGCGACACACCAAACTTTATATTTAAGTATGTAAGTAATAATTATAATTACGACATAACGCAAAATTAAATAAAGCAAACATTTGCAGGACTCTGAAAATCTCACAGAAATCAACCGGGTTTATTATTTTATTCCCGTGAATACAGTTTTTTATGATATATTAACAACGGTAAGTATATACAAAAAAATACGCTGTCGGTTATTTCGGCACTTGAAATTTTTATGGTAAATATTTGGAAAATGGCTTATGGTTTTCATTTTTGTTGCGTTTTATATCTCATTAACCTCGGATAAATTTACGGTCAATATGGCCTCCTTTGTGTTCGTAAATCCTATGGAACAGGAGCCAAGCAATTGTGCTCATTTTTGATCATGTTAATAAAAATAATTCAAGTAAGTCATTGTAATTAAATAAATTTAACAATATCATACTGGAAACTGAAAAAGCTTGTGTTTCCGAAATGTCCCGCAAAGCGCGTAATTTCTTTCAGAAACCCGTGAATTGGTTCGCGACTTCGCGTAAAAAGTGTATTATTTACGGTTCGAGTTTAAACTGAACGAAATTAGCTGAGACACCCGAACCAACCTCATATTTTGTTTACAGCGGCTAAAATTGCGAGAGCGTTCAGAAAGTTCAGTTTGGCACAAGTTTCAAATTGAATATTTTCAGTCAATTATTTATAATATGATTTTTCTTCTTGGTAAACTTTGTTTATCGGGCAGCTCAAAGGTGTTTACAGTGCTGTGAAAACTGACCACGAAAGCTGCTTGTCGAATTCAAAATTCTTCGAGCCGGAAATTTGCGCTTTTCCTTTTGGCCTTTCTGCGGACATGAACTTTAGAGGCATAACTGCCGTTACCCCAACAATGGTAGGTCCTTTTATATAAACAATTTTCCAAAAATTAAATGCATTTGTATTCTTCCGGAATATATTTTCTCCTTGACCGGTAATTAAATGTTTTGTGATGAAAAATCAATATTCTCCGATGTGTGGGATATTGGATGAGTTCAATTAGAAAATGACTTTTTCGAATGTCTGCTACAAAATTTTGAATTTCACAATTTTATATATATTTGGACGAAAGAAGTACATTCCTAAATTTTAATTACAATGCTGTAAAAACAAAAGTGCTGCAAAAACAGCGTCGCATTAATAAAAAAAATTGAACATTACTTTTTTATTCATCTGCAGCTTTTGTTTTTTTTAATTATGTTGTCCAAACTGTAGAAATAATGGAACTGTACAAAAACATCTTCATTTTAAGTGCACGTGCACCCAGTTCAGCGAAAAGCAAATTCAGTTACGCCAGTTTTGCTCGGGTGCACAGAGTCGAGGCATCCGGGGCCCAGAAATCAGCAAAACAGCAAGCAAATCTGCGTCACACTTCGCCTGGTAAAATGGTAAACAAGACCAGTTCAAGCAATGATGGCCGTTCAACCAATCACATCGCAGTAATTTTTCAATTCATTCCTTGCTTCTCACACTTAACGTGGCTGAAGGCATTTCCAGCTGGGTAAAACTGCTTGCACAAAAATCAATACTGATCACCACATTTGCATCTCTCCCATCGGTGTGTGCACGATCTCCCACACTGATCGGCATGCAAAATTGCAAAACCAGTCCGGCGGTGGCCGTCATGGAGTTTAGATGTAGGTAGTGTACGCTATCGGAATTCTAGGTAATTTCATAATTTGTGCCGAAATATCTATTTTATTTTAAATATGTGTTAATTAGTGTAAAGCGCCTTATTTTGTGAAGATATTTATTGTTTTTGTGAGTGTAAAGCTGCGGATTAATAAGTTTCTTTGTAATTACAGATTGTCAACAATCAGCAGACCAGATGACAAACAATACCAGATCTGTTGTGGCAGAAACTTAGCTGTTTTAAGGTAAGTCCTCATTGAACATAATGTAATGGAATATAATATATTATTCCTTTATATTTGCTTGCAGGTATCATAGATGAAGCAATATTTTGAACAGCGACAAGGTAAAACAGCACCAAATGTGTCACTTTCCTTCTGTTTACATCAGAAAGTAAACAGTTTCAACGAAAGCAGTTGGACGGTTTAATTAATGAAGTGTAGTGCAAAGCAGTAATAATAAGTGTGTAAATGACGAAATAAATTTGAATAGTAGGAAATATTGGCGTTTTTCTTAATTTCCCCATGTTAAATTTCAGAAAATATTTGTTTACGACAAAGTAAACAATCGGCCATCTTCTCTAAACCTGTTCTCAACTTAGGCACCTCCCATTACTTTCCAGGCAATTTCCAATCCACACGAGCAATTGCATAAATTTAGGCGTAAAAGTATTAGGTGCAAAACTGCAGATATTTGCCTGCTGG
>OY720107.1:7190214-7695707 GCA_963082835.1 Leptogaster cylindrica | reverse complement strand
GGTTTCGTTTTTTAATGCGTTTTTTAAGGTATTTCCCGGTGGATTTTTTTATTTTAAAGGACACCATCGGAAAGTGCGCATTCGATTCTATGTCTCCACAAATTTTCATCGCGAAATTCGCTAAAATAGTGCATGCTTTTTTAATCCGCATAAAAAGTGTCTGAAAGTGAAAATCTCATTTTCAATTTGTGACTCGAGCGCCCGGCTGAGGTACTAGGCCACCAGAATCAGCAGCAGGCAAATATCTGCAGTTTTGCACCTAATACTTTTACGCCTAAATTTATGCAATTGCTCGTGTGGATTGGAAATTGCCTGGAAAGTAATGGGAGGTGCCTAAGTTGAGAACAGGTTTAGAGAAGATGGCCGATTGTTTACTTTGTCGTAAACAAATATTTTCTGAAATTTAACATGGGGAAATTAAGAAAAACGCCAATATTTCCTACTATTCAAATTTATTTCGTCATTTACACACTTATTATTACTGCTTTGCACTACACTTCATTAATTAAACCGTCCAACTGCTTTCGTTGAAACTGTTTACTTTCTGATGTAAACAGAAGGAAAGTGACACATTTGGTGCTGTTTTACCTTGTCGCTGTTCAAAATATTGCTTCATCTATGATACCTGCAAGCAAATATAAAGGAATAATATATTATATTCCATTACATTATGTTCAATGAGGACTTACCTTAAAACAGCTAAGTTTCTGCCACAACAGATCTGGTATTGTTTGTCATCTGGTCTGCTGATTGTTGACAATCTGTAATTACAAAGAAACTTATTAATCCGCAGCTTTACACTCACAAAAACAATAAATATCTTCACAAAATAAGGCGCTTTACACTAATTAACACATATTTAAAATAAAATAGATATTTCGGCACAAATTATGAAATTACCTAGAATTCCGATAGCGTACACTACCTACATCTAAACTCCATGACGGCCACCGCCGGACTGGTTTTGCAATTTTGCATGCCGATCAGTGTGGGAGATCGTGCACACACCGATGGGAGAGATGCAAATGTGGTGATCAGTATTGATTTTTGTGCAAGCAGTTTTACCCAGCTGGAAATGCCTTCAGCCACGTTAAGTGTGAGAAGCAAGGAATGAATTGAAAAATTACTGCGATGTGATTGGTTGAACGGCCATCATTGCTTGAACTGGTCTTGTTTACCATTTTACCAGGCGAAGTGTGACGCAGATTTGCTTGCTGTTTTGCTGATTTCTGGGCCCCGGATGCCTCGACTCTGTGCACCCGAGCAAAACTGGCGTAACTGAATTTGCTTTTCGCTGAACTGGGTGCACGTGCACTTAAAATGAAGATGTTTTTGTACAGTTCCATTATTTCTACAGTTTGGACAACATAATTAAAAAAAACAAAAGCTGCAGATGAATAAAAAAGTAATGTTCAATTTTTTTTATTAATGCGACGCTGTTTTTGCAGCACTTTTGTTTTTACAGCATTGTAATTAAAATTTAGGAATGTACTTCTTTCGTCCAAATATATATAAAATTGTGAAATTCAAAATTTTGTAGCAGACATTCGAAAAAGTCATTTTCTAATTGAACTCATCCAATATCCCACACATCGGAGAATATTGATTTTTCATCACAAAACATTTAATTACCGGTCAAGGAGAAAATATATTCCGGAAGAATACAAATGCATTTAATTTTTGGAAAATTGTTTATATAAAAGGACCTACCATTGTTGGGGTAACGGCAGTTATGCCTCTAAAGTTCATGTCCGCAGAAAGGCCAAAAGGAAAAGCGCAAATTTCCGGCTCGAAGAATTTTGAATTCGACAAGCAGCTTTCGTGGTGTTTTCACAGCACTGTAAACACCTTTGAGCTGCCCGATAAACAAAGTTTACCAAGAAGAAAAATCATATTATAAATAATTGACTGAAAATATTCAATTTGAAACTTGTGCCAAACTGAACTTTCTGAACGCTCTCGCAATTTTAGCCGCTGTAAACAAAATATGAGGTTGGTTCGGGTGTCTCAGCTAATTTCGTTTAGTTTAAACTCGAACCGTAAATAATACACTTTTTACGCGAAGTCGCGAACCAATTCACGGGTTTCTGAAAGAAATTACGCGCTTTGCGGGACATTTCGGAAACACAAGCTTTTTCAGTTTCCAGTATGATATTGTTAAATTTATTTAATTACAATGACTTACTTGAATTATTTTTATTAACATGATCAAAAATGAGCACAATTGCTTGGCTCCTGTTCCATAGGATTTACGAACACAAAGGAGGCCATATTGACCGTAAATTTATCCGAGGTTAATGAGATATAAAACGCAACAAAAATGAAAACCATAAGCCATTTTCCAAATATTTACCATAAAAATTTCAAGTGCCGAAATAACCGACAGCGTATTTTTTTGTATATACTTACCGTTGTTAATATATCATAAAAAACTGTATTCACGGGAATAAAATAATAAACCCGGTTGATTTCTGTGAGATTTTCAGAGTCCTGCAAATGTTTGCTTTATTTAATTTTGCGTTATGTCGTAATTATAATTATTACTTACATACTTAAATATAAAGTTTGGTGTGTCGCCCCGATCCTGATCGCATTCACCAACGAACTGAAGTAGTACGTGTTCTCATTCATTTTTTTCTGTTTCAGCAATATAATTTTAGTCATTGTTTAACTTACACTAATGGGAGAAAACATGAAATGCATTATTGTTATTGAAATATAAAATAATTTTTAATACACACAACGTTTTGTAAAAGAGGGCCAGTCAAGCATTTCATATGAAATTCATAATTTTTGTTTTTAAGAATAATTTAGCACATCCACGAATGAAATAACAAAAGTGCAAAGGGCTAGTAGAGTTAGCAGAATTTGTTATATAAATGACGCGGTCTTCTTAGGACTGCATTGCACGTGGTCTGTTTGGGTTACGAAATTTTCAACATCCACATCTGTGTCAGGAGATTTTTCTCATGCCTGCAAATCATTTTATTAAAATTCTACGCAATATTACGGACGAAGAGAATTCGAATTTGGGAATTTTTTCGTGTACTTACCTCAGTCAATGTCATCCTCTGACGACATGATGTTAGGACATATCCAATTTTCAAGTAAACATACAGCATGATAGTCAAGGGTATGAAAAAGGAGCCCATCGCCGAAAATACTAATTATCCCTTGGTTTGATTGTAGCGACAACCAACTGGATATGTGTTGCGTCTGCCAGGTTCATACCTATGAAGGAATCCTAAATTCAATTTGTCTTCAATACTAAAAAGGATTAAGTTTCACTAACCAGCCGAGAAACGGTGGACAAGTAATCGCCAGTGCAAGCACCCACACCACAAAAATCATAAACAGCGCCAATCGTTTCGATCTCCTCTTTTCCTCTTTTTGGAGTAGGCCAAAGGCTGAATTACGGCTAAATACCTGAAAAAGCATTAACGTTAATTAAAATCCCTTTTTGTGTTATATGTGTATAAATAGTTCCAAAATCGAAATGGAATAATAAAGTGTTTTGATTAAGTTTGCACCTCGCTGTCGATTATATTTCATATTACAAATTTTTTGATTGAACAACAATCGATCAAATTGTACATTTGTAAGTCTTGTATTCGTAATCAAATAAAAGAACATATTATATCAAGCTTGATCTATTTGTATCTGTTGAATTTATTGTGCACACTTTTCTTTGAGTTGGGCAAACAATGTTTAAAAAATGAGCTACACAATGAACAAAAAAAACGAATTTCAATGTTTATTGAACGACTCACCTGTCCAAACCGATAGCACACAAGCTGAGAATTGAAGCAGAACACAATAGAATATCCAGGGATATCCAAATACCGCACAGAACCCATCCAAACTGCCAACTACCTATGAATTAAATACAGTGAAGTTTTCGATGAAAATGCCCACGCTCTTCTGTTTCTCGTTTTTTGCTTTTGGGAGAGTGGAAATGAATGAAAACATCATCCATCATTTTTGTTATCAAATTCAGCGGAAAATGTGGCATTTAAGGGTCAGAAAGTAATTTCCCTTTCTACTAATTTTAAATATTTGATCAAAGAAAATTCGTTTACTTTCTGATGTAAACAGGACACATTTGTTGCTTTTCCCTCGTCGCTGTGCAAAATTTCCGCATCTGAGATATCTGCAAGCAAATTTAAAGGAATAATATACGTTTACATAATATTCAATGAGGATATTTACCTTAATATAGATTGTGGGAAATTACAGATTCAATCTGGTCTATCATATCATTGCTGTTTTCTCTGTTGTTGATAATCTGTAATTACAAGAAAAACTTATTAATTTGCAGTTTTCCACTCACAAAAAGGAATAAATATATTTCACAAAGCAAGGCGGCTTAATTTTCTTAGCACAAAAGTATAAATTAATAGATATTTCGGCACAAATTACCCAGAAAACAGAATTCCGAAAGAGTACAATTCCACGTCTGAACTCCACGACGACCATTGCCATTTGCCGGACTGGTTTTGCATGCCGATCAGTGTGGGTGATCGTGCCAAGTCACACCGATGGGAGAGATGCAAATGTGGTGATCAGTATTTATTTTTGTGCAAGCAGTTTCACCCAGCTGGAAATGCCTTCAGCCACGTTAAGTGTGAGAAGCAAGGAATGAATTGAAAAATTACTGCGATGTGATTGGTTGAACGGCCATCCTTGTTTGAACCGGTCGGATGCTTACAGCTTACCACTTTACCAGGCGAATATTGAAGCGGAAATTTGCTTGCTGTTTTGCTGATTTCTGGGCCCTTGATACCTCGGCTCTGTGCACCCGAGCAAAATGCCGTAACTGAATTTGATTTCGTGTGAACTGAGTGCACGTGTACTTCGATGGATAAAGATTTCTTTATGCGAGATCCGTATGTATCGCTATGCAATTTCAGGACATTATTTTCTTCTTCAACAGTTTGGACAACATAATTAAAAAAACAAAGCTACATGAATAAAAAACCAAATAAAAATTCCCATGCCCAATTTTTCTTATTAATGGGACACTACTTTCACCGATGCACATGGCAAATGAATCAATTTTTTACAAAGTTGTTTTTGCACTTTTCAGGAATCAGCTAACAGTGATGTAAGACTATTATTACTAGTAGAGCGGATGAAATGTATCAAATGGGCGTGAAAGTCATGTAAATATCAGAAATAATGAATGAATGTTTTACAGTACCGTTCAGTGTAGGTATTTTAATTCGGATGTACTGAATGAGGCAATAGTGTACGGATAAGTAATAGAGAACCGACAACAGTACTAGACTGCGTTTCTTCGGCAGCAATTGGACGACTGCGTTTCTTATCCCATGATCCCCGGGTTCGATTCCCGACGAGGTGAGGATTTTTGTTTCATTTAAGTTAAGTATTTAAGGAAGAGTGCTGGAATATTTCGACTGAAATTAAGCTGTGGATTGATTTGATTGCAATTAGAATTCAGTTCAATTCATTTATATTTAATATATCCAAGGAGTACGTTTAACCTATTTGTTCTTGCTGCATTTCGTAACTAATTAAAATTTAGGAATGTATTTTTTGCTTGCAGTTTAATTTTTCTGCAATTTATACCATTAAATCTAAACGTAGTGTCTACTTATATTTATATGTTTACTGTAAATGTGCTGGAGCACTGGCCTTCGTGCAAATATACATATTCTGAAATTCAAAAATTTGTAGTAAATTACTTTAATTAGTTGCTCCACAGGAAACTTACTGTTGAACTTGAACAGGCAGTTATGATTGTCTAACTCGCATCGGTTTTTGAAATCCCGTTTAAGATCGAGGAATCCAATTGAGTCCTTTACTTCTGCGCAAATTGGACTGTTTTCGTCTGGACACTCTCTATAGCAATCACTAAATCTACCCAGTTGAAAATCGGGCAACCTGGAATCAATTACAGATGTCTCAAACTTAGAGCATTCTCCGAAATAGTCGAAACGATATCCTGAAATGTTCAGTATACGTGTGTGTAGGTAAAATCGTTAAAATATCCTGATGAATGTTTACTGTTTAAGATATGCTCGCAGTTGTAGTTATCCAATTTACATCTATTTTGGAAGGTGATTGGTACACCTGGTCGTCCTTCTGGAGACGCACAAACTGGATTTACTTCGCAACCACAATTGCGCTTGCAATTCTCAGCGGGGGACGGTGCAATTGGTGGAGTTAACGTGATCCCACATTCACCTTCATGGACTACTTCGTGGGCTAATAACAGTGGATTGTAAGTTGTGTGAATGAAACAAAAAGGACATGCAATTACTGTCAGCAAAGTTCTCGCAATTGTAGTTGTCCAATTTGCATCTATTCGAAAACGTTTGTCTAGGCCCAGGTCCGTTTCGAGGCTTTGCGCAAACTGGTCTGTAATCGCAATCGCAGTCTTTGATACAGGACACTATCCGCGGTGGATAAGGTTGAACCAACTTACAAACGCCGTAGTGGTCGAGTTCGTACTCTACAAAGCAAAATAGACTCTACTTAAACCTGCATTAGTAATAAGTGGGTAAAGTTTCCTTACTATCACTTTCCCGCTGACAATTATGCAATTCCATCGCACAAATGTTGATGAATGTCTTTGAGATGCCGGCCAAAAGTGCAGACTTTGCACAAATTGGAGAGTAGTCCTTGGAGCAATTGTACTGTCGACATTTATCTTCAAATAGTGGAGGGCGCGGACTATCCGAAACGCACTCTCCAGCATGAAGTCCTTCATATTCTGTAATAAGAACATTTTCAAAAGCTGTTTGACCCAAAACAACAATCATTCTTTACTGAACAAGAAACTCTCACAGTTGTGCCGGTCAAAATGGCATCTATTGTAGAATGTTCTCTGCATGCGTAGACCCCAGAGGGAAGTTGCGCAGACGGGTTCGTACGTGCTAGAGCAGTTGTACCGACAATTGAACAACGGCAGCGATGGTATGTTCGCGGTTTGGCATTCGCCAGTGTATAACACCCTGAAAGCTACAAGAAACAGCGTCATTAAAAGTAAACGCTTGATTTCCTAGTGGAGAAATTACTTCCGAACGTTTTGTAATCACAGTTGTAGTTTTCCATTTCGCAGACACTCGAAAAAGTCATTTTCGACTTGAAATCATCCGATGTAGCACAAATCGGTGATTGTTGATTGTCACAGATCTTTTTGCATTGAATGATGTTTTCAGACTTTCTACACGGACCAATGTGGGAGACAATGTATTCTGGAAGAATAAAAATGCATTTAATTGATGGAAAATTGTTTATGGAAAAGGACACCTACGATTGCTGGGGTAACGACAGTTATGCCTCTGAAGTTCACACTCCCCTGAGAAAGTCTGGCTTGGTCCAAATCTGTCGCGAGGAGTAGCACAAATTTCCGGCTCAAGGACACTCGCACGCGAACAACTTTGAATTCGACAAGTAGGAATAGGATCAGGATGACGGACTTCACATACGCCATCCGAAGTGTAGTAGTAAACTAGTAAAAAGGGATTGAATTAAATCTGAATTTATTGTTTGATTTAGTAATATTACCGTCGTTGTAAAATTCACAATTGTGATTTTCTAATTCACACAAATTCAGGAATGTTTTTCGTTTGTTTGGATTGCCGCTTGATGATGCACAAATCGGTCGGGAAGTCAAAGGACACGTTGATTGTCTACAGATCCTATTAGCAGATGGTGGACCTTGGCAATCGCCATTCTTTAGATATTCATAAAAATCACCAGCTGAAAAAGTAAAACAAATGTTTAGTTGTCGCGAAATTCGTTGCCAGCAACGGATAAGCTTACATCCACTCGAATCCTCCCGGCAGTTATGCTGCCTCAAAAAACAGATGCTCTTAAAGGTCCTTAATGGTGTTCCACTTTTAGTCGAAAATGCACAAACTGCATCGTTACTTTCAGGGCAGCTTTCACAGCGCTGGGAACACCTTTGATCGTGCTGATAAACATAATCTACAAAGAAGCGATATAAGAATTTCAATTAGAATTTAGAACATTTGAATATTAGTTATTTAGATGCATTTAAATTACAATTTTTTATAAAATAGATCTCGCCAACACGAAAATTCCCCTTTACCAACTTTTCCTCTCTTTTTCTTCCTATCAGGAAGATTTGTTTGAGACAGTACCTATTTGAATTTTTCACCCATCGAAGTAAGATTTTGTTTATTCATTTAGCTTTAGCAACAATCTTAATTGTTTGATTAATTAAGTAATGGTCTGTGTGATAAATTAGCAAAAACACTTTTATGCTGAACGGATAGCAAAATACAACAATACTATTAACATTAAATGAACAATTCTACCAGTATTTCCAGTAGCAGAAAAATCGGAAAAAATTGGAAAAAACAAACACGTTCCGGGGAAATCTTAATTTTCTGAACACTGTCAGTGTCAACCTTAGCCGCTGTAACCAAAAAGTAGGTTGGTTCGGGTGTCTCGGCTAATTTCGTGCACCTTAAGTTCGTATCGTATTCAATAAAGTAAATCATAGATGTCACTACTTTTTGTGACAAGTGAAATTTAGCGGTTAAAATTAGAACGAGTGGCGCAATCCGTTTCACTTGAATTTGGCTTTCGCCTTGGATGAATTTATGTGCTCGATCAGATCCATTTAATTTGCTTAAAACAGCACAATGTGAATGAAACTTACTTGTGTGATGTTCACAGTTGAATCTCTCTAATTCGCATCGATTGACAAAGGTTCTGGAGATGTTGAGATAAGATTTGGCGCAAATCAAATTCCTTTCATTCGTGCATGTCCTGCAAGGACCTGGACGGCTGCTGCAACTGCCGAAGTAAATCAGTTTGTATTCTAGAAATGATCAGAACAACAATGAAAATTGCGGAGCACTTGAATTCAAAACGCGCACCATTGGATCTATTTTCGCAATTGTAATTCTCCAAGCTGCAAGGATTTTGGAAAGACTTTATTTGACCAGGTCCACGCTTTGGTCCTGCACAGAGAACATTCTGCTCGGACCCGCACAGTTTAGGGCAATCAGCATCCTCACATCTTCCTTCAAATACGAGACGGTATTCTGCACGATTACAACAGTTTTATTAAAATTATTTACGAAAGGATAATTTCAGTAATCCTACTAGAGTCGCGGTGGTCACAATTGTAGTTCTGTAGGTCACATACACTGGCGAATGTCATGTTGGGTCCTTGATCACTTACAGGTCCTCCACAGACTAGTTTGTCTTGCAGGCAAATGTGTTTGCATGGATTTCTTGGATCAACGTTACAGGGTCCCTCGTGTCGATAAATGTATGCTACCGATAAGTATTTTTGTTACTTGCATTTGAACTTTTAATTGTTAATAGATTACGTTTATTTTTATTTCGGCAGTTGTATGTCGCTAGTGCACATCGACTGGGAAACGTCCTGTCGTCTCCGACACCGTCTCGTGGTGTTGCACAAATTGTGGATGCATTTGAAGATGTGTTGTTCAAAGCGTTTTCATTTGCCGTGCACCGAGCTTCTTCACCGTTAATTTTGGTCAAGCAAAACGCTGAAATGAAACAATAAAACTGCTTAAAAAATCCAGCAGTTGTTTTAAACGAATTTAACTAAAAACATACACCTTCCACAACAAAACAATTATTTTCTAAACAATTCATTTGTTATTCGCACCATTGCAATGGAAATGCAAATGCATTGCAGCATTTTGTTTTTTTTTTGCTTTAAGTTTTCTTCCAAAATTTACGTATTCAATTATGCAATATTATTTTTAGAATTCATACAAGGTTATCGTTGATAACTAACTACCACATCTAAATATTGTTTAAGTTCTTTATCAATACAAAGTAAAGACAACTCCTTTATTCACCTAATAAAACTAAAAACTTCCACTTCATTGTGTAATCCGTAAATAAATTCCTCGGCACTAAATCTGTGTCTGTACTAATTATTAATAACGCGTTTCCCGTAAAACTGTCGTGTATTTTCCGATTGGACCGCCTTTTATAGAATGCTTTAACATTTTTGCGATAAGCCGTGCCGCTTGCACCTGAATAACCAATCCAGCGATTTTCAAGATCGCTTGATAAAAGGATGAGCGTGAGATCAGCAGAGGTTATCGGTTATTTAGTATTAGGAATTTAATGGAGGAAAGGAAACGGACGCAACGGAATAAATCCGCTTAATTCATTAAAAATGATTGTGGGAAATTACTATGTTTATTTTAAATTTGGGTTTTTGTTTTGTCATTGTTAATTTTTTTGTTGAAAAATACAGATAATCTATGACGAATAATAATGTTTGTTGTGTTGTTCGAAATTTTGGTAATTGTCTCATCCAGAAAAATAATGTAAGTGTGGTGATTAGGCGACGGCAATATTTTGTGGGTCAAGAACGGCACGAGTTAAAGAGATTATGACGTGTTATTCTAAAATCAATTTGATTTATAGATTGCTTTTGGTGGAAATTCCGTGAAATATTCTGTTTAAACAATAACAAACAGTCTTGGAAATAACAACAATCGTCTTGGAAGCAGGACATTGTAAAAATCAAAGAATCTTTAGTTGTTTTTCGGAAGATCGGAAACTTTATAACAACAGTAAAAAGAGATAAATATTTTTTTTTAATCGTAGGTGTACAGTGTAAAAAAAAAACATTATAATTCCGAGAATGATATCCGGTTGAAAATACAAAAAATGCAAACAAAAAAGGAAAAATTTGTTGAAATATTATTGATGCTAATTTTGTGTACTTAGATCATACTTTTGTGTAACACTGGCAGTTGATCGAATTCGGAAAACGGATACTATTTCTTTGGCCTATTATTCAGATACTATTTATTTATTTATTTTTTCGGATACTACTATATTTATTTGGAGTGCAGAATCTTTTAACCTGGAAGTTTTCCGCAGTATTTGACTGAAAATGTTCAAATTGAAATTTGTGCAAAACTGAAATTTCTGAACATTTTGCCGCTGTAAACAAAATAATAGGTTGATGCGGGTGTCTCAGCTATTTCGTGCAGCTTAAACTCGAACCATAAGTCGAAAACATGAATAAAATTAAAGACTTACGAAGTTACGATATTTCGATATATTTTTCGCAACTTGGAACCTACGATTACCGCAGACTACAACCTAAAAAGTCACATCCCTCAGAACCCTTGAGAAAATCCAAAAAAGGGAGTTGACTTTTTGTTTTGTTTCGCCGAATCGGCCGCAAGAACAAATGTCAAAAGTCAAACCCGTCTGACGTCACATTCACATTTTGTTTGTGGTGTAATTAATGTAATGTAATGTAATTAATAAATTTTGGAATTATCGGTGTGAAGAATTGAAAATATGTGAAATAAAATTGTTAAAACCATTACAGTATTTAATTAATTGTTGATATTGAACAGTTAGTTTTCTGACAACTGCTATTAAATCCAGTTTTTAATAAGTTTCGCAAACGTATCGTAAATTCATCAATCCTACATATTAACAATACCAAATGGGGAAAGTTTTGTGAGATCATGAGATGCATTCAGCCAGACCGGCAAACATTTCTAAAAATAGTTCCTAAGTATTTAACCAAAAGTATTTATGACGAAGTTAATAACTTCCTTTTCATTTTAAGATCTATGCGCAGTGTGCTTTGTTTTGATGTTCAGTCTCATAAGAGGTATAATATAATTTAATTTAAAATTCGAACAGGTATCTTCAAACAACATCTGAACATTTCGTGATCAGAGTCAAATTAACGTAAATTATTCAATAAATTCTACGTGCTTAAAAATTATTTAAATATTAATTGAATTGTAAATTACAATTTTGTTACAGACAAAGAAAACAAAGCACCGAAAAGGCCGTGAATGGATGCAAATATTACTAGCAATGAACATTCAGAATTTCTATCTGGTTCACTATATAACCCAGAACAGAATGAAATTGGTAATGTATGCCATTTGATTCGCCTTAAGTATCAGATAGAATTGTCCGTGCTTTGTTTATTAAGAAAAAAATTATTTAAACATACATATGATTCATTGTCATTTCCTTTTGGAGATTGTGAAATTTATAAATTCAACAATATTATACGTTATGAAGACAAATCTATTCATATACAAATGGAAAATGAACGTGCGTGCTATATAGATAATAAAATCAGTTGCGATACATTATTTAACAAAAGCAAACCCTTTTACATTAATAATTACTTCAACAGTTTTGTAAAGCATAGAATCTCTAAATGCAAGAGTTCATTGCATGATATAGAATTCCTAGATTATCTATACCAATGCAGGTCTGAGCCTTACGGAAGAAAAGAAATTACAAGAACGACAAACCAGAAACTTCTATCCTTGTAAGTTTGACAAAATTAGTTTGAAAAAATGTACTATTTTAAAAGATTTTTTGTTATATGATTATTATATTATCGTATTCTATGATTATAATATTATTATTCTTATTATAGCAGAAATCTGATCATCATGTTACAGTGTTCGTGTTCGGTCGCTTTCGGCCGATTTTGAAATTGTGCGAAAAACTATCAGAATTTGGTGTGCATATTTTGTTGTAGGATATTATTTAAAAGTAAAGAAATCCAAGCAATAAGAAAATTTGGTAGTTGTACATTTATGTATTTGGTTGGTCAAACGAGTCGATTTTATTGTAGGTACATTAGAATTTTATTTAATCCCTTTAACTTGAATTCAAGTTTTTAATAATTGTTAATACAGTAATGACCAGTAATATTAATTTTTTTGTTTCCATTTAATCATTTAAGTCGGAGTCAGACGATAGCATAGAGCCTACATTTATAAGCAAAATATTTTTGTAAATTGTCGAGTCACACGATAGAAAATTTTCAAAATTGCTTATAAATGTAGAATTTTTACTATCGTCCGACTCCCGCTTTAAGAAAATCATTCAAAAATGATTGAACTAGCTACAAAGAACCGGAAGGGGGAACGGCCGCCCGTGTAAGAAATTATAACAGCCGCAATAAAAGTAATAAAATAACGTTAATATGTTGGTGAATTTTTGCAACTGGCATTAGAATCCTGCAGATCGGTGAAGTAATAAAAGTCCTCAGATGGTGTGCCCAATCTGTTGGTGCTTCTTGTGCTAAATCCGTAGATAGAATCGGTTTATGGACGGTTAATGACTGTCGGGTTATTGAAGATAATTGATGACCCCCTCTTGGGTCATTTATCGGAGATCATTAAGGGTTGAGTGTGCACATATAAAGGCTAAAACTACCCCTCATTGCTTTCATAATTATCTGAGCTCCAATTTCAGGGTCACATATGCCGAACGGTTGTGAATTTCCTGGGAAAATGGCTACTGTAATCGTTATAGGCGAGCTCAATGGCCAGAACTGATAGAAGTAAGATGCAATAAAAAAAATAAATAAGTTCAACTAGAATTGCGTTGCTGGGATTCTGCGATATAAACTAATTATTATTACTTACGGGGAATGTTGTGAAACGGTTTTGCGAACAATTCGGGAATTGTTTGATTATGGTTCAAGTGTTGTTCAAAATAGCAAATGAGTTTCGGAAGTTCCAGTCAAATTCTGTTCGCCATAAAATGAAATTCAAATATCAACTGGGGAATTTGCATGTATAGAATTTCGGTAGAAAATGCAATAAACGATGGAATTGTTTTTCTTTATCATATTTGCAAAGTCAATTCCGTATTGTACGAATTTCAATTTGAATTGATAAACAATAGTACAGTTCATTTTGCAATCGGTATGAGAACATTTTCTGCATTAAAATTTTAGTTGAATATTCGCAAATGTTGTGTCTTGTATGTTGTTTTTTAGCAACCTTAAAATATTTTCAGTGCTGTCATTTTTCTTAAATTTGTTTCGCCTCGATTACTCTTCGAAGATCCGGAAAGGAATTCTCTCCAGGTGCATATTATGAACGCTACCCTTGGAAGAATCAGAGAAATCCTTGGGCTGTATCCTGGAATCCATGTTAGTTATGCTGGATTAAGCTGATGTCACATGATCAGTAGGTTTAATAAATCTGCATTAGGTGACGTGAATAAAACCACCTGAGGGTCATATTGTTGCACAAGGAAATTGTCCTGGAATACAGGATGAGCGTATTCAAGGATGTGCACCGAACACAAAAGTGATGTTGTTGAATAAGCCGACAACAATGGCGAACAGCTACAAAGGCTCACAGAAGTCGGGTTCACCCTGACGAATCAATTGGTCCAGGATCGATTCAATCAGTTTTTGCCACATTGCGGTGTACCGGAATGTCTCCAATTTTTTTCCGCAATTTTTTGCTTTTAATTTTATTTTGTACGTTTTCGTTTTCTTCACTTTAGACGCCATTTTTTTTAAAGAAAGAAAAACGGAGTTAAATAAGAGTTTTTTTTTTTATAATAGAAAGTTTACAAATTGCTTTAATTAACTCAATTAAATGAAAGGTCCTTTCTCCTCTATCTCACGGTGTTTAGAATCTTTACTCCATCGATTCGGGGTTGGTGACGATGGCAACGATGGCGATGCCAATGAAATTAACATTTAAAAGGAATTTTCAATGTTAGAGAATCTCATTTCCGCGTTAATTTTATCGAAGCATTTAACTAGAGGAGATTAAGGAAAGGATTCCCATTTCAATTAGCCAGAATGAAATGCTTCCAGATTGGGACAGAATAGGCGATAGATAGGTGAGATGATGATGCTGATTGAGTTGGTGGGATTTTATTTATTGTTGTTTTTTTTTTAGGACACAAGGACATTTCAAACGAGAAGAGAACTTTTTACAGCATTCAGCAGCGAACGAATGTAGAATTTTAAATCAATTTCAAACAGTGTTACAAATACGAAATTTGGTTGGATTGAGACTTCAAAAACTTGGCATTAATTCCAAAATCGATATTGTTCATTTAATTCATTGGATTTTCTCATTCCATTCATAATTAAATTAATTTCAGAATTCCTCAAAATATTTACGTTTTTGATTATTTCAAATAAACTCATAAATTTTCCTGTCAATTTGGAAAATTCCCCAAGCTTCCATGGAACAACAATAATATATATCCCGAGAGGTATTCCGAGTTTGTCCAGAATGCCAACATAAATCAGTCAAATGTCCTGGGGATTAAGCCCGACGCCCGACCTCTACGAAATGAATTTACTTCAATTACATGTTTTTGGTACTTTTCCTTACTAATTTTACAATTAAATCAAAATCTCTTAATTATTCCCATTATATTAGCAAATAGTGACATAGTCCAAATATTTATTAACAAATGTTGGAACATGTTAATTAATTTTGGCTTAATCAACAATAACACAAACGTAATCAAACTCCCCAGATGTGATAGTTGCTGTGCGATTATTATTAATGTATGGGTGCAATTTAAAAGCAACAATGTACATAATGCACCCCAGGTGATGGCAATATGTGCATACAGAACACAATGCGGTATTGGGTGTTAAATTTTCTAGGACTTTGAAAGTGGGTTCGGGGTGGCATGTCCTGGGGTGATGATGACGTTTCCCAACTGGCGGATTTATTCCGAAAAGGGTTTATGCACCAATGTACACAGTGTGACGATTGTGCGGTTGTCGTAGTGGCGGCGCACTTGGTCAACTAAATACAAACTATAGGAATAAACAAATGGCTCCAGCCAAATCACACGATTCCAAATTCAATTTCATAATTATGTGCGGACAAAACAACAATCACCGTGCATCCTGGCTGTGGTTAATTTTAAATGAACTGCGAATATCCACTATGTGCACGACTTCCAGCCATTATTATGTTTTGTTATTGCTGTGTAATTTTACGGTAATGTTAAATTTTATTTTACAAAATTTTTGCAAAAAGAATGATTTTTTTGTGGAAATTTATGTAATTTAATTAGATTTGTGATTCCAGACAGCGTTCAGTTAATTATTCAAATTTTGTGTAATAAGTGCATAAATGCTGCCGAAATCCAGATTGAATTGTTTACGTTTCATTAGAACGCCATGAATATGGAAAATCTACTCTGAAGGACGCATGGACTGGAACAATAGCAGAATTAATTTTTTATTTAATGAAATTTGGTTTAATTAGTTTCTCTTGTAATTCAAGTCAAGAAGAGATTATCGTTTTGCTTAATTGAATAAGTTTTTGATCCCCTAAATTTCAAATTGTTCACTTGCAAGTTAAATTAGAAAAAAATGTCAAGAAATTTCGACCTGTTCCGTGTTCGTGTCTATATATTTTTAATTATTTTTCATAGAATCTGAAATTCCCTGAAGAAACCACATCTGCAAAGTTTCCTGAACAGGATCCAATCTAGAGTTGATTATAATCTAATTTCTGTAGTTTTAGAAGCCACAAAATCTGTCGAGAACCACTGGGAGCTTGTCTAAGTCATCTAGGAACTGAAGGAACACTCGAGATCACCTGCAGCCACTAGACTAGAATTTAACATGAATCTGATGTGCTCCATCAGTTTCACAAGTACCAATAGCAAAAGGATGAATTTTGTGCACACCATGAGCAACGGAATTCCTGCCATCTCTGCTTCGTTTCCATCCACCCTCCCTACCCTACCCCACAGCTAGTGTCTATTCTGTAGTGATTTTCTCGTTAAGTAGTAAAACACTTCAGATTCTAACAATCGTCGAAACATATTAATACACCTAAGCAGTTTTACCTGAAATTCAGTACATGAATTTTCCGGGATGGAAGGAGACTACAACAGCAGTTATCAAGTGGCAAAATGGTGTAAAGGGTTGGAGGACTTTTGTTTAAGTGAAATCAGTGCCAGAACTTCTGCTGATGAATGGCAATCAATTGGTCCAGCTAACGAGATGTAAAATACTCAAATCAAGTCGTTTGCCTGTTCAAATTTTAATTGGTTAACAAATCGAAAAGGGGCCACCCGTGGAGGATAAATTGACGACGGCAATGGAACTCTAATGGAGCTCATGAATGAAGTTTTAATAGGAATTTAAAATTTGTTGAAGTTTCTTGAGTAAATGATGTGGAAGAATCAATCAAGGTAAGCAATTAAACAGGAGCAGGTAAATAATGGGGGGCTAGGAAATGATACCAAACACCTGGCCTCGGAGATGGATATTTTTAAACATGCATTTCAATTTTTTAATATATTGGGTTGGCCCGTAAAAAATTGTGTTTTTTTTCTTAAGTTTAGGTTTCCACAAAATTAAAGAAGAAATGAATCAATAATGTGTTCTACGTTGTGGCTTACAATTTCTTCCCAACATTCAAGCTGTTCAATGCCTCGACGGTAAAAATCAACTGGTTTCGACTCGAAGAAGTCGTCCGACCAAGTCTTAATTCCACGTCATTATTGTACAAATCGACACGCAATGCATTCGAGAGGAATCAGAACGAATGGAAATCCGAATCGAAGTCAGGAAAATACGAAGGATTATGCCAAAACACAAAACAAAAACCGAAAACGCAGAAGGTGTCGAAAATGTTCTTTTTTGTCGACTTGACACTCCATTTTAATGATCTTAAAAGAACAAAAAATATAACATCAAAAAAAAAAAAAAGAAACACTATTTTGTAGAGCCAAAATTCTCTGTTGAATGGCATAAAACTCATTGCCAAAACATTTTATTTTTTGCGCAAAATACCAACCTAATTATAATTTTTCAAAATAAATCGTTTTACAAAAAATTAGTGTTAGAGTAAAAAGTTCCTTAAACAAAAAAAAAAAAAAAACTGACTAAAATATAAATTCACCTATTTTTTAAGTAACACAGAAAAAAGTGTTCTCGCTTCCACCATAAAGTTAGCCTTCTGTTTGCAGATCAGGACAAAATCTGCTCAACTTTTTGTAAGCCTTTTTCTTCTTTTAAATCTACAACAGGGAGGCCGGAGGGGTGGAAGTGGCGTGTGTCAATACATTTAAGAAGGCATCCATTATACTGTCAAGAGTTACATTTCTGTATCCTGATGTAATGTCCTCTCTTATCCCTTTGTTTATTCCCAGTGTAAATATTGACAAGCGCTGTTGAAAATCAACCAGTCTAAGGCCAGGAAGACTGTGACAACAAAACCCCAGAATTAATTAGGCTGTGGTAAATATTTGATTCTTTAAAAAAAAAGTATTAATAAGAATTCTCAGTAATCACAGTCGCAAGACTTACATAACGGTAGTTACTTTTTTATATTTTTAATTTATATTCACGGTACCTAATAGTTAATTTTTGTACCTAGAACTTTTCTTCGGGGAAACACGTTGAAATATTAAAATTTACACCCCAATAAACGTAAATCAAGTTTTTTTTATATTTTGTTTGTCTTCTTTAATATTTGGCCCCTGAAAAGTTGTTATAATTAGGACGTGCACAAACAAATTAAAAAAAGAAAACTTTTCCCTTAGAAAATTTGTGAGGGTGTTTTAAAAGTGCACTAACAACAGTCGCCATTTTGAAAATAATTCACTTCTCCATCTTCGTGGAGTTATTAGATAAAATAACTGTTTCCATCCCCCATTTTCTACATCAGGAGTGTTTTGGTTTTTGGATCGTAATTAATTTTGAAGCGAAATTGAGACGACATCATCCGCCATTGAGCCGCACTTCTGAAATGTATGCCTATGAATAATTTTGACATATCCTGACTCCTGAGTGAAACTTAAGGCTCTTCTTCCTTTGGATATCGAATAATTCCTAATTTTCTGATAATTTATTTGATGGAAATTTCAGAGGAAATTGCGGCTTTCGGTTGATTTTGATACTCAATTAATTTTGCAAGTAAAATAGAGTTTCCATTTCATTAGACAATAACTAAAGTTTTGTCAGTTAGTTAAGGAAGAGGAATTTGAAATTCTACGAATTTATTTATTTATACTTGTACAATTTCATGATAAATTTGTAATCGTCTTGCAGACGTAAGAATTCTTAGAAGGCATTAACGCAACATCTAACTGACTGTGAAAGAGTGAGGAATAATTTTCCGTGTGATTGAAACAATTTTTGACAAGTGAAAAGTGCATAAAATCACCCCAACATTGTGAATCATTGCAAAAGTGTGTGATAATCCATTTTGTTCACATTTATATGCCAATCAAATCCATATCCTTTTTACGGCTCTGCAGAAAAATGTTTCGCTGATTTCATTCGCAAGGATGATTGACAGCTTTTGTAGCTGCATCACCCCCAGGAAAATGTAAAATGCACTTATTTTCAACCCTATTCTTGTAGCCAAGTCTGTTTGAATTTATCCGTCTCGGTGAATGCCAAACACACTATGACAACACAAACAACAACAAAACTATACATTTGTTGCTTTTCGCTTTCGGTAAAGTCGAACATTTTCCATAGCGAAGAAATCCCAAGTTGGGGGAGGTGTGAATTATGACAAGAAATGCATGCCGAAAAGCTGACAACTCCCGGGAACTGCAGCTGGAAGACATCTGAATTAATAATAGTACAAAAATTTTAAAAAGGATTCTTTCGTCTCTAACGTGTGGATATTTATTTTTTTCTATTTCCTTGTTCTGAAGGTGATGTCTTGAGATGGGAGTCAGTCAGGACAAGTGGTCTATCTGTGACTGGCATTTTCTGTAATGCTATTTCAGGGTTGCAAAAACGAACCCCAGAAAACCGAGTCAGACACAATGAAGCGTTGAAATATGTATTTTATATTTTTTGTTATCCTACACTTGTTTTCAAAAGAAAAATATTATTCGGTTGATGTGCGACCCTTTCTGTCTTCATCATTCTGAACAAATCGCTTTAATGGCAGGATATCAAGGATTATTAGAATAATTCTAGAATACAGGGTCCTTTTCACTTAGGGAGTGATTGAAAGCTTTTAAAGTAAATGGAAATATCGAATCCTTCGGGAGGGTGTTAAATGGCGGAATATTAGTGGTTTTCAGGAAACAGTCAACTCCTAATGGATGCGGTCTTAATTCAAGTTACAACAAAGGGAGAGATATTAGTAAATTCTGTCTAGAATAAATGAACAACGTATATGTATTACTATCATTCTAAAGCATCCTTCACAAACTTTTACATATATTTTATCAATTCGAATATTTTTCAATCTGTTTTTGATTTTTTTAATATATCAGAAACGTTTGTTTGAAATTTCCATTAACAGCCAAACAGCTGGAAGTTTATTTCTCCCACGGGAACTATTTCTGCATGAATTGAATATTTTCCTCCACCCTGAATGCTTCTCGCTAAAGTTTAATAATTTCGTAGAAAATTCGAAAATTTCGAATATCAAAGAATTGCTTCCAGATGTTTGTTTCCAACGTGAAGTCGTATATTATTTTATTTATAACTAAGATTACACCTTAAACGAATTCGCGATGTCTGTCTTCAATTCTCCTTGAATTTCATTAAAAATTGAATGCACAAAAAGCGAATACAAAAAGTAAAATTCCATTCAAATAGAATTTTTCATATTTGGAAATTGCAAATTTTTCCCTCTATATTAAATACATTTTCATTTCTCAGATTTTTTTTTTGTTTTCACCTCATTCTCATTTCTTCTTTCCTTAATTTAAAATTCACCCCGAGAAGATTAAAGAAATCCAAATATATATAAAAATATAACGAAAGACATAGAAAAGCCGGTGGATTTTGGAAAGAGAATGAAATAATTAAAATAATAAAAAACGAGAACTTATGATCTTGGCAGGCTCCAGTAAATCAAATTTTTAATCCTCTAAAAAATAAAACTCTTTTCCAGGTCTTCTGTCATTTGAAGAATAAAAAAAGGAAAACAAAAAGCGAGGGTGAAAGAAAATCGCCGCAAGTGGAAAAGTTAGAAGGAGATGGTCCTAGAATTCGGTGGGTCGACAGGTAGCGGGGATGGAAATTTTATCTGGCAAACTGTGGAGAAGAATAAATACTGCAGTTAAGGGTGATTTATATCGTCTTCATCTAAGAAATGATAAATCTCCAAAAGAAAGTACAAGTTTTATCTGGTACAAGAACTGGACAATACGAAGCTTTCCCGACAACTGGATTCATGATTCGGCGAGGGGAAGTGGAACAAAGGTTGGTGGCTTAAGACAACAAATTGTGACATTTCCAAAAATTAGCTTTTAACGATCATTGCCTTTGCTGTAACCTTTTCGGTGCTGAGCATCAAGTTACTGGAATGTCCTTCAGTCTCCTGACAAGAGGTCTACCGAGAAGAAACACTCCTGAACATCCAGCAGCATACTGAATTAAAAAGCTAACAATCACAGTTTTCTTGATGTATTTTGTTCGTTTTGGAATTTTTTCATTTAGTTATAATCCATGGTGAGGAAAATGTCTCTTCTTATCGCCTACAGGTGTTGGACAAAATTCAAGGACCCTGCGAGGAGCAATTTAAAGTTTCCTGATTACGTTTCGTCCTTTAGATTTTAAATGGAATAAAAATCATTTTTTTTTTTTAGATTTGTGTCAAATTTGAAGCAGATTTAAAAGTTAAATAACACGACGAGGTTTTCTGGATTGAATTATAACTAAAAAAAAATAATTTTCTCGCCGGTTTTTGACTCTTGACTCTTGTGATTTTAATGACAACGATATGAGGTCAAACATTTTAGAAACTGTGGGAATTTTTTTTAAAGACCAAATCTTGACATTTTTCTGACAAAGCAATTTAAAGTTGGAATGCCGAACTTTTAGTGACTTTTTGTAACTCACTTAAACAAATGTTCGTGAAATTATTCTAAAATCCCAAAAAAGTGATTGGTCTGCACAAAGGCAATTTTAATAAACTCCTGCAAGGATATAAGGATAATAAAAGAAAAAAATGAATTGGCTTGGAGATTGTTTGAGAGAAAGGGTGACCCAATCAGGATTTGGGGTGCAAATTTAATTCGAATCCGAGAAGTAAAAATAACAAAATTTGTTCACTTGTTACATCAATAATTCAATTCCTAAGGATACCCTCATTTTATCCGAGCACGAAATCATTCAACCGATACTTCATCAGCGGCTCTGATTAACCTCCCGTCGCTGAGTATCACGCGACAATTGCAGGGCAGAACACCCCTTTTTGCTGGGACATAGATAAGGGTGTTATACTGTTCATGAAAAGAGAAGAGTACGCAAAAAAAAATGAGTGGGAATTTAAAATAAAAAATATAAATAAATTTCCATCTTTTGCCCACCACCCTCAAAAGCAATATGCGGCCTGTGATGAGCGAATAAAGCAATCGAAAGGGGGTGAATTTCCGCTCTAATAACCCAGAGACAGAAGTAGTTAGCTATTGTGTAAAATATAGAACTGATCCAGAGGCGAGTGCATCCTCTTGTCCTGTTTATTTCCACTCTGTAGTGACATATTTATTGCCACCCTGCATTGCTTAACCGCACTTTCTCATCATTTTTCTCGCGGGGAAGCAATTTCCAACTGCGACATGCACTAGCGCCGCGCTCTACTGAAATTTATGGCCAACCCAACCTCCGTTTCCGTGGCAAGGACGTTATTCACTTTTTATGCCCGCATTCTTATCATTTCACCGAAACCTTAACATTGGGGTTTCTTCTTGTTTTTCGTGCAATACATTTAAAAAGGACACAGGATACGTTGCCGTTTTGGCAACACAAACGGACTAAGAATGCCACTAATAAACTTTTACGAAAAATTCATGTCACCCAGCTGCATCCAAGGACGAGAGATGAGTGTTGGTTTGAGAAAGCGTTTTCCGTGATGCGTGAATAAATTTCCTCCTTTCAATTGGCATCCCTAAAAGAATTTAATTAGATCCTGCTGCGACAAAGATGAACTGCAGTGAATTTTAATAGAACAGGAGTTGAAAGTCTCTTCTATGTGCTATGTGTATCTTAAATTTCAGGGCGATATTATTCGGGGATGGGGGTCCAAAATTTGCTTGCAAATTGTGATATGTAAGGAGAGCCTCCAAAAAATAGAAACTTTAGTAGGCAAAAATTTTGCAAAATGGATTTGCCTGAATTGTTTTTTAGTTGAATTTCCTGATCCTTTTCAAAGAAACTTGGCTGATTTATATAACCGATCAGGCATTACGTAATGACACAGGAAAAAGTTGATTATATAATTTGCAAGCTGATTGTGAGAAACTCGATGTGATGAATATAAGTTTTGGTCACCTATACTCTTTCATCTAGATCTTTTTTAGGAATTTTTTACACGATGCAAACGCTCAGGAAATACTTTGTTTTTTTTTTATTCATATTAAATTAAGGATACAAATTTTTACATTTTTTTTCATGGCGTGTTCTTTCGTGTGAGTGCTGTCTTAAAGATAAATCGTCCTCGGTTGTACAAGTTAAATAAATGTTATCTCCATGCCGAAGGGGGCAGGAGAAATCTCATGAATAATAGCGTGTTATTAGCCAAATAGGCGAACTGGGCTTGTACAGGTAAAACAAAGTCTATCCGGGACCGACTGTACCATGTCCTTGTGCCATACTAAAGGGAAGGGTCATCCTTTCTGGAGAATTATCTCACCCTGGATACGTGATTCTGTAGGTCAAGCTCTGTGGGTTCAGGAAAATCATAGAGAAAAAAACTGGAGCAAAAGATGATGACGACGAAGACATAGAAGAAGAAGAAGAATATACGACTGTAATTTTGCCAAGAAGGACAATTATCCAATAAAGTCTCAAGGAATTGGAGTTTTTGGCCGAATACATTCAAGTGGAGGTTAATGGAGGGTCATTTTGGTAACTGTGGGCGTCAGAGAAGGGGCGGAAAGCAGAGGTTCTTAAGTAATTTTCATGAAATTTCATCGTTGCCTACTGTCCAGATCTACCAAGGATCTGGATGATTTGTAAAGGTTTTGTACGATTCTAATGAAAATAGTAATGTTAGGCGAATCCTTGACCCTGCTGTTCCTCCCACACAGTTTCAGTTTTCACAGAATTGTAAAAGGTATATAGGCCCATGAAACCAGAAGGCAGTCAAGAAGGATGGGAAACATTAGCAGAAGGAGAATTTCATGGTATCATTAGGTGCGTGCTGGCCTCTAATTTGCCTCTACTTGGGCCACTGAGAAGCATCCTTGTAAATGTTTAATCGGAATTGAAATGCCACCGGGGATATTTCCTAACGTATTCTGACCACAGTTTTGGGATTTTATGCTGGGAGCATTCGGACATTACTTTATAATGGTTTTGTTACTTATAGCGAAAAGAATACAACATTGAATGCGTTTACATGAAACTATAAAAGCAAAAATAATGAGGATTTAATGTTTGGCACACATTTAAAATGACGAAGTAGTTTTATCAAATTCAACAAGGAATACAATTCTTAAAACTAACACAAAATTTCAAATCATTTCCCCGTTAGAAATTCACATCATCGAATTTAAGGTAGTCAATTTGCAAATGAATTCCGAAGGATATTTGACTTTGAGTTTATGTAAATTCATATTCCGTAATTCGATTAGAAAGTAAGAAATTTTGAAAGGAGTGGCGAAAGTGCAAATACGACAGAAAATCTTGCCCTTGCACATGTGCATCCCCTGTGCATGCCAAACATAGATGATGTAGAGAAGCTGGGATAACGATGATGATTGACGTGGATTTGAGTAAATTTCGATATCCTTGGCACTCATAATTCCAAGGCGAATTGCTTCATACACACGAAATTAATTCAAAGCATTCAATCGTATGACCATTGAGCGGGGTAAATATTCGTTATGTCCTGAATTCAATGGTAGAAACAGCAATTTGTGAATGAACACAAAATGGAGTTTGTCTATTTGAATGTCCAAGTCAAATAGACAAGAAACTCGAAACAAAGGCATGGAAGGATTTAGGATTCAATTACGAGAACTTACAATTACCAGTTTGCGGATATTGACTGGATCTATTGAGAAGGATGGAGTATTACTCGTATTTGAGGAAAAAAAATAGTTAATTAACGTTCTCATCAAATCATAAGCAACTGAATCCTCCCCAATCCATTAGAGCTCGTCAAAATCCCCTTTGGCTTATACCACTGTCACTCAACATAGGATTAGATCAATTTCACTTCAATTAGTGCAATCCTTCAAAATCATGTTTCCACCTAATTTTTAGGTCTCTTCAACACAAAACCTATTATCCTCTTCATTGAACTAACAATATCTGGTTAGTGACTTACAATTGATGAAGATTAGGGCCTCACAGCCGAACTATTCATTTGGCTCAAAAAGGATACACGTTCTTCTCTCGGTGGCTTTATGTGGAAGACCCCCGAGGTCACGGAAGGATTAAATTTGAATATGCTCCTGCCGCCCTAAAAAACCGCAGGTTTTGCAAGGAAAGACATTGGTATTGGTTTAAATTAGTTCGTTGTACTCTAAATGGGCAGGATTTTGTCAGTGCCTCTTGGTTTTTTTTTTAAATTTGACCTAAAGGGTAAAAAGTCTACAATCAATCAACGTTAAACAGATACCTGGTATGTTTTATAATTAAATCCTTCGACCCTTGGCTGGCCATGAAGACGAAACGATATATCTACTCCCTGCAAATTAAGCAAACTTTTGTACACCAAAAAAAAAAATAAATAAAAAATCAACAACCGAGCAAAACCTGTCTGATCCCGTGCTCTACTATATATCACAAAAGAGGGCAGATTTTATTCGTAAAGATGAACCACCCTTTCATGATTATTTCAACTCAACATAGTTGTTTTTGTTGTTGTCGTGTTCGTGTGTTCAAAATTTAAATTGATTTTACAGCAGGCAATTTTTGCATGGGGTTGGTTATTCATCCCAGCAAAAGGGGGAAACTTCGGTTAGCGTTTATTAAAAGGGTGACAACTAGGAGTGGGTATTAAGGAACGAATTTATCATCCACCCTGTCAGAAGTAATTTCGTCGACGATTAGGTAAAAGTTTAAGGTACCAGATCCTAAGCACGAGGAGACTTAGACAAAAAAAATACAGGAAAGTTCGTGACAAATATTTCACCTGTCCTTTGTAAGACCTCCTCCCCCGTCATATGATGCTGCTCGTAAACCAAGGCTTTTCCAAGGGATATTTTCCAACGCAAACTTTTTGTGCCTACCAAGAATTCTATTTTCCCACCGATAACAAGTGTCCGTCAACATGGAAAAGTTTTCAGGTTTGGCCAAGAGCTGATAAAAAGTTTGCCGTTCAGATAACTGTCCTTCAGAGTGAATATTGAGAAGGACACCGAAAACAAGAAGTTGGTTGGCTTGTTCTCACCTCTCGCCTGATCTCCCTTCGAGAAAATGTCCACTTTTGGTATTTTGCAAATATTCGTTAAAGGATGGAGGGAAAATTTGTGTGTACGGAAACCAAACCACAACCATCTCGTACAAATTCCCCATTTAACTTGTCGTTATAAGCAGAAACATCACACAAAAAGATATACTTGCAAGGGAATGAAACGCAACAGTGGCGAATGGTCCTTAAAAGGTCCTTCAGTATTTGTAATTTGATCAGCATCGAAACGATGGGGACTGACTGCATAAAATTGTAAGTATAAACAGCACACGTTCCAGCGTTTATGGCGAAACAGATTCATCCCCCCCACAAAACTTTGTGTTAAGTAATTGCAATCAGGATCTTCTACGTTTTGCTACCACTCAAGGGGGCTCCGCAGAAGGATATTAGAAACAGTGAACACGTGTACCCATGAGTTCTCGAAAAGAGGGACCGTCGTCGGCTTGCATTTGTAAGCATCCTGGGAGCACAATTAAATGCGGTTAAGTACCTATGCGGTTTCCTGAATAATGCTACTATAGAGATCCTTGTTAATGCCCATATCCTTGCTGTTGCTACATTGAGGAGTGTGCTTCAATTAATTCCAGAACTCAGGAATTTTATTAAACTCAGAGTCAAGCTATTTACAAGGGAGCGATACAAACGATTGATTTATTGAATTTTCACTTAAATCATTTCATAGATTTTCTGCACCAATTTAGAAAAATTGAAACAATGATTGAAATAAAAATTGAAATTTATCAGAAACAAAATATCAAAAACGAAATGACAATGTTCAAACAATATTCAATTTTGTTCGCATGCAAAAAATTGGAAAATCATCAAAACATAAATTTCAATATCTTTTAAAAAAATAATCTTTCATACAGGATTTGTAAAAAATATCACCTATGGTTGAGAGTGCATAAATAAAAAAACATGGCAACAACAAACAACAAATTCTATTGTTTTATCCCCACCACAAATCGTGCAAATTCAATTTTGTTCGGTTAAGTGCTTTTTACAATGGATGAAAATTCACGCTAAACATCAACCGTCCATTGCAATAGTCGTTAGATAAATTGCTCTATCATTCGCTTTCGTTTCATACCAATTTTCATTGCAAATTCAAACTCCCCCCTACCCCGCATGTATCCCCTCCCTTCCCTTCTATTCTATGTAGATGTAGATTTTTGCAATTTGCAAACCTACATATCGCGGACAACATCACTTTTGAACATTTCAATTGCAGTTGGTGCGGCATTAATATCTTCGTCTGGCTGACAATATTTCAGATATTATCAACTGGTTGAACAATAACAAAATCGAGGGAGGCTTAAAGTATAGAATAGAAATTTTCTCTGGAAAATTATTCGCCTGTGAAAATTCACTTTTGTGTGATTTGTTTGTGCGATAAAATTTCACAAGCGAGACAAGCTTAAATAGAGAAAAAGAAATGTTCATGAACATTTTTCTATTGACGCAGTCACCTGAAAAACCAATTTAAAAAAAATAACAACGAACGAGTGAAAAATTTACAAATAAAATAGAAAGAAGTATAACGAAAAAGAAATAATCAAACGAAGGAAAGAAGGATGTACGAGAGAAACAATTTTTCACACACAAACCCCAATAAAAATTTCGAAAACATTTGAATCCACGAGCAACACCCATTCGCCCTCTATAACTCCTACCCACATGGGCAATTCTGGGTCGGTGCAGATATCAACCCTTTCGCTTAACCGCTGATCTATTTCGGGGGGAATGCAAGCGGATCCCAGGCCGGGTCATGTCATGTATGAATTTAATACCATGCGACCCTGGAGCGCGTTGCGTTCAAGTGAAATAAATCATTTGCATGGTTCTCGCTCTGCCATAGAGAAAACTTTTTCTCTGTTTACAATCTTTTTTGGAGGGAGCCCGGATTCCGGGTCTGCATCCAATGCCAATGCCCCTTATCTTGCTTGTGGGTCCATCATTCGACAATGCAACAAATAATTCACCCGGGTGAGTGCACTCGCTGCACTCTCACAAAAGGCGAAAAATTCATGAGCCCGCGACTTGCACACGGTATACTTATTTTTTTTTACTTGTTTTTTAATGACATGGGATGAGGGAGGAGGTGAAAAGTTTTAGGGGTTGATTGCAGACACGCTTTTGATAGCGTTCAATGCCGCATCAGCAATGGAAGCGATTGCAGTGGTGCAGCAGCAATGGCAATTGGAAGAGATGCCGGGGGGGGGGGGGGGGGGGGGGGGGGGAGCTGGAACACAGAAAAACTTCCATGCGTTTACACTTGAATACTAATGCACTTTATCTACCCTGAACATATTTCAAAGTGGGCTTCGAATTCGAAGGGGTTGAAACCCCAAGTCGGGCATGTCGGGAGAGCCTGGATAACACTGATTTGGGGATGTAAGCGATTTATGCTATCCTTTGTGTGGTACACGATTAATTGGCCCCAAATCGAATATATTATCAAAGAAACTTTTTTTTTTTACACGATCAATTCTTTTTGTTAGGGATACCATTTAACCCGTAAATTGACATCCTGTGGGTGGTTCTTTGAAATCCTTATCTGAGCAAGAGATTATGTTTGATGTCATTCGACAATCACAAACTGTAAATAGGACTTAAAAGGTTTACAAACTGGCTTCAGTTGGGGTAAAATAGATTATAATGTCGAGTAGAATTAAAGTAAAATTTCATCCGCAAAAATAATTCTAAAGACTGTCAACTTTGCAATCAATTTGTTGTATATTCTGTTGTCGTATTTCTGTACAACAATATTGTCAACCACAGAACAATTGAAATGAATAAAAACGAAATTTCTATTTATTGTTTTAATTGTAGGACAGAAACCTATCAAACACATTCACCAATTGAATATTTTGATTTGTTAATTGCCAGAAAAAAATATAGGCATAGAAAATAAATAGGAAAAATTGCTTGTCGATAAAATTGCATCAAAATGAACTGACGGTACTTAAAATGCACATAAATGCATCCGTTCAGTTTTGTGTTTTGTGCAACGCGAACTGATTTATTATAGGCTCCATAGTGTTTTTTTGATAAAATTTCCATACCAATATTGATAGCCTTGCGGCGTTGCTGTATAATTTATAAATATATTCTAAAGTACCTACAGTATATTTCAATATAGAACATGCAAAACAAAATGACATGGAACTGTGACCACACAAAAAAAGTTTTGCTAGAAATGAAAAGAAAAAGTCCAAACTTAATGAAACCGGAATGAATAAACATTGAAATTTATGGACATAGGCGAAAAAAATTAACTACTTCTACCAGTGAATGGGTTTTGCTATGCATTTCATTTTTTTTTCGTTTTACCCCAAATGGATATCCGACATGAGGACAAAGCCAAAGGATATATAGTGTGGTGTTGTATTCCTATCAACATCGAGTTATTATTCAATTTATTTGTTTACGATGGATGCAGTTGACGACTTGAAAAAATACAGCATTATTTCGTGTATATATTGTTCTAAAGAAATAAGTAGCAATATTAAAATCGAATATTTTATTTGATATATAAAAGTCCCAAACAGAAAAAACTCTGACAAAATTTGTACCAATCAATTTCATTCGTGTTTCATGAATGACTTCCATTCAACACCATCAAAATGTTTTTTTTTTCTAAATTGACTCGTTAATATATGACATCTGCTCGAAGGATAACTAAAACTTTTCAAAAAAAGCCAACAAATATGTGAAAAGATGTCGTTTTTCTTCACCATTACAACAGCGAACCCATGTTCTACATTTCCATCCTTAAATGATTAATGATCTGCATCACATCCCTTTTACCCATCGTCCATCAATTTCAATTCAGGTTGTAAGTCAGGATATTATAGTCCAAAAAGAAGCCACTATATTGTCCATTACAATCACCAATTCAAAAGGAAGATATCCCTTAAGAAATGTAAGATAAACGATGTCCCTATAAATGTCCTCCTAAACAGGACATGCCGAGTGCCAAGTATAACAACAACAAAAAAGGAAAGAAAATAGAGCCTAAAAAGGTAAAAATTTTCACCTCAAAGTTTTCATTTTGTTTGCACAAACGAAAATGAATAACTCTGACCGCAGAGTAATGGGAGGAGGCAACAAAAAAGAAAAGAAATAAGGATCTTGGGGAGGACATGGATTTTCGTCACTGTAATCAAGATGTATTGGCGACTGCCGCAGGATATTGTTGTTTTTGGTAAGTTCGGTTGCTCCGACTGTGACTTTCTTAAATTCACAGAAGAATGGAGGCACCGAAGCCATTCTTTTGAGGGAGTCTTGTTACGTTTGCTGTCCTTTCAGTGGTAATTCAGGACAGGCTAGGAACTTGTAAATGAACTGTTGAAAAAGACGCAAGCCGGTCCTAGCCGATGTGGAAATTTTCAATAATAGTAATTTTTGTTTGTAGGTATTATATGGACGCTTTTAAACCGAAAGGAACCGATCGACACCAGTGACGTTTTGACAAAAAGTCCCAATTGGGTTAAATTTTCTGTGATTCTGTAAACTATTTCGGGAATAGTATTTAGGAAAATACACATAGTATTTCCTTTTTGTTTGTACTAGGAGTTATCAATGTCTCTTTCAAAGTCAATTTCAAAATCTAGTTCGCCATTAAAACCATCTATGTCGTCAACTATACTGGCATCCTCGACAAATTTCATAGAAAACGATTTTGAATCATCGTTAACATTTTTTTAAAGATTTTTTTCTATATGAATTATTTTTTTTACATCAGCTATTTTTTGTCACCAAAGAGATTCAATTATCGCCTACAAGATGGCATGACTAACTCAATTGACCTAATTTGTACTTTAATTTGCAATAATATAACTAGGCAGAAATCCGTATTATTTTATTGAAATACAAAAAAAAACCATATTTCATTTCTTACAAGTTCGCCTCACTCAATTGTCCCTGAGCACACTCCAATAAATAAAAGAGCATTTTATCAAATTTAAATTTTATTAAGCAATTTCCCGCTGAATCAGGATTAAAATGTCCTTTATAGCACCCAGGCGGCCTCTAAAATGCCATAAACATGGAAAAAAAACAACTTACAGACGTACTAAGGCAAAGAAAAGAGAATCCACTTGAAAATACTATCAAACATAAAATATCGACTTTGTTAACAAATAAAAAAGTAAGAAACTTGAATAACTTATCACGGATTATAATAGAATTTTTGATGACAATAAGGACAATGATGATGACGAAGGGATTGTAATCCTTTAATCGTCCATCTTAACGTTACCACTGTCAAAATACGGCACAACCTCGTAAATTTGCGAAAGGATTCTCATTCACAGGATATCTTCAATCCTGTTTTGCTGGTGTTTACATATCTCACATCTTTTTGCGGGAATTTATTAGAATTGGATGACGCTATGCAAATTTTAATCGTGATTTTGTTACTTTAATGTCATTTCTGATTATTTGTCAACAAGGACAATCAAGGTTTTTATGCCATCTCTGGTGCGGACCGTCTGAACAGATAACGTCAAAAGGATTACTCCGCAATTCGAGGTCGAATTTATAATAAAACGTGATGAACAATGTTAATATTCAGTAAACTCAAAAACAGACTTTGAACAGTGTACAGTGTACACTGTACAGTGTAGGTTCCTACCCCAACCCAACGCCACCGTTGTTTGTTGTGATATGACGGGATGAAGGGTTTCTTTATGTTGAATCAACACCAATGAAATTTGATATTTTAATAAGAACTCAGAAGTTCTATTGATCATTATAGTCGCACAAAATTTAATGATATTTAATATCTTCTTTCTATTTCGATGAATTTTTATAATAACACTGCACAGCGGCTGCACGCCTCCTTCGAAGAAGGACCCTTCGTAATTTCCGTACGATCATGTTTCAGGACCTGTTCCCAATTATTTGTCCAAGCATCAGTCTTATCCAATTTTTGGATAATATTTCTTCAATGGAGAAAAAGAAAACATATAAGAAACAAAAAGAAAAAAATCAAACATTTTCTATCGATATAATTTGCGATTGGTTTTCTCCACAGTTTTTCATGATTCATTTATGCACAAGGATGAATATCCTTCAACGCAACAGATGTGGCCACATTTTTCACGTTTCAATGAGTTCCTTTTCTTCATCTGCTCTCCTTTCATAGTTTCTGTTTCTTCTTATGTGTTTTAATTCTCTGGCTTTAGGATATTTTTTGAGTTGTTGTTGTTGTTAAATATATGTAGAATGAAAGTCCTTTCTTCTGGATCATTGAAGCCCAAAAGTGAGAAGAGGATAATTTTGTAATTTTGATTCAATGCACATGGAGGAAAGGTGCCAGCCATTCAGGATGTGGTTTAAATTACTGAATAAGGATTTCAAGAGGGTAATAAGGAATTTATTCGTTATTATTTTTTTTTCGTTTTTTGATTTATGCCTTTTTAACCTTTGAAATGAGAAAAACGTGCACATGATGATGTAGGATGAATATTTTGTGAAAAGGATGTACATATTTTCAGAAATATGAATACTGTTTTATTTATGGTTTATATTTGAAAGGATCATGGTGGAATATTAAGGAGATATTAGATTTTAGTATCTAATTCAAAGAAATATTGTTATTTTTAAGGATGCACTATAAAAGAAGACTATCAATTTTAATCCAGTTTTTATGTTTTCAAGTCCAGAAAAAATTCGGATATAACATTTTTGTTTTTTATATAAAAAAAGGGATTTGAACTTGCGAACATTTTTTCCATTAATCATTTAACTAAATTACATTTGATCCCTACCTGAACTAAATGACTCAGTAGGATATTCAGGAGTTCAGTAATCCACAGGGTCAAGAAGCTACCATTTGATTTACTCTAGACAGAAAAGCATTATTCATATTTTTAGTATATTTGTTTTCGGAATAAAAATATCCAGAAAAATCCATAGCAAAAGTTCACAAGGACATCAGCTTACACATATTGCTGAATAACGTTCATCTGGTTCGTGGTACTATTTTCGAAATCAAATCACGAACACAGTTTCGTCTAAGTTTTCTGCGAGAAAAACTAAATTTTATCCCTTTAGCGTTTGTTCAAAGTCCTTTTGACTAACATCATAATTCATCTGGCTTCGTCTGAAGTTTGATTTATGGATACCTTGGTTATGGTTTATGTAGCCAAAGATACTTTGTGACACTTTACTATGTTACTCATCCCCATACAACATATTTTTTTTTCATTTTTTTCAAATAGCATGAGGTCCTGGCATTAGAAATTTATTCTTTTGGCATACATAAGTGAAACGTTCAATTATACGTGCTGCCCTTCATGGAAAATGTATTGAATTGAAAAAAAGGTAATGACCCTAAAAATCTTGAAACATGTTGAAATAAAAATTTTCCAATTATCATAACATGCTTGCACAGGACATTGCTGAGTGGCACTCTATCATCCTGGTTCCATTTTATAACTGCTCTGCAGCAATCCCTTCCGATTTCTCAAAAGTAGGTACACAGAAGTTCGTGTCAAATCTTGTCGAAAAGATCTACCAACGATGAAGTTCTGTATGTCATAAACATTCGGAAAGGTATGTGTCCTCTTGAAAAGGTTCTTGTGAATAAATCGCATCCACCCCAAGAGCCCCCCAGCAAAACCTCAACAGAGAAAGATCTCCACATATACAAACACCTTAAGTTCTCTCCTCGATGATGTTTGTCCAGATTTACTTTATCTAAATTTCCAGTTCGTGTTTCCGAAGAGGATGTTCCTCCATAAAAATCACATAATATGATCGAGATCCTTCAAACGTTCTCAAAAGTATATTTTTTCTCTCTTCGAATTCAGGAATAATGTCCCCCGAAAATAAAATTGTTCTGTACTTCTGCCCTGAAATGTTTTCGAAGTAACAATTCATTTTTTTTTATTTATTGTTGGCAGAATGGCTTGTTCCGTTGCGATAAAAAATTAGTTCCACCAGTGTTGTTTTCTTAGGGGTAAACCGCTACTGCATATCAGCATCCCTGGACCACTCTTTAATTTTCTTCTGATTGATTGGGAACCACTCGAGTGTAAAGTGTCAGATACAAAAGCCTTCGATATCGTCCCTCAAATTGTCGAATACACTTTGATTCCCTGTAATTTTGTGCAGTGAGTTTCTCATGTCAAAGGACAAAAGCCTTTAAATCTAGTGATGGAAGTGTTCTTGAGAGGGTACGTGTGCCACGATTACAACATTTTTCAACAAAGAATATTTATTTAGTGGTTTCGTAACAATGTTCTTTGATTCCTGATTTTTTTTTTATATACCACTTAATTGAAAAGTAAAAATACCATGAACATTTTACCGAAATTCGGTTGTTCTTTTTTCCAAAAATTAAGAGCAGAATTTTCTGTCAATACAATTCCAAAACTGGATTCAGGTGTGTAAAACCAAAATTTTATCATCAAGTGTGAATTTATTGCGTCCAAATTGTAATACAAACAGTAAAATCATATAAAGACCCAATCAAAAGGAATCTTCCACAATTTTTCCAAAGAAAATTTCTGCCGACAAAAAGAAACTGAAATCCGTTGGAAAAATTTTTCTGTTTCTACATCATAAAAACCGAAATAAAAAGGCCATTCTAGCACCTAAGGACAATGCCACATAAAAGGTGAGAAAAACTGAAAATAATAAACAAATGCTTGGATAAACATTTCCTTGAAGATGTTCACCAGTGAAAAGGATAAAATAAAGAACCTGAAGTAATCTCGACCAAAGGCAATACGTAAGAAATGCCGTAGCAAAAGTGTTTAACCTGGAAACAAATTGGTTTTTTTTCCTTTTTTAGGAGGATTATTTATCGGGACGAAAAATCTCCAGAGGAATCAAGGTTTAAGCTTATAATTTTCATGGTATTAAAATAAATAGAAGAGAACAAAAAACAAAAAAGAAGGAATAGATTTTATGCTTTTCTAAAGAGCCCCGGATAAAAGTTTATGAATGGTTTTGTTCCTTTGTTGAAGACCATCAGAAATTCCTTGGGCATTTTGTGAAGGCGTTAAAGGACAAAATATTATTGTTATTATTTTGTCTATCTTGTAATTTATCTAACAAATAAAATAAATTGAAATGGAATGTTGGTTAAGGATTAAAGATGTTTTGGGTGCTGAATGGTAATAAGCTTAAAAAGACCCTAAAACTGTAGATTCCTTTCCATCACAATCGAGCAAAACTTTATCAACCACGCTTTCACTTAACAGGTCCTTAAAGAATGCTCAATAGCCATTTTCGTCAGGATAACAACTATCTGGAAACTACCTGTCTACCAGAAAACACCTATTCACATCCAGCATTAATAATTCTGGTCACCACAAGAAGTAGTTAGTCGGGGAAGCACCACATCAGCCAATTATCCTTGAGGCTACAATTGTTCCCTCAACTATACCATGACGTGCACCAGGACACCGTCCTTTGCAAAAGAGAGAAAGTTCTTAAGTCATTTCTTACCGCCAGCCACATAACGACTACAACTTTTCCTAATCCTTTCGAACAAGTCACTTGAGCAGGACGAAACTTCTACACTGTGGCAATTAATTTGTGTTTTTTTTCCCCAGAAACCATTTTATATCGTTGCGGGAAAATCATTTGAGGAAGGTTAATGGGAACACTAACATGGAGATGATGTCCTTGTTCGAGGAGTGAATCGATTATAAGGTGTAACGGTATTTTCAGAAAATGTATAATCAAAAAGGACACTTTCATATAAATACTGTACGATAATTTTGTGGGCTTTTCCGAGTAAAGATCCTTTCGTAGACTTATAACAAATTCCTGAATAGCATTAAGAAGGATTTTCTGCTTTCCTTGTAAATAATGAAAGTAGGCTTCTTAAATGTCACTTCTATTTTCATGTTTGTTTTGTTCTGTGTCAGTGTGAAGGTAATTCGTCCTGAGAAGAATTTGTCACTTCCTGAAAACAATAAGCTACTTACTTTTGAGATATTTTAATTCACAAAGTAATTAAGTGAATTGTATTTTATGCTGTTGGAATAATGAATACATTTTATAAAGAAGCCATTACGAATGAAGTCTTATTAACAAGCTTCTGAGTGTGTCTTGAATACATCTTACATTTTCTTCAATAGCGGGATTTTTTTTCAGAATATCTTTGTGAATAGTTTTGAATAGAGTTCACTTGATTGATTTCAACTGTCGATTTTTGTCGAACAAGCCCTCACAAGATTCCATGTATTGACACCTGAATTGTGGTCCATTTGAATATTTATGATATCAGCATATCCCACAAGGACCATTGCTCCCTGTCATCGCTGTCGTATCCAAATTGGCCATTCATAATGTGACGGTTATCTCAATGACATAGTGACGACTTGGCATCATCTGATAAATGAGGAACACCTTCATGTAGCCAAACGACGCACGACATGTGTTTATTTTTGTTTGTTCGTATGTTTGCTTGTTTGCCAACACCCTCATCAACATTCGTGTTTAGTCAGTCATTTATAATAGCCAGTATGGATCGTTTATTTGTGCAAGCAACCGTCCCTGGGACAACATGCGGGCAGGACTTTAAAAATTATTATTTTTTTGTTATTCATTCACTTTTCATTTTTCGAAATCCTCTGTAATCTTCTGAACAATGACGCTATTTAATTTTATTTAAATATGTCCACAACTGAAGGAGAAAAATTGTTGTGTTGTTTGCTTTAAAGCCAGGTGGAAAAATTGCATTTGAATATCATCCAAATTGTTTTGTCAGTTTAGGTTCATTGTTGAAGTGTGTTTTTGGAATTTTAATCTACGGTTCAGAATTCACTGCAACTTCCCCGAATATTTGGTCGATTTCAAGGGTTTATATTCTATCCAAAATGCATGTAAATAATTTAAAATTCCTGACATTGTGACCCAGAAACGGATGGTTCACTCCAATACTCCAAAAACATTTGGTTGCATCCATTGAATGTTATTCACATGAAACTCATGGCAAAAAATATGCTCAGTGGTTTTGAATCCTTTTTACTCCTTTATTGTGGGAATCGCGAATTCATATTTATTTTTGAATTTAATGATTTTCTTTTAGTATTATTCTACTATTACTTTTGTTTAGTGCTACACAAATCATTTTTTTCCGATATCAGAAAACTATACTGAAGGATTATTTTATTCCTGTTTTATGGATCATAGTGTTGTAAACATATTTACCAAATGTGAATAATCTGAAAGCCGAAAGCATATATATCGTCTGTGCCGAAAGGATCTCGAACAACAAAACGTATCTGTTTAGCGTCCATAAACTTTTACGAATTACATGAATGGAGGAATTTTCTTATTACAATAATACACCGAATACGAGGTCCTTTCTCGGAAGAAATCCACTTTCGGTATGGTCTTTTATACCCTTCATTCATCCTTTCCTTTGTGAGTTCTATCGAAAGGGGATAGCCAGTGATTTTATCAGCATTTACTTTCCGCAAATAAAAATTTTTGTTATAACTTTATGAGGACAAATTCCATTTTCATCCAATTGTCCAAATTGAAAGAAATCCGTAATGTTATCTGATCAGAATCCATGGTCCTTCAAGGATCTGTTTTTATTGATAAGTACTTCCATTAAAATTTTCAAAATTCATGCAGAAAATTTGGTTGAGAAATTTATCTTATTTAGCTTTAACAAATTAACAATGAAAGTAAAAATTTATCCACTTTAAAGTTAATGTAAACTGTTTTTACTTAACTTTAATAAAAAAAATCAAAAGTTCGTCCTTAAGATATCAGTTCTGCAACAGATGTTCCTTTATAACCAAGCATATTCTTTGTGTACTTTTTACTTTCCCCTAACCCGATAATTAGTGTGACAAAAGAGGATTTATTCCCAACCATATGCCACACACAGGAGAAACTGCAGTAGAAAAATAAATACTTGATGCATCTAACTCCCTTTTTAAAAAAATGCGATTGAGTCCTGTCCACGTTTCACTGAAGGCTGAAAGAAGCGATTTAGAGTTGAAAAGAGCTTTTGTAAATATTTAAATGTTGCTCATTTCCAGTTTTTCCGCTTTAAGTTTTAACTGTGCACATCAAGTACTATATCCTGGGACGAAGGAGAGAAAAAAGGGCGGGCAAAAGGTAACAATCTCAACTTGTGCTTAATTCAACCATCTGTGCAGTGTGCAATGATGCAGCTCTGTCCAACCCTTTTTCAATGGCGTACACGTCAGTTTTCTGTGAGTTCACTTGAATTGTGTGTATTTGGAGAGCTTCACCTACACCCAAAACCTCCTGCCGCCCTGCGCCACTTTGTAGTCTATTTCACTTCCCTTCCAGACCACATCTTTTTTTCCTTCTTTGCATTTTTTCTTCTGTTTTTTTTTTTTTTAGAAAAACCTCCGGTGACATGATGAAAAATACTGGGGTAGAAAAAATAAAAACTTCATACCAAAAAATGAGGAAAAAATCCAATTACACACGCTCACGTGCACCTCGTGATTGTTGGCGCTGAATACTGAACAGATTTTGTGGATGAATAGGGGGTAATCATGTGCTCTTCTGGATACTCACGTAAACAAGGGAGGGAAATTTTTTTGAAAATTGTCGCATAAGATCCAGTAATTCACTTGAAAATGAAGTGCTGGGAATAAAGAATTGCCGAAGGCAAGCAAGATGGAATTTTTGTTTGGATGGAGACGGTTTATCGCATATGTGGAAGATTTCGTTTAATAATCTCCTTTAAATGTTAAATACTTTCTGTTTTAGGAACAAAAGATAAGGACTCAAAGACGATAATAACCTTAAACTTAAGAAGGCTATAAGAATGATTACACTGAAGGTTGCTATTGTTTATGCATTCACATCTGCGTTATAATAATATAATTCAAATAAAAAAAACTTTTACATATTAATTATAGTTTTGTAAACAGCCCCTTTTTATTCTTCAAGGTGAACAACTGCATTTACTGCTGCTTGTAGTAGGTACGAACAAATTCTGCAACGTGTCCTGCAGGTGGAGTAACTAAAGTTGAATAACTTTACCCTCTAATGTAAATTACGATGTTGTGCTTTCACTAAACAAATGCGATTTGTATTCCTTTTGTTTTCTAACTTGTTTTCATTTCAAAAAATTACACCAACTACTACAACAGCAAAACAACTTCTTAGTTAAAAGATTAAGTACTTGACAACCATAAGAACAATATATTACAGTTTCCATTCCCATAACGGTAGTGTTAAAATGCATGTTCCTTTTCTATTGTAATAATGTACACCGAGTGGAACAAGAAGAGAGAAAAAAATATATCGCTATGGCTGGGACTCGTCCATTATATCCTGACACAAGACATGCCAGAAAGTGCAGTCATCAAGTTTTTTTCTTGTGATCTGAAAAACTCTCTTTTGGAAGTGTCTTCTGTGGCGTTTATACAAGAACAAAAGCTTCTCTTATTCCCACTGCCACCCCCACCCAGTCGTTGTTTTTTTTCATTCTTAAAGTCCCGATGTACCTGTACAACACAGTGCAGGGCAATTTGTTATGCAAAATAGCTTCTCCCCTGTGGCCACAATGTTTTACTTCATGCCCGACCGCCAAGGCGCTTACTCTGCAACTGCTTTGAATAAGGAATGAGGAAGGCTTATTTTGCTGTAGATTTCCGCTGCCCCATTCCTGCCCCAGTTCACCAGTCCCCTCCCAGAAATGAGTTATGAGTCCCAGTGAATTGTCCTTTAAGGATTACAGCAATTAGTATACGGTAGAAAAAAGGGTCACTGGGATAAAAGGATTAAGTCTTGTAAAATTAAAGAAAAAACGAAACACAAAATAAGTTCTTGACATTAAGCCACGGTAACCCTATGTTATCCAATTATATTTTCGTGGGGTGCATAAGAACCAACAATTCTTGTAGAGCTTTTATTCAACACCATCTTTGACGATGTTGTTGTTCCTGCTGACGTTGTACCAGAAGTCCCTTTTATCCTTGTTCTCGAATGGAACCAAAAAAACAAAAAAAACGAATTTACACTCCAAACTGGTGAATTTATATTTGCTTTCCTGCAAATGCATTTATTTGGCAGTGCGCGATACGAATTTCACTTTCAGGACTTTTAGTAGCTACCTACCCCACAGGAATAATGATGTTGACTGGGGGTGCAATTAATTCGGCGTCAAAATTCACTTCAATGCTTTAGTCCTTTTTTGCAAATGTACACAATTTTTGGTGATGTTTTTGAGACTTGCTTTGAAGATTTTGGTGCGATTTTATTCACGCACCAAATTGGATGAGATGGATAATCTGTTTTGTGCAATTTTTTGAGTTCCATTTCGGTGTCTGACGAGCGTCAAAAAATGTACAAAAGGGTCAAATCATTTCTTATTTTGAATTTAGTTAAATTTAATTGCATTTTACGCTCGAACAATTGCATACAAAATTACGAAGCATGAAAATATTTTTGCAGCTATTTCAAATGCATGTTTTTTACAGATTCTTCTGCTGTTTTTTGAAACTCACAGAAATATTTTAAAATTCAAGATGTTTCTGTGCTAGGATGTCGTCAAATATATTGGCGTTGTCATATTTCTTGTAGTAGGATTATTTTCACAACGTTTTCTTATTTCGGTTTATGTATACTAATAATACTTATGTATATTTGTAAATGAAATCCTGTAAAGCAAATCGCGTAATCTCCAAGCACAACCAAATGGTCTTGTTACTTTTTAAAAGATCCTTTGCCAAATTGAATGAGCTCCTTTTATATCAGTCCTTCAACACACCTTCCTTAATATTCCACATAATCTCTTTTCCATAAAGGTATATCTGAAATCCTTGTACACATACAGTCTAATAAATTTAACGTAGTTCAATTGTCATAAGGATTCTCAGCTTTCAGCAGGCAACATTGACTGAAGGAAGTGTTTTGGTATTATATTCGCGAGTGGATTACTTCCTCTGCTTGGCTTCATCCACACACCGTTCCCTCATCCTGCCAGATGAGCAAATTGTCCTTGTCTGAAAGCACAGTATTCACCTTCCTGCAGAAAGTTATGTTATTGATGATAACGAAAATTGGGTAATTATGGTGAATTTACGAGGATCTTTTGAGTAAAGTGGGATTTTGATAAAGGTACACACACAAAAGACATCAACCCTCAAAGCTTTCACATTTTGAAATTCGTCCTGTCGCACGTCTCACCACTTTTGCAAAATGTCCCTTTCTGATCTCTCTTTATTTTTTTCGTTGAAAATTCTCTAAAGAAAGGATGCGTGATGCACAAGTTTAAGCTCTACGGCTTTGAGTGTGGGTTTTTATTTATATATATATATATATATTTTAAAGAGTTGAGCAATCGCAAGGATTGTGTCGCATTAGGGAAGGTAAATGAGTTTTTGGAAAAGAGGACAAGAAGAACTGAGGTAGGATGTCATCTTTCATTCGTTCACGTTTACAAAATACATCTTGAGAATTTTATTTTTCTTCCTGACGGAATATCCTGCGACACAGCTGGTGGATGTAGATATTTTATTCGAATTTGTGCGATATCCTCTCTTCAAAATGATGGAAGAATTTGGGTAGGTTACGCAGATGTAGGAGCAAGACGATTTTAAGGGTTTCGTAATTTTTTAATTTTTGATAAAGTATTTTTAGTTCTCTGGATTTCGATGACCACGAACCCAGAAAATTCTCGAAGTATGTATTCATCGACAGTTAATATTATCGATAGAAAATCTTAATAACTCCTAAATATGATTCAATAATACTCAACAATAATTTTTCATTTATGAGTTCATAAAACTCTAATTTGGCGACTATAAAAACGTATCCTTGTTGTAATATAATCTGTTATAGCGATCAATTTTTAGCTCCACATCATTTACGAGGTAGCGTGAAGAAGTTGAAGCAATTATCCTTAATTCACCCAAAAATAAAAGTTATTCGCGGCCAAGCGATGCGGAACTTTTCTACACACCTCTCGTATATCCTTGTTCCATTGGAATGAACAAAAAGAAAAGTAAAATGTTTTACTGCCATCAGTATAAACTCGTCTGTAGAAAGGAGCACTTGGCATGCTGTGGCAGTGACCAGTTCTTGCATGACCCACACCTATTCCGGGGAACTCCTCGAAGATTATAAAAACGTACGATTATCGCCTTAGAAAACAGTTGAAAAACACGAAAGCGCTCCTTCAGTACTTCCGCTCACATCCACCGAGAGTAATTGCATTGTGGAGGGCGTGCTGGCCATTGATAATGAGCTCCACTTTAATAAGATCCTTCTTTTGAGGAAACACTTTAGCAAACTGTATTTTGTTGCTACCACAGTGACCTGATTTTCGAGGACACTCCCGTTGCTATCTCCTTACTTGGGTGTCCATACGAGATATGAACAAATCCTTTCGTCCTCGACAAATTAATCTCGAAATGAGAGCTTCTGAGGCAAAAGACAGTAGCAATCAGTGGGTTTTCCTCCAATCGCATTATCGTTGGCTCTGGACAGATTATCCTAAATCGAATTGGAATGTTCATTGCACATTCGGATACACACACTGTGACAGTGACACACATACAAACATAAACAGTTGAAAAGCTTAGAGGAAGGATTGACCGAAGAGTTTGCACAAAATAGCAGTATAAAGCCGTAGTCGGTTCCTGAATGCACTTACCTTCAAAAAGGCCATATGGACAGGGCGTGCTGTGAGATCGTCAATACAACAAAATTGAAATGAAAATTGAAAATTACCCCGTGTCCTGTGACCCAACGTAACCCATTCTCGATGTGTATCCAATTTCGACCATATGACAGTGCGGTGCAGGATTTTAAGTCCGAGAACATCCAAAAAGGAAGAACGATTTATGGTAGCAGTAGATAGGTGAAAACTACTCAATTATTCGGTTATCAGGATAAAAGGAGAACCACGCAAAAGGGTTGAATTTGGAAGTATTAGATTTACTCAAAAACGTTTTATCCATCATTATAAGTCGTTGAAAATTACAAAATATAAATGTCAGTGGGACAAAGTTAAAAAAAAACATTTATCAGTACTTCTAAAATAAAGGATTAAAAAAAAATCAAGAAGGACATTGTGACAGATTTCAAAGAAATGTTGAACATCAAACCGCCGGAGAATTGAAACGAATTTAGATGTAGCTTTTGTACTGTCAAAAGTCATTGGTCTGACTTTTGGATGAATGTAAGGATTTAAGGACGAAGGGCCAACATTATCGAAGGGAATTTGCTGTAGAAAATGGGTAAAGCGCTTCTGTTATCGATGACTGTCAATTTGTGTTCGCTGATAAATGGGTTTTGGCACTTTGAGCAGAACTTTTCTCACAATTTAATGAGGGATTGAAAATATCATGGATCGAGTGGAATGCAAAGGATACGATTTTAATTGCCTGTCACATTGCTTGTGGGTACGATAAGAGCAAAAAGTTATGTAGAGCGGCAACATATGTTTCAGAAAGAAGTTTACGACTAGTAAAAAGGAGTTTTATGCACCCATCGTGAAAAAGCAATTTGCCAGGAGAGTGTTCAGGAAAAACTATGACAATTTAATCCTCTTAAATGCTTACATACAATTGGCTTACAATGAAATGTTATTTGAAAAGTTATACCTAAAGTGGAACAGTTTCAAAATGTAAATTAGCTTGTATTTTACAATAAGGATATTCTGTAAGGGATTAACCTCACTCCTCAGTACAGATTTAATTTTCACTTTACCCGAATAATGGTGAAAAAAAAAAGAGTGGTTCTCACTTAATGAATATTCGATTAAAGCTGTTGTGTATCCAATCTGCCATTGTTCGAATATTTTAATTAATCCTTTATTACAGTAATCACAATTAAAAATCATCCAGATCATGAACGCTGCCTGCTCAACTTCATTACAATCCTCCCTTATCTCCTCCCGTTCAAAATGGTCAGTTCGCCTCTGAACTAAAAACCTAATTAAGCCGACATTATTAAGCCCCTTAATAGACCATGCACAAAGTGTCATTAGCAGGCAAAAGGACTTTTGGGTAGCACACTAAAATTGTACACATACATTCGAAACATGTTTGTGTAATGAACATACATAGGTAGATAACAAATCCCTGAAAAGTAGTATTTCTCTAGCTAGGGGATGATGGAGCTTACAAAATTGGAGTTTGCGGACAATATGCACGCCGTCGGTTAATCCTTTAATCCTATTTGCGGGAAAATATTTAAAATTTCAGGGGTGCGTGAATTATCTATCCTTGGACCGGTGCGGCGGTGCATGGTTTTGGTTTTCGCCGCTCTCGTTATACTCCATCGGTGATTCTTCTTATCCCCGAATGATTCAGAACCCATTTATAGGACCCTTCTATGTGCTTGTGTGTATACGGGTGAAATGGAACAGAACCATTCCCTGGTCGCGGTGATTGAAACTGAGTCCTGACGACTCTAGTTCCGTGGCAAAATCCATTTCAATCTTGTGAATTGGATTTTAATAGGTTACTGACTAGACGGGTCCAGACAACGGACGATATTGCTTTCCTGTGTATCGTTTGTTTTTCGCTCCTATACTGCCACCAACTTCCTCCGTCCTTTATCGGCCGATTCCACTTCTGACTTCGCCACCTTTTATGCTTGTGTTGTGTTTTTGTTTTTTGTTGGTGCTTTTGTTGTAACTGCTGATGGTGCTTTAACCACACTTCTAGGACGAGGTCAAATGGCGATTACTGCAAATGAAAAAGATTTCCTGTTCGAGGCCTGAATTTTATCGGCTATTGGAAAGGAATCTTCTGATGCCATCTGATGATGAGCTCTGTTCCTTTGTTTTTCATCCTGGCACTTGGTATTTTCTCTTATTTTTTTGTTTTCTTTTGAATCATTGAATGAGGGACAACAACAGTTCCAGACGATCACGTACGCACACAAACTGATTCCCCCGATTAATGGATCTGATGCGAGGAAGTACCTTTGTCCTTTTGTTCATCCCTAATGAAATTTATTGAAATCAATAATGGTGAGTCGAGTGATTTAAGATATCATTTCGGAGTGGTTTATGTGGCACTTTGTTACCAGAGGAAATCGAAAGTGATAGGCACTTTTCAGAGCAAATTTGATGGCAGTCGCCCAAGAATCACTTACACCTGAGGGTATAAATTACGTAATTGAGCAATGTCTTTTAGTACAGAACTGATATTGGGGGTAGAAATGTAGGAGATTTACAAAAAAAGGAAAGGACAGTACACAGGAAATTGAAATCGACAAGAATTTAATGTGTTTTAAAGGATGAAATCGGGACAATCGAGGAAGTCATTCAGGATTTCTCTTTTTTTAAAATGCGTATTTCCAGAGGATGGTATTTTGAACGGAAAATTTTAGTTATTGCTTGTCATTAATGACTGAAACATTTTCTTCGTTCAAAATATCCATAAATGGCGAAATCACTATCGTTCAGCCTGTCGCAAACCGCAAACTCCTTATTGGACAATTCACATATTTTACAGAGAGCTTGACAGACAGAAAAAAAGGATCACTAAAAAAATGAAAGTTATTATTATTTCGTCCCTTAAATCCCATTTTCCTTTTCAATATCACTATAATATTTGCTGAGCCACTGTGCCAGAGAACTGAGAGCTCGTTTCACATTTATGTAAATTTCAGTTGGCCCCATGGGCAGATGGTTGCGGCTAGATTCATCGTTTCAAATTGTTAAGAGCAAAGTGGATGAGAGGGTAATATAGGTTTCGACATCCGCCCATTCTCCCCCATTACTAGGTGAACAGCAGCTACCCATGTAGACATACCGCACCAAAAGTGTTTCAGACGAAAATAAAATAATGGAGAAATGGCGTGGATGTGTGCTGGCTAGTGGGCGGTGTAGTCCTTCCTTTAGATTTTGATGTCCTCCAACGTTTTGCTAGTAGACAAAACCACATTTTCCCGGCCATATGCACACCTACCTACCTTCCGCAAATTTATGCTAAACAAATGACCTTTTTTGATTTATTGGAGGTACCCTTTGGGGGTATTCTTGGTAAAGCAGGCATACGTATAGAGGAGCTACACATAGTTACGATAGACAAGGATGAGAAATTGCAAGCGAACAGAACGACACAAATCCACAAGGCACTACCTAGGTATATGCAACTAAGGGAAGATTGTTCCTTTACTTTCTCAATAACTGATTTTTAGGCACAAATTGTTTTTTATATGGTCTATGGAAGAAATGATAATAATGTGCAATAATTCTTTTATGCCTGGTATTTTCGAGATTTTTGCTCTCAAAATTAATAAATTCACATAATTAAATTCTTTTATCCCCAATTTTGATTAAAACTCAACTCCAAAAGAAAATCCCTGCAAACAAAATATGCAACACCTGCTTGAGGACATTTTTCCTTCTTCTTCATAATTTTATTAAATTTCTCCGGACATTTAATATTCATCCTTAATTTTTCAAAGCTATCTTAATTTAGTCCCATCCGCAGTATTTCCACAAAATTTAAAACATTTTTCAAGTATACCCAATACCATCCGAGCAGATGTTACCAGAATCTTATATCGTTCACAAGGAGGCACTTCAAGAAGCTCCGGATCCTTCGGAATTTCCCTAATAATGTGTTAATGAGAAATTTGACGCTGTAATTGACTTCAGAAATTTGTCGATAATTCACACCAACACTTGACGTTGTCTTAGAAAATAATTTTTTGGATTAAATTCCATTTTGCTTGTTAGTTTTCGATAGACGAGAAATTGTCCGAATTTTTTCTCTTAATATAGATTTTTATTAAGTTCTTCTTGGACGTGAAGCTTGTGAAGGTACTCATTTCTGATTTTTGTTATTTTTGAATATTTATTTTCTGTTGGGTCATTTTCCAAGTAACACGTAGGTTGTTGATTATTAAAACAATTCTAACATGTTTTTCCTCTTATGAAATATCCTTTACAGTTCTTACACTAAACTCCATTTAGTCTACATTAATTTTCTTGAACTCATGGTAATGAAAAGTAATTAAGTTAAGGTAAGGTGCTCCAACCTGAGTCATTTAAACACATAGAACATCCTTCTGTTGTGGCTAACTACAGATAATGCCAGGACAAAAGTTTCCCATCTTGAGCTGACTTAACAGCATCATCACTAGTTGATCCCCATCCATTAATTACAGCCGGAGACGGTTGAACATGAACACATTGGCTTTCAGAAGAACACACGTTCTTGAATCATGGGCAAAAACAGAATGAGCACGATTCACTTTGATGATAGTGATACAAAATGTTGCTTAACACTTTCTGTATGTTTCACATAAAAACACTACATTTGATTCTTCAAACTTTGGTGATGGTGTTGTTCCTTAGCCAGGACATCATTCTTAACAAACGTTATCCACTTTAGTGACATATGATAAATTGAGGTGAATCCTTGAAGTTTTAAAATACACCTGGCCTTGGATAATATCCACTCAGTAGGGACATGCTGATAGTGTAGAGGATTTCCTTATAATAAGGTTGAAAACAGGACAGGCACATCTTAAGATATGTCGTTGTGTTTTAAATGGGCTCCACAGGAGTAGAGAAATATGCAAATATAAAGGAACATTTTAAGAGAGGGTCGCAATGTTTAAGGAGCAGCAGGAAGTCAATTTTATCTAGGAAAGTCATTTTGCACATTATCTATGTCACGGTGGTTGTGTGTTCATACTTTGCACATCTCTCTAGTGCTCCTTCACCCACCCACAGGATATGATAACGTATGTCCTCGGGTTAATTTAGATGGCGCTTTATGCGTGTTTGGATATTACACTTGAGACACTTGACATCACATAAACCAGCTACTGAATACGTTATGGAAGATCATAAGGATGACACATATCCTTGGGAGATATTCCTTCACATTGGGGACCCTCTTTAGTCACCCTCGAGTACGGGGCGAAAAATTTGTTATGGTAGACTACTATCATCAACCTTCTTTGTACTATTTCGATGGAATTTTTGGGGGTGATAGAACTGCCATTTGGGTTATTATAACTGGTTTTAGCACCCACCTCTATTGTGAAGGGCGGAAATTACCAGTTTAATGTTATTTTTTTCCTTTTTGTATGGGTTAATTTTCCTTAATTCGTATTTATTGTTATTATTATTATACTATCATCACAATGACAGCAGGAACTATTTCCACATCGGTTGATTATCTTACAGAGTTAAATATTTAAAATTAACTCTTTATTGATCACTGATAGTTTCGGTGAATTCCATTTCCACACTTTCCTTATCTAAACAATTAAATTTAAATATTCCTTCATAAAGTTTGTTTTCAGGTTCTTCGAGTCCGATCAAACTGTTATCGAAAATTATTCTGAATGAAATAAATCGATGGTCCCTTAATGAACACATTTACTATAAAGCATTTCACTTAATGATCCTCATATATTTCCGTAAGTGAATATTCATGTGTCTCAACCACTTCAACACTATACGATAATCATTTGAGATGCATTTTCATCGAGATAATATCATTAGGAACATCACATCATCTCTCATCCATGACTCAAGAACACAACGCACGATCGACGATCACATTAGATGTTGCTTGTTCGCGATCGAATCCAATTTAAATTTAGAAAGGAATTGAAAAAAATAACGAGATTCCACGTAAAAGATATAATATAAATTTTGTTTTTGTTTTAAAGATACGTGCTTATAAACAAGGTGTAATCAGAATCGAAGAGAAAAAAAATGAATATTATCGGCAATCGACAGACGCATGGGGATGACAGGGATCATGTCTTAATTGAGACATCAAAAAGCAAAAAAGTTGAAATGCCGACACTCATGATCACCGAGAAAGATGTTACAAATCTTGTTTAATGTCTTTATTATCATTAATTATATTTCTTACTGTATTCCGCTGAGCTCCTTCGTCTCACAGGTATCAATGTCATTTTCAAGCCTATTGACTTCATTCTTTGGTCTTTTCACAGTTTCATTTATCAGTAATAATCGTGTGAATGAAACTATCAATGTAGAAAGAAATTTGAGAATTTTGAAAATTGATTAAGTCACTTCAATAGATTTGTGTCAATGCAAGGAAATTCTTCCGTAATTGGATAAAATATTCAAGGCTTTCATCAGGAATTCGGCTGAGTGAATGGCTTCCGAAGAGTACTGAGGATGTATCAAAAAGAATTATATATTTTTTTGCCTAACATTTATTCGTTTGAGGGGAAGAAATAATTCTTTTCATGTTCATGGACATCTTCATTTAAAAGTAATTATCCTTAAAATTGCAGTCAGCTCTCTGCCGATATCCTGTTGCAATAGTCTACAGTGTCTTTGATTGAAAAATTTTCTCTTCACAGAGCATCACCAAAATCGATCGGTGGTAATTGCGTCTTTACAGTTTTCATTTTATTATTTCTTTTCTGCCAATGAACGGAAGACAACAATAAAAGTAAAAAAAGTACATATAAAAACGAGAAAGAGAGACAAAACAGGAGATTCTTCCTTTCAAGAGTCCTCAAAGTTTCAATTGGCAATGGCAATGATATCAAAGAGATTGAAAAATCCTAGAGGGAAACCTCATTCAGCGTGGTAGATGGCCCACGGGTCCTGGATCTTAATCGGGTTCGTGTTCATGTCATGAAATCAGTTCAGCTTCTTTTATCTATTTGTTTTTTTTTATTTTTTGCTATCTCTAAAGTCCTCTGGATATTCGCCTTTTTTGAAATTTTAATTGCTGGTCAAATGAATGTATCTCAATTGTACTTAGCTTTCTGTTAACGTCCTTTTGAGATAGATTCGAATTGTAATTAAATGGTCTCTGTATCTATTGATTTTCTTTTAGGTTGACAAAACAATAAAAAAAAAACAAAGGATTTAACAGGATTGATATGAGATGTTTAACGTATGTACCTACTTTTGTCGTAAATGCAATACACAGATGTCAACTTAACAGTTTTTAATTGGTACTTTAGAATAGAACCAAGAGGTAAGAACGAAGAAGTTGTTGGATTGAAAATTTAAGACAAAATGGTGTTTGGAGTGTTCTACCACTAAAAGAACAACCTTTGCAATTAAATTAGTTAAACTGAAGGACGGAAACTTGAGAATTGTATTTTAAGCAGATTGAAATATAGAGTGTTGGTTCTTAATCTGATTTGTTTATTACTGTTCAGGAATGTAGCCCAACTAAATCAACGTCTCAATAAAAGCAAAATGATATTTAGTATTATGAATTTTTGGAAAATTAAATTTGGAAGATGATATAGCGGCGTGAAATTCTCCAGAATATTTTTCCCCTAATTAAAAGTGACACTGTCATATTTCTATCGCCCGCAAACGGAATCTCCAGATTAAAATTTGATCCAGTTAGAAATGGTACAAAATGATCAATCTAATAATCCTCAAACTGTCATTTAAGAAGTACTCTGACAAAGTTACTTTGTATTCATCGAGTTACACAACTTTCGAGGCAGTGAAAAACGATCCAAAATGGTAGACAGGACATGCTCTTGTGTTGTGGCCTCCCCACACACCCCACAATCACCTCAACACCACACCCCATTCCGCCTGGCAACACTCTCTTGTCCTGCTGATGGTTTTTCTTTAGAGAATTTAAAGTCATGCCATGTCTTGGAAAGGTTTGAAATGTCTGTTTCACCTTTTGGCTTCTGTCATGTCAGAATGACAAATCGAGTTAGTTACCTTTTGCCTTCTGTGGCTGAACTTTCCTTCACCGAACAAATTTGCCGCCACTTTTTACATTCGAGAAAATGTCTCATCTCCAATGGCCTAAGTGATGTATATTTTTAACTTAAATATTTTCGCCATTATCCAGCTCTTGGAGTGGATCGCTTTTTGATGCCTCAAGCAACAAGGGACCAACAATGAATCTTATCTGTTACATGACAAGTAAATTTGAGTGTGACGGATTAAAGGAGACTAAATCATTTTCCAGGCGGCAATTATTAGTTGAGAAACATCATAATCAATTTTGGGGGGAGAATAACAATTTTTTTTTTACTTCTGACAAAAAAAAAGGCATCCATTTAAATCTATACCCATACAGAAAATACAATTTAACGAATATTACGTACTATCAATTTCTTAATCAGATTTGCAAAAAGTTTCTACTGTAGGTATTCGTATAGTTGTCGACATTCGTAGAACATTTGAGGTATAGACGAAGCATGGAAGGTGTGTATATTTCTTGCAAAGGATTATTTTGAACTTAGACAATATTTTGAATCTCAAACCTGATCAAAACATTCCAGAAACTCTAAACTACGGACAAGGATACGGGTGTACTAAGTGGGATGATGTAAGTATAAAAGCATCTTAAGCAAATACACAAAATGCAAAAGTTAGAAACTGTGCGAAAACTTTCAAGGTGGCTGGCTATCAAGGGAAAGGAGGTAAGATGAACAAGGGATTTTATTTAATTTGTGTACACTTCAAAACTTTTCGCTCCTCTTATATAATTGGCCATTTCCCGAAAGCAACTGATGGTGTATGTAATATGTAGGTATATCGAACTCCCGGAAATAGGAAAGGACTCGGTATCCGATCTGTAGATTGAGCTGAAGTTGTGGTCACGTTTGTAGAACATCGAACTTGAGGAAAGGAAATTGCTCAAAAGACTCTCTGCTACATTATGTAAGGTCCTAAGGATAGAGTGTTCTGGTGATGATTTGTTAAAGTAATGAAGGTGAATCTTTCGAAAGTTGGTTCACATATTTTGGAGTGGTTAGAAATTTATGGTTCTGTAGTATTTTGCATTACGGTATCGTTTTTGTTTTTATTAGAGTACAAGAGTAGATGAAGAAATTGAAAATAGAATAATATGAATTATAGAACATTAACCAAATAATAAAAAACTTTCTCTGAAATTCGTTCTTGAGATCAGATTATAAACATTAAACATGTATAGGTTTAGGTTCTGTACACAAACTGAAGCATCAAATCTTCATTGAACTTGTTGTAGTATAAATAAAATTAAGCTTTAGAAAAGATATCTATAGAGAATTCGTTAAGTTATTTCTTTAACTTATGAACTCTCTATTGAGGAGGTTAAAGTTGACTAAATAGTAAACCAACAACAAATCAAACGGAAAGTATTCTTGAATTAATGGAAATTAATAAAACAGATAGCGGCAAACCAAAAAGTCATTCGCTCTGTTGCACTTGTATTAAAAACCGTTTTCATAAAACCACTGCAGTTATTGTAGTCAGTAGTTCTATTCACATTGGTGTACAAACATTTAGAATTTTTTCATGTTCCAAGTCTCTGATCAAAAGGACGAAATTCAACAGTTCTTTTTTTACTAAAGCTGGCGAAAAATATCCTATTCTTTTGGCCGTACATATCAAATCTCCTCCTTGAGGATTATCCTTTGACAATGTCCCAAGTTGTAATCTCCTCGACAACATCAAGCCAATACGAAGCGGAATCATCAAACTTCGATAAACTCTAGAAGGCAAATCATTCGGGCATGAATAATTTCTTGTAATTCCAGGACAATGTGACACGAATTTGAAATTTGTCCTTCACTGACAGGAGCATGTGATTCTTCCATCCGTGTTGTCTCCTTTGACATTCACATGAAATGATTGAAGGGAAAAAAAATTCAGGGATATTTTAGCATCCATCCGGTATTTACAAATATGGAGAAGAATAGTCTTTTATTGTCACTCAAGAGTCCTTTGGGGTTTATATATATAAATTTCAGTTAAAGGACGATCAAATCTGAACCAGGTGCACTCTTGCGGCTAATTTTTATAAACACATGACAATTGAAAACTAATGAAATGAGACTTTTTGATATGGATACTGCAAAGGATAAGCACAGGTACAGACAGGATTCGAGGAATTCATTTTTTTTGGTTTTGGTTCCCTGGGCGTTGATTGACATGCAATAGGGGTGTTTTTATTATATTGAATGTTGTTGACATGTGCTGAGTTTTTTCAATTGCCTATTTTTTTGACATATTGATTTATTTGAGGTGAATTTCGAATATTATGTTACATTTATTTGAAAAGAATTTATTCTAAGTTTCGTTTTTCAACGGATTCAGTGATAGCAAAAGGATGTGTTTGACTTTCCAATAAAAGAGTTTTATCGAATTGACGCAATAAATTGATATATCGAATTTTGGAAAAGAACTCAATTCGATTTAACTTTAGGGACATTTTCATTTTAAAGTTTTTTGATAAAGTGTTTTAAACACATCTTATGCAAAAAAACGTTTAACTTGTTTTTGACATATTTCTGGAAGAGTTTAAATTACAATTTTTGTTTTTTTTTTATTAAATGAAAATAATAATCCTTTGCCAACTTTAACAATTTCCTTAATTTTATCTCAGCCAATTTGTTGCAGTAAAAACATCTCTTCTTCTCTACGCTGAACTCCACTTAATGACCAAAAATATCTCGATCCTTAACTAGATTTCCAAAAACACTTAAAAAACAAAAAAAAATTAATTCGACTCTGGTTATTTTCACTTTCTTACAACCGAAATTATTCCAGGTGAAAATTACACTGGAAAATGTTGAGCGAAAAGGAAAAAGCAACAATAACGTCAGTTGGTTTGTCGTTTGTGTGTCGTAAAGTGTCCTTCCTCGCAGGAGTTTATTTAACACTTGTGGTTCTGCACGGTAGCTATCTTCGAGTACAAATTCCGGGACAATTCCTTTGAGAGGGAGCAATTTTACTGCAAGCAAACATGTCGTACCACAAAATTATTGTATTTTCTTGACTTTTTTTCCTACTAATTTTGTGTACTTTTTCAACCTTTTATTTTTACTGTTTTGTTGTTGGACAAACATGCAGCTGTGGTTTTGATAAAAGCTCTGCAATGGCAGTGTAGAAAAAGTTTTTTTCTAGCCACATACACAAACACTGACAGTTAGAACGCATACAAATGCACACAATTTGCCAGGACTAATGGCGGAACAATCCGGTTTCGAATAAATTGACTCAACGCGGTCCAAAAAGCTGTGAGAAAATTTTTGTGGATATTACCATCGTCAACGTGGGTACAATAAACTGAGAATCATCGCAATCCTTGCCATCCACCCGCTGTTCATTCACTATGGTCACCATCGTTTCATATCCACCCCTTCGCCAACATTTCTGGAGTCCTTGTCACTGGACCAGATATCACCACCTGAGGTTTATTGCTATTTGGTCGAGTCAGATGTGTTCCTGTAAATTAAAAGCCAATTTGGGAGACAAAATGTCCTTGTCGGGGGTTTGTTCAGTTGCTGGAATTTGTCGCGACATTCTCATTTCCAGATCATATATTTTCTTGTCCACAAGCTAAACAAAATTGCGGTGGGGAATGAAATAAAAACAATGAAATATTCCCAGGAAAGGTAACAATTTGTTCGTCTTTTCCAACATGATAATTGAGATGAATGTTTAATGGGGATGATTTTTTCCAGTTGAACTGCAAAAGACTGTCAACGTTCTTCCAACCATAATTTAAAGTAATTGTAATTTCGATGAATGGAAAATTGCTTTCCGCAATTTTATATGCAAATTAAGCTCAGTTCACGACGAAATAATATTAACAATTTCATAAAACTTTCTTTATGAACCGAAACACACTCATGTGAAGTTTATTAAAAGTTTGGAGTCATTCACAGGCAAACCCGAAAAACATCGAAAGTGATCCTGTTTCGTTTTATGACCCCCTTAAAGTATCATCATCATTATCATCATATCCCTACAGAAATGCCAAGTATCGTGCATACCACGAATTTTATTATATCGTATATCCACACCTAGAGCGTTTACGATTTCCATTCATTGTCGTACAACCCTCGAGCATTTTTGAAAGTGACTATAAAATCCAATTTGCCGCCAATTTGACGTGAATATCTCGCATTCTTTTCATTTGTTTAATTGCTCCTCTCTGGATGTGCCATAAAAAAAGGAAAACTGAAAAAAGTCTGCTATATGATGAAGGCCTGGAGGCGTCAACGCGTAGACAATGGTCAAGTAATTACGGAAATTGCAGGAAGCCGTAAAAGAAATACTTTAGCATAGGGCATTAGCGTTAGGTCATCCTCCTGGAAGGTGACATGATAAAATCTTACCCCGCGATGGAGTTAAAAACATTGAAGGGTGTTTTCACTCTTGGCCCAATTTAGGTTGCCGAAAAGACAATAAATGTCGATTCGAGGAAAAATTTCGTGCCCTAAATACATTTACCTTTTTTTTTTTTGGAAAAAAACCGTAAGTTCGGTCGTCCTGGGGTGAAATTTCCTAATTTCTCACCATGGGGATAGTTAACACTGGCTGGGGTTTGAGACTGTGGGTGATTGGCCAGTTTTCCTTTCATTTGCCATCCTTAAATTACAATCCCCGGAGCAGAGGTGACAATCATGGTCGAACATCCAAAGGATATGCCGCCGCCGCCATTCCATTATTATATTTGTTGTAGGTGGAGGTGGTGTACGTGCACCACCGACATTTTAAAAAACCAGTAAAAAAAAAGGAATCAACCGAATAGGTTGGCTTTCTCCCTGCTAACCGCAAATTAAAAGTTCCGCACCTGCTTTAATTTCTTTTCTTTTTTTTTGGTTGCTGTTTTTGTTTTCTTTCGTTTCGTTTTCATTTTTTGCGTTTATCCAAAACTCTACATGTTTGATGTCTTCATTACGATGTCGGAATACTTCACCATTGGCTCGGGGGATGCCCAAGGAGTGAATTTTAATGATCATTCTCGGCCGATTGTTTGAAACATTGTAAATTAGTGCAGATACAGTTTTTCGAACCCAATACGTAATTGTGGGTTACCTGCCCGCTCGCCTTTCTTCTCCTCTTTAATCTTTCGGGGTGTGCCACAGTGAGCAACACAAAAAATTCTTTGATTACCGACGCAAGTCCCAGGTCAGCAGATTTAATTACTTCGTCCTTCCTGATTCATCATCACATGTACAATTCGAGGTTTCTTTTGGATAACCTTCGTAATTTGATGATGATTTAATTGCAGTTAAGTTGACTGAATTTAAATTTTTGTACCTAATTTTTAGACAAATATCATTGACAATAAATTTCCTAATTAACGAATTATTCTTGGAATTTCTTACTATATTCTTGAAATTTGAATCACAGAAAACTAATGCTAAATCACACCAGTGAACACAAGAACTCATTTGCAATCTAGTTCACTCATAAAATTAACCCCAACTTCTCAAGAAAAACGAAAAAAGTCTTAAAATATTTTTCAAAGTTGAAGTGCATTTCAAAACATTCTCAAAACTGCTTTAGCTTTGCATTGCACAATATTTGAATTTCTAGTACTAAGAGTTTAGAGCTCTTCAAATAATAAAAAAATAGAAATACGATAAAAATTCATCACAAGAAATATACAAGAAGTAAAAGAAAAATGTGTATCCTAAAATGTGCTCTCACAGAAATTGCATTTAGTGCATAACACTGCATTCACCATATCTATTCATCTGCTTGACCTAGTTTCCAAATAGACTTTTCTGGTGGAAGGAAAATCAAAACAGCACTCTAAGGATACTCAATCTGAGTCGTGCACAAACGCAATTAAAAAGGTGCCAAGTTTGGAAAATATTTTCCCACCCCGTCCCCGTCCTATTTGCACTCTCCTGGAATTGCAGAAACAATTTTTAGAAAAATAAATGTGCGTGCACTTGTCTCTGGTTGACATTCATTTCACTTGAGTGAATCCTTTGGAGTGAACATTTTTGTTATTTTTCTACAGAAAATGAATTCTTTGCTGTCACTTTATCTTGACTCGTAATTTTTCTTTTTAACTAATTAAGTTTTTAATTAATTAACTTAAGATAACTTGAAGTACTCACAGCATGACGTTCTCAGACACTATTATCTATATTTAATTTGTGTGCTTTCGGTGTCGTTTGAAAAAAGGATTGGCCTTGTGTTCTGACATTTTCAACCTTTTGAATTAAGAATCAGTCCTCCAAATTTCCGTCCTTGGAACATCACAGAGCATATCTCTCCTCTCCCCCCTTACATAGTGCAATATGCTGATTTGCATAAAACGCTGAACACTTTCCACTGATAATGCAATCTTCACCGAAATCCAGAGGATGGCAGTTTCACAATGCATTCACAATCATGTCCTGAATCTGATCAGATCCTATCGTCATCACAATAGTCATCACTTTGGTCCATTACCTGGTTGCTGAGCAAATGTCACGTCTCATGTCCTTTATCAACGGGTAAAATGTAGAACGATGGCGGTTCAACTCAAGGAAGTCGAGCAACTGCATTTGATTTACGAATTTTAGTATCCATCATCACTTTTATCTGTGAAAAAACCGCACATTGAGATCCTTGACTTTGGCCGAGGACTTCAGCTCAGGCGCACTAAATAAGGAACCAATACAGCATTACCCATCAAAAGACGAGGACATTCCCTAAGTCCTCAGAGCTGCATGATTCTGAAAAGGGTGCACACGACACAAAAACTCAGTGGGAGGTACTTTTCCACGTACAAAACTTTATCAGGATGAGAAATTGTCAAAAGGATTCGAACAGAATGAAACGAATGTTCCTCATAAACACACCGGCTCCGATCCAACGGAATCACACTATTCTGACTGCAGAAAAGGATATGAAGAGCATTTGCACATATCACGAAATGCAGAGATCCTGAAGGATATTTGGATGATGGTCTTAAAATGATATAAGTATTTTGGCGACACGAGTATTTCATTCGAGAAAGTTTCCTGAATGCAGAGGATGAGGGAAGGATATAGATAAAGGAGAATTCATAAAATCCGTTAACATGTTAATTTTTTTTATATTTAAGGAAAATGGAAAGCAGAATGCAAGTGAATTTGGATGTCAGCATTTTCCAAATGTATAGAATTAAGTAAAATGTGAAAACTTCTTGGAAATGTGTGACATTTTGAACAAAAGTTTTTGGATGTTGCATTAATGCTGATGTCCTTTTCGGATATTTTTAATATGAAAACTCTTCTGGAATTTTGTCTGCAAGAATATTTTTATTCTAAGATAATAAAAGAGAGGAGAAATGTTTTACCAAAAACAATTCTGCGCTCAACCAAAGAATAATTGATTAAAGTATGCGAGTAGATATTTTTATTTTAAAGCGGAACAACAGAAAATATCTCGGAAAATATTGTAACCTGGTGTTTTTTGCATTCGTTGACAATTAAATTTTCAGTCTACTCTGTGCACTCATTAAATTAATTCAATTGATTGGGGAAAATAACGGGTGTAGAGAAAAATCGAAAAAAGAACTTGTTTAAATTAAATTAAAACAAGTCCTCCGTCCATTCCGGTCAAAAAGCACTTTATCCACGTTGCGAGCCTCTCTCTTGTCAATTAATCAATTAATTCGGTCCCTGGACGGTAAAATAAAAATTTACTGAATTCCAGTTATACTCTCGAATGAGAAGTAACAAAAAAACAACAAATAAAAAACGAGGAATTAAGCCTGAAATTATTTTCCAGAAAGAAGAACGCATTTTCATCTCCAACCCTTTACGATAAGCTTTGATCTGTTTGCACACAATCAACTCGCTTGGTAACAGGATTTTCCTGTGACGTAATGGAAATCTCGTGTCCCTGATTGAGTAACAACGGTAAAATTAAACTTTATAAAATTTATAAACTGAAAAACGAGAAAAAAAGGAATTCGTACGAAATCAATTCAGCAATTTCAGAATGAAATTCTTTGAGTGCCCACTAAAATGGTGATGATGGTTTTGTGTTTAAATCCACTGTACAAGGTGACAACCATCAACCCCCAATTTCAGACCCCAAAGATAGGCGGTGAAATGACATCGATATTCCATAGGGTTCATTTTTGTTTTTCGTTTAAGTATTTTTTTTTTCCAATAAATTCCTGAATTAATTCCTGAGGGTGAATTGCCAGGGATCGAAACTGCTAATCCATGTGTAATCAAAACTGTCGATTTCGTCCTCGGAACAGAATTGTTATTAGGTCGATTTTTGTGACAGCTGTCCTAAACGCCACACACATACACTTGCGATAATACGACACCCATAAAAAAAATCCTACAAAAAATCATGGCAGACACCAGATGAAAGGTTAATATTTTTCCAAGGGCAATAATCACAGTATAAAAAATTCAGGAGCATTTGTGCGTGTGTGCCGGAATAAATATTGATTTTGCCACAGCCGTTCGGTTTTAATTTGTTGATTTTGGACAGTTCGTTGGGATGAAATTGTACTGCTTTTTGGAAGTTTTTGAAGGACTTAGAACTGCATTCCGAATGCAGCAATGGATCCTAAAACGCGTCACAGAGGAACATCCGCCGTGTACACAGTCATACTTGGGTGAAGTTTGCAAATAAAGCCATTGCGGTTTCGTATTTTGTGTTGCGTTAAAAGATGATGGAAATTTATTATTAATTAATGTTAATTGCGGAAGAAAAAAAATCGATTACCTTGCTATTGTTTTGATTTTTGAAGGCACATTCTTAAGCAGTTTATTTCTTATTAAGCTTCGGAAAACTTTTAAGTTTTGTCTGGGCATAAAAACCCATAACTAAAGAAAATGGCAGTAACTAGTTTCCCTTACAAAACAAAAGACTTAAGCGCGAAACTCGATTTTAAAACAATAATAATATTTTGTTGTACTCTTTTTCAACATAAATATAAAAGTGCACGAATTGCATCAACTGAACGCAGTGAAAATTAAATTACAAATTTGGTAACACAAAGTAAATTTGCAATAAATTCTATGATCTAACCCCCTTATAAGTTATAAGTTCTCAGGAACTTCGGGCGGTCCTTAATGCAGTGAGCCATTTTCCCCAAAGTTGTTATAGGACAATTTCTACCTCAAACCATGTCAATGCCTGTGTAGTCCTTAATAATCCTATCAGTTGTCGTCTAACGTGAAATCCTTGTGAATGTTTCTCCGTAAATTTTCCACATAAAGCTTTCAATACTGTTTCGATTTATGAGCTTTGCACAGACCCTCACCGAGACCCCCCACGATCATCAATAAATTATTTACACCACGAGATGTGAAGGGTCTTATCCATTCATAATTAATATAACGAACCCTTTTATCGAGCACGAGCGGACGAAAGATTTATAAAAAAAAAATGACAACTCACTTGAATGCCTTTCTGTGATTACCATACTCATGTATGGATGTCTTAAAGGGTTGCGCGGGCTTGAGCAAGTTTGCATCATGGGGGAAACGGGACTAACATACGGTAAAAGCAGGATTTACATTTTTCAAAAGGGACATTTTTCGCCAGACTCGCCATACGATCCATTTCCCATATACATTTTTCACTAGCGAAAGGATTGCTGATGTTTTCCGTCCCCCAATCAGAATTGTCCATTCGTCTAATTAGTATTCTCACATCGTCAGTCAAATGAGATTTTAAATCCATCTACCCTCGGAACTTTCTAAGTCCTTTAATTTTAATTTAAACTCACCCTTTTTGGCCAGAAAGAATAAGACTCGAAGCGAGAAAAGATAAAAAATAGAAGAGTAAACCAACAAACGGGTTCAAGTACTTGGATTACCAGCAGTTCACCCCTAAAAGTCCTGGAGGACATTGTGGAGGATAACAAACAAAACGACCGATAATTCATTTGAAAGGTGTTTACCCTTTTCAGCGCGTCCATCCCCTGCTGACCTGAAATTTGTCAAGCAACAAGAAAAAGAATTACAAAAAAAAAGTGGAAGGAATATCCTTGAAATTACTCAACACCGAATTTTTTGGGGTAAAATGTCAAGGAAAAAGCTTCGAGAGTGAAAATATTGAAATTATCCTTGGACCCCAAATAACCAGGTATGAAAAAGCAGAAAAAAAGGGTGAAAAGTTTGTCTCCTTTATTTAATTTTTTTGTTTTTTTTTTTTTTTTTTTTTTTGTTTAATAATTCTTGAAGGGAAAATGTTCAGTGCTCTGTGTTATTTGTCAAAAAATGGCTCAGGATTTCCGGCTGTATTTTGTACTTTCAGGTAATTACGAAATCCCTGAAGAAATATTAGGATTCATCAGGATTAGTCACCGAGCAATTTTTATGGTAAGAATTTTAATGAGTTTTATAATAAATTTCAGGTGTTTTAATCGTTTCATAAATTTAAATTTTTTCACAGAATGAATCTTCAATAAAAATTCTGGTAATATATTTTTGTGTTTTATCAGTTTAGGAAAGATAGTAGGGAATTATTTGACAATCAAAAGAGAAAACTCAACCAGACATAAAAAGTATCCTTAAAAATAAGTAATAAAAAATGTCTCCTAACACTTCTTACCATCGAGAATGTCTAAACGACGACGTCACCATTTTTGCTACAACTCATGATCCTTTGACATAACGAATTTTGTGGTTGAGCATAATTTACACTCTTGAGGATGATTATCCGCATAAAGTGCAGACATTCGGTCCCAGCAGAATGAAATATTTCAACTTCTCCAATTTGTATAGTCAAAATTTTCGAATAGAGTTCTCCATCCTCAAAATATTCAATTAGAATATGTCAGTGCACTTGAGTAAAATTCGGCTTTCATGAATGTGAAACATTCAATCTCTGGGGAGCAACACTAACAGATAAATATTTTACTATGTTCCATTTTCCTTAATAAACATACTTCTCATTCTCCCACTCCCGCACATCCTTCTATAACAACGTTTTGCCATCTTAATATTTATTTAAGTGCAAAAAGGGACACATTACCTACTTGACCTACGATTGGTGCATGTTTGTTTAATCCATCAAACCGAAAACTCATAGCAGCTTTCAAACACAAATCACGGGATTTGTCATTTTAAATCACTTAATCCAGTTTCTTGGCTTTGAAGATGTTCGCACCACTTCCGTCCCCACCCACACCACCTCCCTACCTCTTTACAGCACACTTATGTGACACTTTCAACAACTCTGAGATGACAATTAGTCAGGATTAGTTCAGTTAAATGTGAGAAGTTGTCACTTCGAAGTAGAGAAGTTCAGACGGCGATGATGATATGTGTCAAGTTCAGTTATCCTGGAATAGTGGAAAAGGACGAAAATTACATACCATAATACGCTACCAGAATAGCTCCATCAGAGAATGTAAGACAATTTTGTGAATCTTGTTTCAAATGAAAGCTGACTTAGACTTAGCAAAAGGATCCGTGAAGGATTTGAATGTTAGTAAAGTACAATTCACTTTCCCAGCTCTCATTTACACTCAATTTAATTTTGTTTGTTTTATTTAAAGTGCTTTGTAAGCCAGAGAAAAGCACACTTTAATCAACTCTCTTGGCACAAATCAAAATTTTCCTCTTCATATCGGTTAAATGCTCTCTCCACAGTTTTGCAGCATCTGTTTCCTTATAATGGCATCTAAAGAGGACTCATTTGTATTGCATACCCGTCTCCGCCCATCCCATATTAATGAATATGAATGGCGCAAGTGGTTCCTAAGGGATGTGGGGGATGACGAGGAGGGGTTGGTCTCATAACTGTATAAGATCCATCCCAGTTACTGGGGAATGAATGGCCCTTGGTCCCCAAATTAATTTTCAACAACGTTTCATCGCCACAAAAAGACAAATCGTCCCTACATACAGGAGAGAACCTTTTAGCTATTTGTACTACAATTGCAGATTTTTAAATAATATATAAACATTTTCCCGGTGCAATGACAAAAGTGGCTTTTGTCGGGACCGTTGGATGTCACCAGTTTTCTGATACATGACACGAATAAATTAAGTATAGGTTGAGGAAGACCTCCTTCCGTCGCCCACGTCTCGGTTCGTGGTCGTTAAGTTCGAGCGTCATTTATACAGAATCCTTGTGGAAGGAACTAGTTGCCATCACCCTGATCCTTCTTCACTTCCCTCCTCGCTGTTCCGTTTCCTTCATGCATTCATGAAAATTCTGCATGGATATACGACCAGAGTAAACGTTGGAACTTAGTTATGCTAATCAGACTTCTTACCGCGGATGAACAGAGATGAAAGAAAACATTTTCCCGTAATTAAGCAAATCTGTTGCTAACTCCTCCCCCAAGGGTGCACAAACGCCACCGAATGGGTATCAACTCCAGTAATGAGGGTTTGTTGCTAAATGTGACGACGGTCTTTGGTGTAGTCCTTGATGGTATTGTTTGGTTTTCAATGAGTAACACTTGGTTGACACGGCTTTTATTTACTACCGTCGTAAAACGTGCTTAACAAAAGGTGTTAAGATGATGGAGGACATTTTTTTCTCCTTTATTCTTCTTCTTAAAGTGGGAGATATAGAAAATTTTAAACAATGAACTTTTCATAGATAAACATTGGAATAAGTTTATTTTATACAAAAGCAAAACTATCGTATACAGACTACTTCAAGTTGTCAGTTTTAACAGTTTTAACCAACGACGTCATATGGCGGCGTAATAAAATAATAAATTTCTGAATGAAATAAGGAAAACTTTGGCTGTGATATAAAATTGTAATTTATCAGTGCAGAGGATGCCATCCCCTGTTCAACGCATTAAACTTCTCCCTCACTTTTACGACACTATATGTGTGAGTAACTTAAAAATTTCACAACAACTTTTGGCCAATTTCGAAGGAAAGTTGAAAAATTTCCACTTGGAAAGTATAGGGAAGCTTCTGGTTAGGTCCTTCCACCATGATAGGCATAACTCCTGCATCTTAAGCGTTAAGGATGCCTCAGCAGGCAGTTGAAACTCGTGTGACGGATGGGCCAAAACGGCTTGGGTATTACGATATTAAAAATTCGATGATTTATAGTGATGAGGGTGACCAGGAAGCCACCCACCGCTACCACCCTCATCGGCACCGTCATCAGGACCAGAACCGAAACAACAAGAAACATTAGGTTTACGGTATGCAGCCAGCATGATACACCTCGTCTGTCGTGGAGTTGAGGGAGTCCTTTCTAGGACTTTGGTTGGCTCTGGATGCTGGTGATGTCGATGCTCTGGATTTTATGTAATATTCTTAGATGGTAAAATAGCTGGGGATTGTTTAACAAACGAGGCTAACGGAAAGAAGATTTATGAGTGTCTCTTTTGAGATTACCAACGTTTATTACTTTGGCAAAACTTGAACTGTCTGAAAACAGATACAATTCATTTATAGGCCTAGTGGGAAATTACCGAGATAAAATGATGCAATTCGAAACGTAGAGAGAGGGCTGCTCTCGATTCACGGTAAATTTATTTGGCAATATGGTCTGGTCAGGGATGTGATAAGAGTTATTGTTCTGTGCTAGGAGTAAGTAATTAGAAAATAATTCTAATATCGTCTATTATAAACCACAATATTGTTGTAATCTTTATTCAAGTTGAATTGGATTTTGAAATTTTTCTGAATTATTTTTGGAACTTGTTTAATTATTTCCTGTCATTTGGGAACTATAAAAATTACTCACTGCACTCGGAAATAGTTTATCTCAATTTATTTTCAACACTTCTCGGAGAAAAGATATATTTTTCCGCTTTGAAAATCAACGAAGAAAATAAAAAAATATACTTAAATTTCTACATTCCACATTTACACATCTGTAAACATTTTATAAGTTACCATGGGTCATGCTAAAAATTCCCACAGAAAATAATCAAACATAGAATGGTGAGTAAAAACAAAGGAACAGAAAAAAAGCGTAAAGGCAAAAACAAAAATAAAAGAAAAAAAGCCGCAAACGCGCCTCATCAATCAAAAACCGTGAAAGACGTCTTCTGAGATTGCGGTGAGATCAGCTGTCGAACACAGTTCATTCTCAGCGGTCGACGGCGTCTTATTTTAGCCACAATTTGTGGTTATTGATGTCTTCTGTGCCTACGTCTTGGATGCCTATCATTAGAATTGGGTCAGGATGCTGATTTTTGTATCTAGAGTAATTTGAATACAGACAACCGGATGACATCGGTTTTTCTTTTCCAGGGAACAATTGGCGCCATAATTAGCTGTGAATTGCTTTTGATGGGATTCGAACGGATGCGTTAAAAGCAATTTGAATTACAGACAAGAGACAAGAGGTAATAATTTTTATAATTAGATCTGTCGACATGTCATTACATTGTCGATGGGTCAGTTTTCTTTTGTGATTTTTTGTTTAACGATTTTTCGTTTTGGTCATATAAACGGAGTTATTTTTGAAAGTTTTTTGAAAATTATTGCAAAAAAAACTAGTACCGAATGTATAATTTGTTTCGGCCAATTATAAAATATCTTATATATATGATAGAACGGCACAGTTTTACCACAGAAGAACCGTTTGTTAAGAAACCGTGCAAAAACAGTTTTCCTATCGTCAAAATAGAAATTAATTTAATTGAAAATGCATGTAAAACCAGGGATATTTTTGGTATCTGTATTCTGTAACAGTTTGTTCAAGATCGTGTAAAAAAATACCATGTAATAATTAGTATTTGTAATATTATACTTAGGTAGGTATTTATTACAATAATATTTCATAAGTTAATATTCAGTAAACAAAATCAGAATATTTATTTAGGTAGGTATATATTTATGTATAAGAATAAATCAACTTCATATGGCAACACTAAGAAAAAGTGGCCAGATTTTTTTCATCTTCGAGCTGGACCTTAGAATTTTAACAAAGTATTAGTGTACCAGATTTCGAGTCTCTAGCTCCAATCGTTCTGGAGTTATTTTCTGGCAAGACAGATAGACACACGGACATCCATAAAACGATTTCTTTTCACTTACGAATTATGAATTGAATTTATATAGTTTTTTTTCTGTTACTCATTATTTCTTGGCTTTGCAAACGTGTGCTCTAGTCTCTAAATCTAGTCTCAAGGAGACTAGGTCATAAAAAGAGATTCGAATAATTACTACAAAAATTATTTCTTATCTAATATTAGTAGGTATAAAAGAAAACTTGTACGAACCCTTTCTCCTTTTATGATGTGGTCCCTTTGAATTCCCTATGTCCGATATCCACTGATGCGATAAATATTTCCTATAAGAGAGAAGAAAAAAATACCATAAGTTTAATGATCGACAATAAAAGAAGATCAATGTTAATGGATATGAATTCATGAATCGAAACATCAATGTCATTGTTTACGAACACTTTTATTACAATTTGAATTTAATTAAGTTTATATGTAAAGTAACGAAAATCGTTTTGGCATCATTATTCAAATAGTTATGGCTCCCTGATTAATAAGTTGCCTGCAACTGACATTTATTGAGGCATAAATAATGCGACAACCATCACTCGTTAAAAAGTGAAATGTCGCAGGGACAATAACTTGACCGCAAAGGTTAACACCCACATTCAAATTGACGTCAAGTTGTGGGAAACATATTCATATTATATTTCATATTCTCGTCCTTTTTTTTGTATTCTGTCCCTTTATGCATTCTACGCAGTTGCATGAGCAATCAGACAAATGAGTGCAAATGACCAGAAAGTCATAAAATAATGATGGTAATTATCTTGAGTGCTTGGAACTCCGTAGGTGGATGAACGAGAGAAAGGATACCACGGACGGTTATCGATTATGGTGAGAAGATAGAGTGAAGGTGACTTAATGTGGGCAATGTATTTTTCATGGCATTGTAAAGACGTGTAAGGTTACATTTAAATTGGCAACAATTTATTTGATTTTTAATTTTGATTATATTTATTACAAGAATTAAGACATCTAATCTTTCAGTCTATTGTTACCTGAGCTGGAATCGCGTTTCCAACTAATCAAATAGAACTAAACAAACCACAAATGGGTAATAAATAAATTGATCAAACAAATGCGCCGAAACACACTTCTGTACCGCGAAAGTGAGACATCAGTCACAAAACCTGTATAAATGACATATACATTATATTACAATGGGAGTTAGTCTTCATCAAAACAAATTAATGAAGACATCCATTCAACTCCTTCAACACTGGAACTAATAACAAATTCAGTGGGTTTGTCACGATTCCAGCCTCTACAACCATTTTGTCGCCAAGGTGTACAAAAACGTATACCATCTCCCGATTAACCTTCCTGGAAAGGGCCAATAACTGAGCATATATTCCCTGAAGTCTCATCGGTTCTTGTGCAATTATACTGTGTGATTAATTGTCAGGTTGGGGACGACAACGACAGCGACGATGAACCGGACCAAAGTCTGCGGAAAAAATCCTTTATAAGAAGGCGATTCTCCGTTTTACTAATCTGCATGCGCATGAATTATTTAACTTTGAAGACACTTCGAAGCGCATGAATAAGTGACCTCGACTCGCGGATTTTATTTTTTTCCACTAAAATCCCAGGGATCTTAGCAAGGCTAATTATACGGTTGATCACGGAAATTTGTCATTTTGCCTGAGGATTAGGTGTAACTAACTATTTCCCCTGCCCTCTCTTTCTTGTTGTTGCTTTTGCTTATGGAATTGGCGGATATCGTAAATAGCAAAAACATGTATTGGAATTTTGTTTATCTGTCGTACTAACTATGGGAGGTTGTAATGAATACATTTCATTGAAATATTTGACTTGAATTCTTATCAAACATCAACAAATTTATATTTGAATTATTCAAAACGAAACCTCAAAATGTTGTTTCTAACTAAAATCACCGAATTCTGTTCCTAAAAATCGAAATTATCACGGCCAACTCTGACAGAATGGTTCACCTTCCAAAACTACACCAGAACTACTCAGCAAATAGTTCAGGCTCCAGTGTTCCCGATTATGTAGTAAACATCAACTCTTGACACTCGTGAAACAGCCCAAAGCCAATAATGAACTCCACTTCGCGGTTGCGGGGGCAACGAATGGTGGCAATTATCCCTTACCAAAACTGTTCACCTCTTTTTCGATGCACATTTTCAATTGCAGATATGCAACAGCGTGAAGCTGTCAGTTAACTTGCGTTGTCAAAACATGCACACATGTGAGAGAAATGTACAAAGTTTGAAAATCCTGAGGGAATTGAGATTTATCTTCCTTTGCAACAAATGTCGTTTTAGGGGGGCAGAGAGAATTCAAGTGAAATGATATTTTCGCGTGCTGTTCACGTGGCAATCAAGAGGAGATGAAAGTTTTGCCAGAGACTTGACTACCTACGAAATTGTTTGTTGTTTAATTTTGGTTGAAAGAGATGTTTCCAGTTGTTATTTTATTTTGTTGTTGTTTCGAGACTGATTTATTTATTTTTAAACAAGTCACAAATGTTGTTATGTTAATTGTTTTGAAAATCTATTTCAATTTGTACTAACCATATTGTCTCCTATTTTTACCCTGATTCTTAATTTACATTTGTTTCTTCTGATCTACATTTCAATATATATCTCTACTATAAAGTTACAAATCATTTTTTAAAAAAACTACTTAAATACAATCCCTTATAAAAATATTTTGTAAATATTAACGATGTATTCAAAACCCTCATCATATTTTTGTGATCAATTGTTGTTGCTGAAATGAAAACAAAATATAGTCGTTGTTTACATAAAAATTTCAATAAAACATTGCAAAGCACAAAAACATCAATAATCATTGAGAAGCACGTAACAAAAAATTGGTTGACAAAAATAAATACATTTTCAACACTGGACCAATTAAGGTCAACTTCCTCGAAACTACCGTCGAATGTAATTCTCCTGCATTACTGTTTTTTTTTTTTTTGGTTCTCTATTTGCACCTGTTCTGAAATTAATTGCGAAATTGCATACAACCGGAAGTGGCACTTGAGATAAGCTCTTCATGCGACGAGAATTACAAAATTAACCAATCCAAAAAATTCATGAAATCAACAGAATTTTGGTAAAGAAAAATATACCGTTGATATGTATAAATGTTGTTATGTAGGGAAACTCATTAATAATATTATCCAGCAATAAATTTCGAACTCTCATTCAACAACCCAATGTGAGAGAGGTGGTGGGGAGAGGTATGGGTCGAATTTTTCAACCCTTTACTATATGCCCCTACGGAATGTCATTATCATGTCCAATATTTACATAGGCAAAACAATTGCTTAACACGCCCGGTCAGACATGAATTAAGGGCCACCCACCAGTTGTTCTCTTAATGTTTTCACATGCTCACATCACTGTAGCTAGCCATCCCCATTCCCAAGTCTCTCTGGTCACACTGAAATTATCTCCCCCTCCCCATACGATTCGCATGAATTTCAGTGTGGGGTGGGCATTCGGTTGTATAATTGCATTTCAGTATTTATCCCCTGAAATTCATACGGATTGGTGTCCTTTCATCCGAGGGGTATCATTAATTTGGGCGCACATTGTTTTTGGTGTTGCCATATCAAACCTGACCACCTCAGGCCAATACTACCGAAATAGCTCTCTGCTCCCGGGCACCCTAAAACTTATTGTAATCGGATACAATGACAGAAAATAATGAAATTAACGTGGAGAGGCCTTGTCCACAATTACAGTGTCACCACAATAGGATGAAAGTCCTGGCTGAATTTGTGGTGGAAGGGGTGGCGGGATGACAGAATACATGGGATGGGGGCATGATGTCCGAATATGAAAAACACTTTTATCCGCTTTCATTAAACTTTTTCGCATTTTCTGATTTTCGAGGACGCATCCTGATGGTGATGATATTGTCACCGCCCGCGGCTTTGACTCGAACATATACAGAGTCGAATGGAAAGGAAATAAATTGCAATCCTGGAATATGGGGAGCTATTTGTATTATTTTTTTTTTCGGTTGTCTTTTTGTGAGAATAATCCTGTAAAATGCAAGCAGACGTCAACGGGTACCGTGTCGAATGCGGCAATCACCACAGGATATCATGGTGTCTGCTTATTGTCCTGTAATGAAAATTAATTTTCATAATATCACTTGAATTTTTCCACTCACTGTTCACGAATATTATTTGTGTGTTTTATGCAAAATAAATGAATGAATAAAGGGAAAAGAGGACTGCATTGCCATTTCTAGTATCGTCAAAGGATATAAGAATTTGCTAACAGAAGCTCAAACATTGGTGGCAGGATGAATTTGTTGATTGGTTTTGTTTTTTTTTTCCGAGATGAAGTGATGGATTTGTAAAGGGTTAAATTCCAATTTCAGTGCAATTCAGTTTTTTATGATATATTTAATGTTGATCAAAACTATTATTCGCGTATTTCCAATCGGCTGGCAATCAATATTTCGAAATGAAATATTTTCGCCGAGGAACATTTACTACTGACCATTGACGGTTTCGATTTTCGAATCAAACTCCAATAGAACTACACTATTTTTTCCATAGACTTCATTTTATGGTTCACAATTGTTATATTCTGGGGCTCAGATTTATGACTCGTGAAATTCAATCCTGAACCGTCAGTCACCCTTGTCCACTTCTTGTTCAATACTATTCCTTTTTATCCTGGTTTGTTCTTATATTACCGCACTCTTCCTGTTCTCGAGGGTGTCAGGAGCGACGATAAAAAATTTTGGACAGAAGGAAACAAACTTTACGTTTTCGACTCAATTACTAGAAAATGGGTATGATTTTGTGGTCAGAGGAATTTACCGAACTGTGAACCTGCAAGGATCCACGCATCAACTGCTTTTACGCACTATATCAGAAGTGAACTATTGGATTATCCTTATGGAAATTCTGGAAATGACATATTGTCTTAATCAGCTTTTGAAGAATGTTTTAAAAGATGAACAGAATAATAATGGGTTTTAATTCAAATTCTAAATGAAAATGTTGTTGATTATAATTAAATATTTTTGCACGGAACGTTTTTAAAATGATTTTGAAATTTTAGAGATTTGTTTAGAAATACACTATTTGTGAAAACTAAAGGAGAGTGAAAGAACTTGAAGATATTTATAAATGAATACATTTACAATCCGTACAAGAAATATTGAGGTCATAAAGAACCTATTAAATTTTCCACCTTAAAGGCTTAAATATTTAAAAATGCCAGCTATCAAAAACTTATTCCTTTGCTCTACGATTAATATGAAACAGCATAGAACAACGTGACTAGGAATCCAGAAAGAAAAAAAGATAATGTAAAAAACTAAAAAAGATCGAATAAACAAACTCCAGACTGCGATAGTTGTAAAGTCGCGCTACGTTGTTGTGGCTACCATAATTAATTTAATGGCCTCATAAATTCATTAAAACTTAATTATACGACTTTAGCTCTAAAAATACTGACCGAATAAAAAACAAACAACAACAATAATAACAAAAGATACATAAACGCGAAATAATTTTGTGCGGGGCTCTTTGAGAGATTCACGGGGGGATGGATTCTGGGGCATGAGACGGTATAATCCTGGTCTCGGTGCACCCATTCATAATTTGAACTAGTGGGAGGATATGAAAATGGTCGGGTTAACCACCAATAAGCTCTGGGAATCATTTTCAACACAAAAACTGTCAGCAAGTGTCGGAATTAAGATGTTCGGATGACATTCAATGGGGATCGTGTAATCCTCCAGTGGGCGGTCCTGTCTAAACATTTCAACACACATGTCACTGCGTCTGATGTACAACTCTGATCTCTTCTTTAGATGTTTATTTTTTTTAAATATTTTTTTTGAGTCTCCAATAAGCAGACGAAATTTTCCTAATTCATGTCTCACAATAATTCTCGAGAATTAAGCATTTTTTGCTTGCTACCCGTCTTAACCCCTTCTCCTCATCTCCGATAACCGGACCAAATGTCGGATATAAATAAAAAAAATGTTTTCGGTAATAAAATTGCTCCGATTTTAGACGGCGCGGAAATTTTAATTTTTCAGAGATAATTGAGTACCGAGAATCCGATGTTGGCGGACGAGTTTAAGAGGATCGCGCATGCGCACCAATCGAATCCACTTCGGTGGAGTTGTTGTGAGCGTGAAACCGGCTGCAGCTAACTCTGAAGACTGCTTTTTTTCTTGTTTTAATTTTTTTTAAAAAAATTAAGAAATATTGGAAGAAATTTTTTAAAATGGAAGGCACAAAAAGAATTATTTTAAGACCACCGTCGACCATTTGTCATTAGAAGTATGCGACATGATGATCGTGATGACAGTAATGAGCTAAGACAAACTCGCTGACAGGATCGTTCCTGGAAATTGATGAAAGAAGTTCTTCACCTTTTCAGAATTCTTTACAGACGTGAAGATTATTTATTGTAAATTCTGTGTTAATTAAATTATTTGGTGGAACGCAGAGTGCTGTCACGTGATAATACTGAAGTAGGTTTGGAAAATTTCGATTGAGATGATGCAACACAATCTTTTATAAGGCAATGTTATGCATTAAAAAATCTAACAAACCGTCCATCAGTTTATTTAATCTTTAACTTCGATTTCTGTTCAGCATATCCTGGAAAAATCGTAAAATGACGGCCATCAAAACTGAAATTGGTAAATACAAAATCGCATCCTATCAATGGTGAGTTTTTCCGATTGTTCGAATTCCTTTTAAAATTCGAAATAAATTCCGGATGCATTTTCTTTAACCGAGATCACGAACTTTCAATATCCTGTCATAAGTTTATCCGTTTCACTGTCATTACGGTCCATACGTCGCAAAAGAGATTTACGAGGTTGTGCTGAACATGCAAATCTCTGATGCATCTGCATGCCATTCTGTTGCAATCCTTTTTTTTATCTTTACATATTTATACTTTTTAAATTTTTTTTATTTTTTATTTTGCATATATTCGTTTTCTCTATTTTGTAACATTTTTCATTTCGAATAAAACTCTCTGTGAAATCTCTCGACTGGTAACAAAGTTCCAACCTACTTGAAGCACAGGGTGTACAAAAAGATATATAAATATAAAATGATTCAGTCATGCCCGAGAGGCAATTGCGGTGCATCCTAAAACAGGGAGATGAAATTCCAAGAGGATCAGAATACAATGGAGATTTTGGTGGCGGCTCTGGACATCATGCAAATAAAATTTATCATTGGGCTTCCGTTTGATAACGGTAAAATTTATTTTTTAAATGGACAAATCCAAATCTCGTTAGTTTTTTGAATGGAAGATGGTGGATGGAAGGGAGGGAGAAAAATGTCCATGAAATTTATTAGCATGCTTTCCATCCAATCGGTGTAGTGTATGAGAATTTCACCCCCTGTAGCCACTCAGCAAGGACACTGAATTGTTTCTTTGTGTGTATTGTGTTTTTAATTCGTCCCAACTTAATCCTGCTGCACCATAGGACGAATGTAGGCGACCTGCTGGTTTCAGGTTGACCCGGCTATATCCAGGCGCGTCCGTTTGTCTTTTTGAATACCGCAAAGTGTGCATTGGAGCTGGCAGACAAGCTCTTGGGAGATTATTTTAGCGGTTTATGTCTACACGGAGGATTCACGTACGCAAATGTGCGGGTCCTTCATAAGCCACCCGCAGATCCTTACTCCCTGTAGCTTTTGGAAAATTTCGCTACTGTGAAGCAGCCGAGAAGGCGCATATCATAGGGTAAATGTTGATAAATGGCTTCACATATTGTATTTATGTCAGGGGGATGAAGTGGCAGCACATCCTTGTATCATGCCCTACGGAAACCTTCTCGTTTTGCGGTTAAAGACCACCCACCATCCCTTCGTCAAGACCTCATTTTACCTTTTGACTTGACTTGGGTCAGAACACCCTGTTCAGTTACTTTCTTTACATACCACCCTCTACGAAATATGTGCGAATCCTTGGAGAGATTTTTTATGCGGTATTTCCCTTTTTGCTTCCTGTTCTGTTGTTCTATTTGGTTGTACATTAGGTCGAAGGCCAAGACAACAGAAAAATAGAAAAACGTATGGAAGTAGATGGAAGAGCAATGATCCAGAAAGAATACCAACCAACTAAAACAAAAAAATCCAACAGAAAAAAGGAACAGGAGAGCACAGGTCTTAGATACTGGGAGTCAGTCAAGTGCGATTTGGGGTCGCATTGTCTTCTTGATTTAGTAGCAGAGTCTTGTGGGGATTATGACTTTGTGGCATGAACTTAAGAAGGTAAATTTTGCTCTTAATGTTCCTTCGATTTGATTTATTGCGAGTGGCCTACATGCACGGCTGCTTAAATTGAAGTTTTTCCTAGTGCACCCCTTTTTAGTTTGCAGCACCAGATTCACGGTAGGGGTGAATGCAGTTTATGACATCCATAATTGCGTCTCGACAGGAAAAATTGAAAGAATATTTATCCTGTGGATTTATGCGCTCTGAGATAGCCGAACGTTTGTTTTTTATTTTGTATTTTACTAATTTTAAATTCTCTTTGAGTACTTACACAAAAAATAGCATTTTGAAATACATGTTAAATGCTTCAAATCAATTATCATTTGATTAAATTTCGTCTATACATTATATATGAGAATGTGTCTGGAAAGTAGTGGGAAATCCTCTCATAGGGGATTTGAATTTTCATTGCAACCCAATAATGGACACGATCGCAAAATATTCATGAGCACTTCCATGAATTTGAGAGAGAAACTTCATGTTTGCATTCATAATGAAATTTTCGGTAACGTACTGAAATTTTGTACAAATTGTCCGCATCCAAAGAGAGGTGGACCACTGTTAAATATCCTTCGTACGTTGATTGATGATGCGGACAAATTGATTAGGACTTAGTGGGAAATGAATAGTGGGTATTGTCCTTATTGTTCCCTAGAATTTGAAACAATTCGTGACAATTACGTAAACATCGGAAAATTGATGGGGGAACATGATTCGATTTTGTCCTCTGATTTTTGATAGATATGCAAATCGAAAGAGTGAAATCAAAATTTTAGTTGAATTACGAATGGATTTATTATTTATAGTTCGATGGTGAGTTTGTACTTAACAGTTGGAAAATATTGGTAAATGATTTTTAATGAATCCAGGTGTGGTTTATAGCATTAACAGTTTCAATAATTATTATATTATTTTGTGTGGTGAGAACAAACAGATCTAAAATTCCAACCAAACAAGGACTGTGCACACTAAAAAACCAAATCCTATATCGAAAAGTTAATCATAAAATTTTCATCAATCCAATTTATTGCGAAATCACATTTCTACGAACTTCTTATTTCAGTCCAGTCAATAAAATCCCAATAAAAAAGAAACAAAAGAAAATTCTCAGCATCAACAGAATAATATTCCCAAACTCCCAAGACTCATTTCGCTGTTATCCAGGATAAGATGAAGTGGCGAGGGGATCATTACACCGGGATGGCCACTTTCCACCACCAAAAGTCCATCAAACTTCTTAAATATCTCATTCACCTGTTCTGTCTGGTTTCCGGTGTTTCAGAGAACAATAAAATATGAAAAAAAAAAATAATAATAAAAGAAACATAAACGAAAAATTCTTCTTAAAAATAGAAACTTTGTGACATTATTTTTGTGGAACGAAAAGACAGCGGAAAAATTGGAGAGGAGTAAATACGAAGAAGTTCGTGAGACCTTCTGGCTTGACACGGCTCCTCAACAGTCGACATTCACCCCCTCTCACCCTTAAGAGGATGCAAAACTTTTGACATTAACTTTCTCATCCTTGTGGAAATTCTTTCATTTCATTCGTTTATTTTTTTATTTCTCAGTTCACTTCTTTCGTACATATTCCGAGTCCTTTCTGCATTTGCTGATGCTGTATTCGTTTTTCTTTTGCTAGGATCTTCTCAACATCAACTCTCATGACGGACGGAATTTGTCTAAAACGTATCAAGAGATAAAACCATACGAAAAAGTGACTGTTCTTCGAAAAGTTTAAATAAAACTTGATGACTTTCGGGAATTGATGGAGAGGGGACGCGAAATGGTAGAGTTGAAATTTTTTTTGCCACATTCGCCTTGTGGGGAATTTTAAATTAGAATTGAAAGAAGGAAAACATTTTTGCCAGAAAGTTGTTGAGAGTTAAGGAAAAGATGCTGTAATTTTGAAGCCGAGTGGGATAAATTTTAGTTGAACTTTCCGCCACGGTAAGGATATTTCTATCTGCAAGATAACATATACCTATACATATGTATGGCTTTGAAAACAGATCCTGTCTTGCAGGAAAGTGACCGCAACTAAAACCAATAGAGCTTTTGGCATTTAATTGAATTTCTAAGCAAAAGTTTCACCATAACAGGTGTAAATGTTTGGCGAATTGCTTGTGGTCCTGAGATAAGATTACATTCTGGATATCCGGTTTGGGTAAAGTTACAAAGTTACAAAGTCTCTGGAAAGGAATTAAAAGGCACTTACTAAGAATTTCAGATATGGGTTCACAAGAAAAGTTCTAATTGAAAATTCAATGTTGTTTTAATCCCATTTGGTAAAATCCAGAACAATAAACGAGGTGAAAAACACAATTTTAAAGAAATATCAAGTATCTACATTTTTAATTTCAAATTCCATTATCTTCAATGTATAAAATATAAAACTAAATTGAGGATACAATATAATTGCACATGTTTGTGATCACCTTATAAAATTCATGGTGAATTACTTAACATAATTATTGAGAGTAAACTTCTTTACTCTCATTTATGTTTAACCACAATTATTCCAGTTCCTTATGCGATACTAAACAGCCTCCGAGCATGATCATTAAATGTATCAGAGCCATCAAAGTGAAAGCAACCTAAGCAAGCGAATTTCAAAGGTTACAAACTCCACAAACGACGCACGGCGCAACACACAGAAGGATGCAAGAAATCAAATGTAAGAAATAAGAAAAAAAACATTAAACGCCTAATAGCACGTATCACCGAGAATTGCACTGAGTGCAGTCACTAATTACGATAACCGCCAATCATAAATGCATAAATGAAGACATCAAACTTAATGTCGTTGCGCAGCTCACGGTCCAGAGCGGTGTGAGTGCGCACAGCTTCCACAGGCGAGGGATGCTGGCGCAAAATCCAGACGCCAGAGAAACAATCTGGGAACATGGCGGACGGATATATTTTTGTGCCCGGCAAAATGCAATTCGCGATTCCTCCATATGTGTTTACATAGGCACGCATCACGAGCCCTCATTAAGCTGCACATATGCGAATGCGAATGCGCGCACTCAACGACAACGACTCCTGCATTGCGGTCTTATGCAAATGAATTGCAGATGCGGCACTCAACGCCAAACGGACAGATTGCCAGCAATAACGACACGGCAAATGTAATTAATTGCAGGCGAGTTTTGGACCAAAAAGGTATCCTTTCGTTAACGGATGACGATTTCGCCGACATTTGCGTTTAATTGGGACATTTTCATTTCATGCCCGCCGCCATTGCGCAACATTTCGGTCTGTTGCTAATGTGTGCAATTGACGCAAGTCAATTCACATGAAATCTTCAATTATGCACCATCAACATTTATGTGACATTTTCATAAAAAGAAAATTCTTTCCGAATTCCTGAATATGTTTTTTAAAATACGTCTTTGGTGACCATCTTGCGATTCCTATATAATCTTTGTGAAATTTAAATGTTTTTTGTTTTGGCAAATAAATAACATTTACTCTGCTTTTGTTCCAGAACAATTCAATATAATCGCAGCCATGAGGCGAACAAGCCTGACAATGTTACTGGATCATTTCAAATTCACTCCCCCAAAGATTGTGCCACGCGATAAAATTCTCGAATGCCTTCCACAATAATAAACCCTTTCTCCGCCTCCTTCTTCAATAATTGTAAATTCGAAAAATCACCAAAAATATTACTTAACAGTTCCAACCTTTATGAGTTTGCTCACGAATAGAGCCACATCGCCGCAGGGTTGCGAAAATTGAAACCAATAATAATTCCTTGATTTTCAATTGTCCTCCCTGAACAGGGTAAAAGAGTTGCGTCATATTCCGCGGCTACTATCCTTAGATGGGGATGGGTAAGGAGCGGTGGAAATTAAACAGAACCAAAAAACGCAGAGAAGTTAAACGACTAATGATCCAGGATCCCTGGATGCTCAAAAGCTGCAATGTCTGATGAAGATACAAAAGATGCCAACTTCAATAAAGAGGTTGAAAATTGTTATTTGCAAAAATTTCTATCAGCAGTGCCGAAAAACAATGAACAACCGCCGCTGGGAATGTTTTGGCTTGTTTGGTTTTTTGTTTTTATTTTTGTTTTATTTTTGATTGCCGCAAATATTGACTGTAAATTCGCTGGAGCCGACTTGCAGCATCCTCACTGTACCCAATTGGCGTGCACGTGAATGTTATCCTGATTGGGATCTTGGGTCGCCTCCTTTTGCGCAGGAAAACGTAAAATAAAAAATATAAAATAATTTTTTTCAACAATCCAATTACGATTTCATTCATTCTTTTGGATCAGCAGTCGGGGCCGAGATGGACGAAGACTCTTGGCAGTTTTTAAAGAAAATTATAGAGTAGCTCTTAGCAGAACATATCTTTTTATTAACATTTGCATAAATTGATATTGCCAGATTGGGGCGTGTTCAGGAAACAAAAAAGATCTGCCGCGCTATCTGGCAGATGTTATCGAAAGCGGAATTATATTTTTATGTTATTTTCATTTTATCTCTTCTTTTCTTAACATTGCAAATGGTAATCGTTAGAACATTAATCTGTCGTTGTCATCGATACGTAGAACCTACACATTCTTTATAGTATTCCTGCCCCTTCCTATCCCTAAAGTTCTGCATTGAACAGCTCCAAAAGAGAAACCTTTCAAGCTCTTATATGACACTAGCTAAATCTAGTGTAAGCAAGTAAGTGGTGATAAGAACAGCTTCTCCATTGGAGCGATAAAAACGGTGCACGATGAAAGGCTACCCTAAGCGGCCGGAAAAATTAAATAAAAATCGCATGTGCGAGAAAAATGGGCAATTGACGATGGCAGGCTCCTTGTCATCTTGTGGCCTAACATCGAAGCCTGAAAGAGAATGGAGTTGGCATCCGGGAAGACCAGGGGAATTCCCTAATGGAAAAATGATTAGTCTCGAATATACCCGGTTCCTCTTCAGTATATCCTCTGAAAATAGACATACCACCCCCTTGGTGTATGGTCAGGAAAGTGTTTCTCACCCCCAGGTTTATGCCTTCTAAGATTTCAACAATTGATGGAACATTGGTTTTGCAGATGCATGTCCAAAGCCAAGGACGAGCCCAGAAACATTGGTGGGGGGTGAGTGAAATTCGGTTGTGGGTGGCGCAGTGTTTACTTATAACTTTTGAAAACTGATGATCCCTTTTAGCGAGTTTAGCACAATTAGAAAGCTTTTAAGGAAGAAAATGCTTCAATTGGTCCTGTCATCGTAAATTGTCCGAGCGAAATTACTTTTGAGAGTGGCTTTTAGGACATTTTGATGGCAAAGACATCAAAGTTTACTCTGTGTTCTTTTGTATTTTATGCGAACAGGACGAAAAGTCTTTAAAGTGGCGAAAAAATTTACCAAGAAAAATTCGGATGATCATTTGCACAATGCAATTTTGTAAGTACCCAGTCTTTTAAACACGAAGTGTTGCTAAAAATACTTTTATTACAAATTATCTGAACATAAATGAAAAGAATTAAGTACATAGTAATGTTTCATTTAAAAAATTAACATACGTTTTCAAAACAATTCACAAAGAAAATGAAATAAAGAAGATACGTATTCTAATAAGAATCACACTATAATGAGAAAATTAATAATCCCTACGGCCTACAATTTCAAAATAATTTTTGTATAAAGTACACTCTTATATTTATTTAAAAAACAAATGTTCATGTTATCAAATCATAAAGGGAGTCAACAAGTTGAAAAATTTAAAGAAAAAATAATAAAATAAGTTTATAAAAAAATTCTAACATTTTCCTCAGACAATTTTCACTTAGTCTTTTATGTTTTTGTATTCGTGCAGCACTCGAAAATCGGAATAAGCTGTGAAAAATCTCAATTTAGTCCGGAAGTTGTACCTCCTCTGATGGCATCATTTACGAAATAAACAACCGTTATATAACAAAAGGGAACAAGGGAGAAAATAAGAAAAACGAGCTCAACTTGAGTGAAAATTTGCTCTTCACTCAGGAAGTCCTTTGATGGTTTTCTAGGCTGTGTTTTTTTTTACTGTTTTTATTTTTTTACAAATTTCTTCTTTTCGTTCTCAGCTATTGTTGCTAGACCGCCTTACAATGTATGAGTATTTTCACTTGAAAACATTTTTCCTCTTTGATTTTCATTTTATTTATTTGCACGTCTCTTCTTTTTTTTTTGTAATTTAACGAGGGCGATAGAAAGTTAGGTCTCTAAATTTTTCTCTTTGTGTTTTATCACCACAAAATATTCTAGCAAATAAGACGTAGCAACAAAAGACATTGTTTGTCTTTGGTGAAAATAATTAAGAATTTGGTTTAAGGATATAATTTATTAGGCGTGCATAATTATATTGAAAGTATGAATTACATTTTTCGTAATTATTTTTTTCATAGCTGCAACTTTTGTAAGAACAGAGTCAAGAGAAAAATTAATTATAAAAAAATCTGCAACACTTTCATGTTTGCTTTTTCGTTATTTTTCCAATTCCTTCATTATTTCACGGATTCACGAGTTCATATGGAAGGATATCTGATCCAGGAGCAAATTATAACCAACAATTGCGATCATGTGATATGAAAGAATTTTTCCCAATTAATTTTGAAAAAGTTTACATACGTATCTGATTTGAAATTCAATTAAAATAAAATTCTTAGTGTTCGATTCGATAAAAATCGCAACATTTTGCAAGTAGCGAAAATTTTGTCGATAAATTGGGGCAAAGAGTGCAAAGCGTCAATAAGTGCAAATTGTTCGTGTTTCTTTGTTGTTTTCATTGGAATTTTGTCTCATTTGCAGTCAAGCATTAAAAAGGGAATTCAACCGACATAAAAAATGATTTTAAATGCATTTATAATGAAATCAATCTGAATATTGTAATTAATGAAATTATAAAAAATATATCAATAGTTATAATTTTTAATTACAATTTCATCCCAGATTTCCAAAAATTCAAAGCAATAATGATTATTATTGGTGTAAAACATTGAAATAAAATTGCATTAATAAGTAAAATAAATATTAATGCCACTAGAGCACAACACGTTCGACAAAATTATATTTTAATCTTTTTTAGTTATGCTGCACGACCAAATGGACACATTCAGGTATTAAAAGTATTCATGTATAAATAATGTGATGAATGTTTTTTAAATCCAGTTCACACGATTGCATAAACACTACCCGCATACGGTTTCAATGTCCTGCCAAAATGTTCATCCTGCAAATGTAAATGGATGGGAAAAGAACGTGAAATTAATAAAAATTTCTCGAGGTTGTATTAAAATGCCCGCCGCATTATTCAACAATTGGTTCTCCATTTTAAAATTATTCGACCATCACTTGAATTTAATTGCAGGTTTCGGCACGAAACTGCCCTCGAAAATGGCTCGCGGTATCTATTGGTCCTGGTCGATTTCCCAGGTACAATAAGCCAGCAGCAATAAATAAAAAATAAAAATTTTTGTTATACTTAATAAAACAGAGAACAAGGGTAAAAACGGACGTTAAATATGTAGGCAGGTGAAAAAATTCATGAGTACATAAAGTAATTCATGTGTGCCGGTGTCCCAATGACCAATGGCAAAGACACCAAAAAACACCTGCTCATACATCCAAGATGGAGACCATCTCCATTGTCCTGATGCACATATTTTAAAGTCTCACCGAAAAATTTCTTGAATCCCAACCCACTTCCGTTCATATGTTCATTTTAAAGACAATGGAAAACGCCCAGGTGTAACAAGATTTTTATTTTTTTAGTGTTTTATTGAGGTCGTTGGGGGAGGGCAGTAGGGTGGGAGGTGCGGTTGTATCACCTTCGTGTGCTAGGAACCTTAAGCATATACTTCCTTAAAAGGGTATACATTTTGCCGCTTTGCTGGTTTTTATGTAGTCGTTAAAATTATTGTGCGGGCGCGGAATTTTTGAGTTTGCTGGAAGGTGTTTATGGCAGCTCATGATGCACTTTACCTTTATACCATAACAAATTGGATTAGCTATAAAAAAATGGGTTAAATTTAAGTCCATATCCGTGCACGCACAACATTTTAGGGAGTTCATACAAAGCAATTCTTTATATGTTCTTAGATTTTAATCACGTTCCTGAAATATAACTGAATTTTTTTAATTTATTTTTATTATAATTATTAAAGTAGGTGTACCACAAGGTTCTATAATTGGTCCATTGCTTTACCTGCTTTATATTAACAATATAGGTCAGGCAAATCTCAATGCTAGCTACACTGCCTATGCTGATGATACGTGCCTTTTGTACAAATCGAAAACCTCGACTGGGCTTGAAAGACTGATCAATGAAGACTTGGGAAAGTTCAAAAGTTGGGTAGATGGAAATTTCCTAACACTTAACGTGAAAAAAACCAAGTACATAATATTTAAAATGAAGAACAGAGAAGATATTAATCCAGCTCTAAAGATTGCAGGTGTTCTTCTGGAAAGAGTTGAAGTTTTTAAATACTTAGGAGTAATGATAGATGAAAAGCTGAGTTGGAATTACCATACTCAGAATACCATAAAAAAAATAGTACCCATTATTGCAGCTATTGGTAGAGGTCCCACTTTGAATCATAAGACGGCACAGTTAATATACAATGCGCATGTTTTATCACACATCAGATATCTAATTACGATCTATTCTCAAACGACGAAGGCCAACATTGAAAGAATTCGGAGTACAATGACAAGAGCGTTAAAAATTCTATACAAGCTTGAATGGTCAACGGCAACTGAAGATGTCTATGTTACAACAGGTGCACTGAAAATTGAAGAGATAATAGTAGCTGAGAAAGTAAAGTTTATCTACAAAGCTTTGCACAGGGAGGTTAAGACTTCCTTGAAGTTAAAACTAAGTAAGGACATTCACGAGTACTACACGAGATCTGCTGAAAATATACGTGTTGATAAATCCAGGACAAATCGAGTGAAAAAGGGAATGATTGCTTCTTCGTGTAAGCTGTATAACGAATTACCTAACTGGGTGCGGAACAGTACTTCGGTGCACAGTTTTACGAGGAACAGTATAAAATATCTGAAAGAAAGTAGGGGAACAAGTGATAGGGTTTAAATAAATTAAAGCTAGTTCAATTATGATATAAATGGAATGTATAATGTAAATGAATAATTATTTTTCTCTTTGGACTCAGGTATCAGCGTAAGCTGCGTTGAGTAGGTTTATTGAAGGTAGTAATATTAATTTGTATTAGTGTTAGAAGTATTGTATAAATTGTATATATTATGTAAGATGGATTGGCAAATAAAATAATTATCAAAATATCAGATGAAGTATTTAATTTAATTTAAGGAAATTTATTCGGTTCTCTCGTTCCTAAATTTATAAACCTTAAACTTCTGCAGAAGTTCATTAATTTGCATGTTATACGAGTATTCAATTTGAAATACGGTTGACTTTAATGGATTCCTTCGCACTAATCCATCGTGAATTTAATTGCCAATCAATATCATGAATGCATTTTGTGGCAAATAAACTTGCATCAATGCCTGTTAATGTATCTGGAACAGCTTTGGAAAGCATTTCAATAAGCGATCCAAAACCGATCAAGGGGTATATTCCACACCAAACCATTAAGTGTCTATAATTGCATGGAATTATTTTATAAGCACATCAGATTCTCACCAAAGGACATTGCACACGACATTCGTATGTGCACGCTTAATGGACCAGCAACATTAAATTGTTCTTCTTCATTTAATGATCCTTTATCAGAATGGGGATCAAAAAAGGTGACAGAGTTTCCTTCTGTACGCCGACAAAAGGCAAAACGAAAAAAAAAGAACAAAAACCAAAATAAACTGACATCGTAAAAAATAAAATAGAATAAAATAAAAACAATTCAAGTAAGACCGAAAATCTCTAAACGTATAGAAGCCAACTGCTCTTCCAAGTCCACCGAACCGTGTCATCACAAACCGTCTTAATGAGGGTCATTAGATGCTGAATCTTCTTCATCTCAAGGAAAACGGCAAATTGATTTATGTGTGGGGCAATTAATTTACCGCGGAAATAAAAATTCGTCTCGGGGATGCTGTTACAACTCATTTACGGTTCTGGCAGTACAGAAAACACATTTCTTCCCGAAAATTACATCGTTCGGTGTGCATCCGTGGCATCCCCCTCCTCCTCACCTCCTCCTGCTTGCCCTCGTCATCATCATCGTCCTCGCACTCCCGGGAAATCTTTTGTGGAGCCCGAGCGGCTGATCTTTGGGCCACTTCATCACCTCAAATGTGAAACATGGATGCTATTTTGGTCCATGTCATTTTTCCACTATCACTTCAGTATCTGTCGTGACTCTCAAAAAACTTCCAGAGGATGAGGTGGAGCACTTTGTTGAATGTTTTTGCCCTCATAATCTTCATGTCACAAAAGTTTTAACTTTTCACTATTAAACGTGTTGCAATCCCTGTGACTACAGAGCAGGGTAGAAGTGGGAGGAACGGATAACATCAGTACATTTTGAACTACATCCCGAAAGGCAATTCATCCAGATGCATCCAGCCTGAAACTATCAACAACTCATAAATCATCCAATGCATCCAAGATGGAGAATAATCGGGGGGAAGGGGATGAACAAAAGAACTTTTTGGACACTGTTTTGGGGCTTCCTGGCATTGTGTTTATTTTTACAGTTCTAATGGAAATGGTATTCGTCGAAAGGGTTACAGCCGACAGAAATATACCAGAAATTTCCCGTCCGTTGGGAATGCGAGACACCAGCCAAATGGCTGTCTAACTTGCACTGATAGACATACCTTGGGATTAACATTGTTCCACATAAATGCTGCGGAAAGTCACCATATTATTTTAATTGAGGATTTCACAAAGTTATTTAGCGCCCTGGTGACATTCAGGAAATTTATAATCGTGCAGGGCAGACGGGCAGGCACAGCAGGATCTGGCGGCAAAACTCTAGCCATCCACTGCTCTACACGTGAATTATTCAAAATTGTTGGGCATTTCGTTTGTTTAGTATTTCGCCGTTTCTCCGCTTCCTTGGCTCGTTTCAGAGGAGCACGCGACATGCATAAAGACTCCCCGGCTCCATGGAGATTAATTCGGAAATTATTAGGTGCAAAAGTCGTCATCGGGCAGGGAATTTGTTGCCTATTTAAACCCAAAAGCGTTGCTAATATATTTGTCTGGATCTGTTTGGGTATTTTGTGCTGAAAACACTATACAGAAATGAAGGCAAATTATTTGCACCTGTTTCTGCCATCCAAATATTGCAAATAATAAAATTTGATATTAAAATTTACCCACCGTGCGTCGCCTCGCAAATTGCTACCCTCTGACATCAAATTAGTGTTTGCCGTCGTAGAGGATCGCCTCTATGCCATTTGTTCACCATCCCCCTGACTGGGGCTGCTCGAAAAGTTAAAAAGCCGCCTCCAGGTATTCGCAGGTAAAATGCTCATCTGAAAATCACCAACGTAAATTGCTGTGCACCCCAGAATACCCTAGAAACATGGATAATCACTTTATTAGGCTCAGGAAGTCTTCCTCCATTCCTCTCCCGGGGGCCATACCCGCCCATACCCACTGTGGGTCTAAACACCAAAACACCTGAAATATCCAGAAACCCGAGGCAGACCGAAGGGATCTCTAATTTGAGAGTATCCAATTATCTCAATTGTTTCGAATGATTAGGGAAATTTCATTTTCGTTGTTTTCGGTTTCCGGTTCATGTGACATTTTGGGGACAATTGTTGGTTTCTGGGTTTTACGTTTTGATGCTTTCAAGGGTTCCTACGGAGAAATTTTAACATAAACTAAACTATATTTGGGATGAAAGGTGTTACAAGGGTTTCGAATGTTTGTTTACTCATGTTAATAAATTAAATCGTTCGTGTTTTTTTCCCATGGAATCTTGCAGCAATGTCGGAAGACATCTGTAGAACACACTTTCTTTCAAAAACAATTCAATGGATATTTTCAAAAGCTATTTCCAAAAAAGCTACTTATCCACGCGTGTTTTTTATATGTTCGCCACCCGCAGTTCCCCGCACCCACAACCAGAGAGCTCGTGTGTGTTTTCACTTGGCACTGCAATTTGTAACATTTTACATTTGACACGAGACCGCTGCGTTTGTTTTAAACTGTCAGAAAATGAAATCCAGTCTGTGTCGATATCTCTGCTGGAGACGATTCAGTTTCTTCCCGGAATCACCCCCAGCCACCTTCAATCTATCTTCAAGGTTTCTGCGCGTTCTGGGGTAAACAATTTACAGCTATATTTATAAAGGTCGGGAATCGACTGGAAGTTTTCTTGCTCCCAGATATTTATCGAATATTTGTTTACTTGAATGTCATCCCAAACTGATTACATCTATTGAAGTTGTTTAGATTAGACGTTTTTAATAGCCCACTTCGGGCTCTCTCCGACTTTCCCGGGAAAAAACTCACACAACATTCGAACTTCAAAGTCCGACCGGGTGGTTTACAGTTCCTAGTTGCTGGTGACCTTGCCTTCCGGGTCATCCCCTGATTTTATTATTTTTACCCACGTTAATAATTTATTTATTTTCTTAATTTCCTGTTCACCCGTTTTGCCAGGCAAAACTTTTAATCGGAAAATTGCGAAATAAATTTCAAGGATCTAAAACATAGAAAAAAAAAATTTCTTTTCCTTAGATTAATTAATTTCAAGTTTTTAGCCTTCCAGGTGTACTACACCTGGACAATCTTATATAAAAAGGAATAGTGCACACCAGAATTCAAAATCCCTCCTTCGATGGAGAGACGATTTTTCTTGGGGAAGAAAAGGGACTGAAAATTTTTCCGACATACCTAACAAAAAAAAAAAAATTGTTTTTCAGTAAAAGTTTTGCATGATTTTAACTTAGTGACCTTTAATTGAGTTTCAGATGAAGAGTTCTTTTTTTTCATGTTGTTGGTTTTTGTGAAAGTTAATTAAAACTGACCGAGATAATTGACCTCTTCCAAAATAGGGATAATTAGTGGATAATTAGTTATGGTAGTTCAACAAACTCAAATGAAAAATGTTAATTTCAGATTGGGCTAAAAATTGCTGTTGCGCAGATTTTTCGAACTGCGGTGAATTCAAAAAGAAAGAAAATTAAACTTTTTTTTAAAGTAGGTAGGTTTGAATTTGTCTTTTTGGCGAAACTAAATCCTTTTTATTGAAAGATTTAAGAGAAAGAAAGGAGGCACTTAATTCCATTTAAGTTGGGAAATTTCTTTACAAATCCCATTAATGAGGTATCCTCATTAAAAATGTGAATCTTTCATTGCCCAATGTGATTTACATCATTAAATCCAATTAAAAACTGTTAAATGCCAAAAATAATTGTCAAATTGCAAATCCTCTGAAAAGAAGAAAATTCCTTTTTGTGTTTTATTCCTCATTTACTTTGATCTTTCGAGACAACACTAATCACCACACCGAACGATGACGACGACGATGGGATTTTCGTGAGCCACCTCCGCATCAAAGGATATACCCAGACAGCATCAGGAGCAGCACCATTTTCAGCTAACTTCAAAGGACCGATGCGTTTTAGCGGGGTGAAAAAAAAGATAAAACTATCCAAAGATATAATACAAATCCCTTTCGACGTCATTGGATTTAATTAATTAATTAATTTATTGCACCTTTTTGATCCTCTAATTAAGTCATACTTAATGAAATTTTCTCGTCTCGTTGGCAGCATATTTGCACGTCTGTCTTGAGAGATATGTCGGACCATCGCAGGACTGACAAGGGCACTCGATAAAATTAGTCCTCGACAATTCTAAATTTAGTCCAGTCTGGTGCCCTGTTGCCACTGAAAGGTTCCGCGAAACAGAAAACTACCGAAACCAGTTCACTGCAAAATTTGTGTGGGCATTTATGCCCTTCAACTAAACCGAAACATCCTCGCAGCATCACTGCTGGACCAATCGATAATTAAAATCGATAACGACCCCATGTGGGAGGAAGTGTTGGCGATGTCGCGACACTCTGCCGCACGAGAACCTCCAAGGAATATATTCATCCTCCTCGTCAATTTCGAAAAACCTGTCAGCGAAGGCGGCTGCCTGCTCAAGTAATAGGGAAGATGTCAAAGGAAGAAAAAAAACAGAACTTGGACAGATCTCGTAGAGATGTTTTATGGTCCTGTCGGCATCTCTTCACATGTGGCAAACATACGTGCATTTGCGGTGTAACGATTTCGTCTTCTTAACTTATTTTTTTCCATTAGTGTAGTCATATTCGGTTTGCTCTCTTTCGCCAGGAAATGCCCAGACGAACCACCCCCAAGCCATCAGAAATTTTTATCACATTTCTTCCGTGCATGTTCCCGAATACACTTCCTGCAGCTTGTCCTGAACAAATCTTGATCTCATTTTCACACCTCTGTAGACTTGAAGTGCGAAGTAATTGGACTATTCGGTGCTAATGGCTTTGATGTACGTTTACTGAGCAGTTTTTCGTTCACGGATACCGCTCAAGGCTGCCTCATCCTCGACCGACGCGGACCGGCTTCCAATATAGTGTCATCCCCTACGATTTTCTGTCTGATGGTCCCGAAAATTTCCTTAATTGGAATTATCAAGATGCTGAAGGCGGCAAGGAGAAGAGGACGGATGTAGCACGAAACGTAATTATTATAGATACCTTCTCTGAGAATGTGTCATCGGAACCATTATTTATTTTAATTACACGTCATTATGCGACGTTTGTAAGAGAAATTGATTTGTGATGGGATCTGAACCACATGGCACCAGTTTTAAGTGCTTTTGTGGAAAAGCATTTAAAAAAGGACGCTGGAAAAATTTACAGGCGTTTGACTTAGGTATGATTGGAATTTGAACGCCATTTGAAAATGTTATTGGAAAAAATGCATTTTAAGAATTGCACGGAACGAAATTTCAACCTACACACCTGAAAGTTAACCCTTCCCAAAAATTAATTAAAAATCTATTGAAATTCAAAAGACGACCAAAAACATAAGCCAATCAATCCATTAGGAATTTCCAAAATCGGGAAAACTATGTCCACTTATCGATCGAAATGACTTCCAGGTAAACTAGAGAAACTGTCCAGGTGACATTTTATTCTGGTCAGGATTGTTCGAATAATCAACTCCTTTTGAAGTTGATAAATGCAAATTCGGATGCAAGAACTCTCATCCTCTTCATACCAAACAAAATTGGTTAAAGTGGGTTGTTCGAGTACTTGCTAATTTGAAATGTGAACTGAAAAGGAGATGACCCCAAAATTCGTTGACTGTAATTGGTGATTCCCCCACCATCGTTCTTTGGGATTCAAACAAACACAATCACACTTGTATTTTTGTGGTAGTTTCAGTAACAAATCCAGCAAACGAGATACTACAGCAGCCTGATCAATTGCCCTGTGTATGGCCTTTTGGTAAACGGAAAACTGCAATCCTGAATGCTTTTGGGTCAATTGAACTCTCGTACATAAATGTCGGATTTCGAGGTGAATATTACGGATTCAATATCCTTTAGTTGGCCCCCTCCACACGTACATTGAGAAATATTTTGTATGGGGCCATGTCCTGAGAATCGCTCACACGTACAGTACATAGTAAAGCACACAGGTTCCCAACGAACCAGTGGAAGCAATAGATATTCTGGCATCCGCACAAATAAATTATAATTTTGCAGACTTCACTGAATTTTCTTTCCGCCATCGTGGTTTATGGTGTGGTGCAATGTTGAATATTCGGTTTTGCACAGTTTGGCCTAACATTCACCAAAATGGTTTTTTTCGAAAAGTGTATAGAGTAATTTTGATAATGCATTTCAGTGTGGTGCATTATAAAATTAGTGGCATCCTTTTGATATAAAAAATTCACCACCGTCAACAGATTTTTAAAGTTTCTGTTTGAAAATGAAATTCCAGTGTTAAAAAAATTAGCTTAATGCAGCAATTCACAGTTCTAAAAAGGGTAATGCTAGAAATCCCAATTTCACATTAATTTGAAATTCAATAAATTTGCAGAAAAATTTAAATGAAGAATTAACTCGTTTGCATAGTTCATTCCACAGGCACGAAATTGTGAAAGTCACCCCATTTCAACAACTCCAACTTCCGAATGCTAAAGGATAACTATTTACCTTTAAATTAATTTTCTCTGTGACAGGGTCTTTCCTCCGCTTCCCAGCTTCTTGACTGCCATTTCACTAAGTTCTCGAGGACGTTATTTCCAAGTTGAATTTTCAAAAGCCACAACAGAAATTTTGCAATTATAATGAAGAACAAAATGTTTTGATAGCAAAAGTAAGCAAATCCAGATGATGTTTAATTTATGTATAAAAGCAAACCTGACTTAGTTTTATTGCAAAAGCAAATTGCAGTCATGTCCAATTGATTTATCATGTCCTGGAAACGAGTACATTTAATCTGGATTATGCTATGCGAGTGGTGCATAAGGACGGGATAATTCCATTCGTACGTAATGGAGGAAAAAATTGGCGAATCTAATGGAAAATTTATAAATAAATAACGCTGAGCAGCAGTGAGTTGACAGTTAAATATATTTCAAGGACTTTGAAAGACAACTCTCAACATTATGTACGTCAGTATTTTTTTTTTATAGAACTCATTTACCTTCAACAAATGTCTACGCTAATATTGCAACATGAATTTTCAATATTGTTCAACAAAAATTCAATTGTCTATGGTCCTTGATATTTCATTTGATTGGGAGTCCTTTAATAACTTTTGTGCATTCATACGTTGATTTGCTGTTGGAGTTTTTAACAGAAAAAAAAACTTTTTCCAATTTATTTTTTAATAGGCTTTTCAACATTTCATTTTACTTCAATAAATTAATTGATTTTATTTCATAAAAATACGCCTTTCGTCAGTAGTTACAAATTTATCCATATGCATCAATGCCATTTGCGTTGAGCCAGAAAAAAAAAAAATAATAATAATAAAATCAGGAAAAACTTTTAATAGGTCAAGTGTGTCGCAATTCAACAGTCAATGTGGCTTTTTTCATTGTCGTTTATTTTAAATAATAATTATTATAATTTTACCTCATGATATAAAATATTGCCAATGAATTTAATTACGCTTGATTTCAACACTTCTGAAATTTTGGAAGTTCATTATTACTTCGTTTAAAATAATTATATTGGTAATTAGTATATTTTTAATTTAGTTTAAAAACGAGGAATATTTAAATTTTTTTGTTTTCGGTAACGTTAAGAAATGATTTAATAATAGCAGTTGAACGAATAGGAAGAGCATGTGGTGAAAATTACTTCAACATGAAATCAAAATGATTACAACCCTTAAGACAGTTCATTTCAGCCGGCGTGGACTAATCGAAGGATTTATCACTTCCTTGAGATTGGTACAACTTGGATTCTGTGTGATGTGAAATGATCTTAATTGCAGCACTTGCCGCTCACTTATTATCTGTCACATGTCATGTTTAGCTGTGAATCCTATTTGCTATATTCCTCATCAGATCCTCCACATCTATTTAGAGCGTTCCATTCCTTCGTCCCCATTGGGAATCGAATCGTCTCGAGATAGCCCCGGGGAAGTACTAAACACAATCCGCATGAATGACGGCCTTCTTAATTGCATCCGATCTTAATTTATGCTCTAATTGTTGTACTCTCTGTCGTTTTCGAATGCAAGAATGCCTCTGAAGTTGGCTGCATATCTTGGCAGTCTCATCTTTTGTTAATTAGAATATTTACGAGTATTGTTTGATATGCACACGGAAAACCTAGAAACGTTCCTGTCTTCGGAGTTCGGTGGCCCGACGACGGCTGGCGGGATCCAGTCACGATCATAGGGGTCTTTCTAGAACTGCGATAAATTTCCTGTGGATGGTGATCGTAAATAAGTGTCTGGTGAAATGAATCACTTATTTAAGGACTAAGGGGTGGATCGGGACCATGGAGGGATCCAAGAACAGTGGCAAATGTATATGAACTTCAAAGCGGGTCTCGAAATTGGGAATTAATTTATTTGGGATCGGTCTCGAGTTAAGTTGATTACAAATAAATTGAGGATCTAAACGCAGTGAAATGAATCAGCGCTAGTAAATTGCAATTGGTAATCAGTCTTTAATGGGTTCCCGTTGGAGATATTCCCTGAGAATGTATCATAAAAACAATTCACACCATTTTAGTTTTATTGCAATGTTTTCCTCGTATTCATTAACAATTGTTTGGGTGTCTATTTTTTCCTCGAAATGAAGACCTATTAAAACTCCATTTGTTTTAAGTGTTTGAAATACATAAAACACATTTGTTCCGAATTTCATAGTGGGTGAAGTTTTGGATTTCAAATAATTAGAAATAGTTTTTCCTCATAAAGAATCTTCTGAAGACGTTGTTTGGTTTTTCATACGCAATGAAACATGATAAATTGGTTAACAATTTTTTTACCTAATGAACCCATAAATAAATGAGGATCTTGGTGCATGACTGGTCAACATTCACTTCCCATCTTAACTTGTCTATTTCCTCTAATAATACCAAACACTAAAATTCACAATGACTTTGCTCTCCACTTTCCGCTTTCATCCCTTTATTAGCAGCTTCTGTAGTTCCGCCGTTCATTATTGTTCATTAAAGTGAAAAGAATAAAGGTCCCACCCAGCAAACACTTATCACCAGATCTGGGGATAAGAAATGTGTAGTGAAACTAGCTCGCCACATCGTAATTCAAATGCATCTAATTATGGTAATAAAAAGGCTAGAAGAGCCGAATAATCAGGGGAACCACCTTCTTGGCTTTCAACTTTCACGATGTCTTAATTTTCAGGCATCAATTTGACATGCATGGATGTTGTGGTCGAATAGAGGGGAGTCAAGTACGAGGGGGGGGGGGGGGGGGGGGGGGGCAACAGTGGTGTGCAGTGAACAGCACAAACAGCAGCAACAGTCACCTTACAATAATTTCTCAACAGTTTTTGTTGGTCCATGACTATTCTACTCCAGCATCCGAATGGAATAAATTAACCAGAGACCCTGAAATGCTCGTGGGCTGTGATCCACCTTTGCGCCACACTCTATCAACTCCATCATTGTAGCGGGTTCCTCGTTGGTATCAAATGCAATTCCTCACATTATGATTTGGGATAATCAGATACAACTTTAATGATAATTAATAATCGTCAATTAATCAAAGGTTAGACAAAAAGCCAGAAATTGGAGAACAGAAAAAAATAATTATAAGAAAAGGAAGAAAAAGAAAAAAATGATCAACCGAGATGAAGTTGAGAAGATAACAAAGAATAGATTGGAAGAGAATGATGAAGACATAATGAGGCGGGCGGCACTCTGTGCGGGGCAGGCACATGTGGTCTTCGGCGCGGAGGTCGGCACGATGATATAAAAGTGTTAGCGCCGTAAAAAAGCCGAAAAGGTCCCAAAACATAGACCTTTGGGGCACTTCAATCTAATATATCCACGATTACGGATGCCCGAAAAGTGAGCATTTGAAGCGGTTTCATGGCGATGCAAACCATTTAATGGCACGAACGAATTTCAAATTCACCATGCCGACAAACATATTAGACACACCAGGACGACCAGCCGGCCGGCGGGGAAGGGATGACTGCGAGGAGTCCCAATGAAGATGTGGCGATCTCAACAAAAGATATGAAAATGAAGTCATCACCGAGCAATTTACCAGCACGTTATCCATTCGCCCTAAAGATGCCATCGCATTCTATCAGATTTTTCGTGATAAATTAGTCGAGGGTTCCTCATCCATCTTAATCTGAACGAAAAGGTGCTGCACGGCCACGAAAATGTTGTATGCATTCTGGATGTGTTGGAAATCATATGGTCTTTCATGTTTGGGTGTAACGTGCATGTTCCTCGTGGGCTTGCATGGTTCTTATAATTAGTCCCTGCACAGAAGGGGGTGTGTGTCGAACTACCAGAGGAATTAGGTTCTTCTATCGGAACACATTTGCGGCGGTGCTAGAGGAAAAAAAATAGGTGTGTGGATAATTAACAGATGCTCTGAAGTGGCTGGAATTGTTCGAAACAACAGATCACATTCGAAAATTATTTCGATTTTCAAATTTCCATGTAGAAACTTTTATCCTTGACATTTACTGTATAGTGAAATTCTTCAAAATCCAGGATTTTAGATCAGTTGAAAATTTGTGAAAAGGATGTCATCCATTGATTAAAATCTGTCGTCCGGTATCTCCTTGTAACGTATTTTATCCAATCAGGATCTTCATTCCGTAGATATAATAAGTAGAGAAGCCTCTTACAATTTTCATCTCTTCTGTATCGAAATTCGATGCAAAAACTTTTCCTTCGAATCATAAAAGTTTTAAATTTATTCCTTGTAAAAGGGCTAGAAATAAACCATTATCATTACGACAGAATCGTCGACTTGTGGTAGATGAACATCTATACCCATCGAACTTTCAACCCCCTCTGCCAACACTATAGATAGACAGAAAGAAGGATTTGAAGAGTGACGATGTCGATGATGGCGCATAATAAAACCGGAACTTTGTCCAGTTTTAATGTTTGAAAACGAAAATTTAATTAAACGTTAAAGGAGTTTTATTGTCTAAAGAATCTCTCGAATTTTATTATATTTGCCTTGAGCCTTGGATTCTTGGATTCAGAGAGACCTGCAATAAAATTACTACATTCAAGTCTAGGTTTTCTGCCTCCATGTGCCATACCTAATTTGTTCTGGACAAATTGGCATAAACGACACCAGCGTTAATTACAAAAACGCTTTATCATCCCCTCAGATGAATGGGTTAAGGGAGGCATAGCAATTTGAAAGAATAAACGAACAGATGAAGAAGAATAACTCGTTCAGAACTTTCAAAACTTTTTTACTGCAAATACAAAAAGGACACAAAAAAATTAGTAAAAATACAGTTCTACATCAAGGATCTTCGTCGCAGGTCAGGAGATGTGAATAGGTGACAAGGATACGGGGAAAAAGAGTGTTTTTGGGGTATGATGAGGTCTACGAGGAACGTCGAGTATGAAAAACTTTATTGGAAGCATAGCAAAACTAGTGAAATTAATTGCGCCAAGATGAAATGAATGAAAGGTTCGTTGCAGAGGGGGAAAGTTTGTCGTCTTTTAATTCAAACTGCATTCAAGCAGCCATTGAATGGCATTTCAGTTGTCCTTGGGACTACTTGTCCTTGTCCTCCGGTCTGATGTGCATGTCTGAATGTCTGATTCACAATTCGGATGGCCAGTGACTTGTGTTGGAAATGTTTTCAACTCCTTGCACTTTTCTTCCATTTGAATTGGTGAATACCACTGAGATACTAGGTACCATTAATTAAGACTATTCCAAAGTCCAATTAACAACGTGCTGTAAGGACGAAAGAATGATCCTGTACAAACTCAACAGTTACAGGAAGCTTGTTACCTTGTTGGTTTTCTTGTTCGGTTGTTCATTTTGGACAAAGAAAATATGATTTGATTTGAAAAAGGTACAGAGTCCTTTTGTGAGAGGAACGCGTGCAATAGTACATTAGACCACCCAATTATGTTTTCCATTTTCCTTGTTTCTTTGTTTCTTGAATTTCCCAGATGTTTTTTTTTTAATTAAGTATAGAAAAAAAATGAGCTTGGTCAGTGTTGGCAATGGGAGAACATCTGATGATGGGCAATAAGCACGAATCCTGCAAAGCTAAGCCAAACTAAAGGGAGGTCTTCTCCTTGGGAGACGCAAAAACAAACAACTAAACAAAAAGAAAAAATATTATCAAAGAAAAAACAATCACTTTCTTCGTGCGAGCTGCAATCATGCACTTGCAGTAAACGTGCAAACAGAAATAGCCGCGTTGTTTGGGCAGCCTCCTCTCGCGATCCCCGTTGTTGAAATGCAGCAGAAATACAACAACAAAAAATAATAATCGCACGAACTTCACTTTACGTCCTGCACATTCTGGACATTGCGATTACACCTACCCACCTCCTCCCCCGGCAATCGGCTAGTCCCTGCGTTCCCTGCGCCTACCTGGCGGTATATTCCTGGCCATCGTCGATTCCCGGCCATCATCATCATCTTCATCATCGTGCCTACGTGCGGCCCGTCTAGGCCCCACGTCAACTACATCTGTTCTGGCGATGCATCCCGGGGTAATTGAGTTGTTAGTGCAGTTCGGGGTGCAGTTGGTGCAATTACCTTCATCTTTGATAACTTAATCTTGACGAAGTGAAGCGCGGGACCTGACCGTGCCATGCTGGGCCGGATGCCCGAGATGTGCCGGACCGGGGGGGGACCCGTATCTATTCGATTGGGTGGCATTTTTGCCGGAAATAAAACGAAAACGAAAGAACTGAATTGAATGCAGAACCGAACCGAACCCGCCCCAAACGATGCATGGTCGACGGTTCGCGATCCTCGTACAAACGTGATGCGCTCTTTAATCGTTCAGATAACTGAGGAGATTTGTTGTTGGCCAAGACACAAGGCACAGCTCCATCCCAGATACCCACCGATTGCATCTTGTCTAGAGAGAGTACCTAAGTGATGATGCCTGCCGAAGCTGTTATCTGGCCGCAGGCTCGTTGTCCTCGTCGATACTTTATTTTATCCATTTTCTTGCTTTTACTTTTAATTTTTATTGTTTTTCGACTACACGTGAATAATATTTGCTGGCGTGCGTAAGATGGGTTTACTTCACTTATCTCTTGCTACTTTCGAAGCCACTTCCTCAGGTTATGATTTGGTAGATGCTCGAACAAACGGGGGGAAACGGGGGCAATTTGAAAGTATTTAATGATTGAGGTAAGGAGAACACTTCTGTTGAATCACCTGAAGTGGTATTATGTTGGACATTAAAAGGTAATGAGACGTTTATGTACTCTCGTATTTGGAATTTGTTTTTGTACATTTGTTATTTCTCTGTTCAAAATTATTTTTTAGGGGAGGTCTCCAGAGGGAATATTTTGTAGGTTTATCGTGCTCTGACTTTCAAGATTTTTTTATAATGTTGAAATTTTCAAAGTGATCAATTTCGTTTGACTCATGAAATTTGTTTAAAGGGTTTCATTGCTGCTGCCTCCATTCGAGTATAACTTTGCTCACAAATAAAATGCTATCCCTCTCTCCTACACTGATAAACTGAACATCTCTGATTAGATTCATAAAACTAAATCGATTTGTCTTAAAAATTTTCCATTCCATCGTCATCCTTCGATCGTTGCAATTACTGCCAAAGTGCCAAAAGTAGAGTCCCGGATCGATTCCATAACAGCAACTACATTATAACGTAAGCAGTCTATAACGAAACCTTTTACAAGTCCTTCTTAACTTCCCCCCAACTCACCGCAGATTGAATTGTCGATAAAGATGAAATGGACGCGGGGGGTTAATCATCAGCGATTACATAACTGTAAATGGTTTTCATCCTTTTTGCAATGCGATAATCCTTATGGACGTAAAGTAGAACGGTGGTGGTCGATTGGCAGTCTGTGATGTCTGTGTTCGCTTTTGTGATATTCTGTGGTAGCCGGCGTCCCAGAGTAGAGGGGGATGAAATTCTCGAATCGATTCTAGATTAAGATTAAAATCATTTCGAATGAATTCTAGGACATTATTTGCATATTTATGCTAAGAGGCATAACAAGGACATTGTGCCCCCGTCATCCTTTCATTCTATCATCGAAATTATATTCAGACTAATTAATGGATTGCCATTGGAGTGTCTTTAAATTTTTTGGGGAAAAGGGTTGATATAAACTCCACCCTAAAAAATTTACCTTGCCTCGAAATTTAATCAGTCTGAAATTGTGATAAAAAACAAAATATTTTTCTTTTGTTTCCCAAACCCAAATGAAGGTGAATATTTTTGAGTGCGGTTCATAGTGTTTGTGGTGGGTGCACATTTCTCATTATAGACACAAATTTTCCCTCGTTCCCGGAAGGCAACAACATTGCGGCTATTTAGTCCTTACAAAAGAGCCATAATGACCCCTCCCGCAAAGACATGGTACGACTCGAAATTTATGTGTGCGAGGAGTTGATTTATGGTCAACACTTAAGCAATTAAAAAGTTTCACAAGTTTCCTGGGGGCCCCAGAATTGAAAAGCATTTCCTTTTCGAACCGGACTACGACCTCTGCACAAGTAGCACTCGGTAAAAGGATACTGCAGCAAAGAATTCGGACAGAGCAAACAAAATATATAACAAAACTAGTAAGGAAGCAATTGGTCACACCAATTACGTGATACCCTAGATGTAGAAAAATATACTCATTCTTATATCAAAATTTTTGTATAAAAACGACTCAGGCTTATATGGCAACACTAAGAAGGAGTTGCCCGATTTTGCTCATCTTCGAACTTGACCTTGAAATTTTAATCAAATATTATTGTACCAAATTACAAGTCTCTAGCTACAAGCGTTCTCGAGTTATCGTCTGGACAGACAGACAGACAGACACACAGACAGACAGACAGACAGACAGACAGACAGACAGACAGACAGACAGACAGACAGACAGACAGACGGACATGCATAAAACGGTTTCTTTTCACTTCCCAATCATGAATATATAGTTCTTTCTTTTCTGCGACAATTATTTCTTGGCGTTGCAAACGTTCGCTCAAAACTAATATACCCTACATCTAGGGTATAAAAAGTTAAAAGAGAAATTAAGGAAATCTTAGCACAGTTAATTGGTTTACAGCACATTTACAGTGCCTTGGCATGAGTTCCCAGGACATGACATCCCGCAGTCGATGATTAGTCCTTACAGCCTGATCGTGACTTTGTCATTGTTGTTAAGTTTCTTATTTTTGCTGTTTCTTCTTTTCTGTTTTATTTGGTTGTATTATTTTTTTATTTTTTTTAAATCTCTACTCAGGTTTTGTGACACAAACATGCAGAAATCATAAAATAATTTTTAGTTTTCTGTATTTTTTTACCTCCCTTTTTTAGTATTCCTTTGTATTGCAGTTGTATTTTATCAGTTTCCAAAAATAACTGTTAATTTTGTTGAACAGTTTAATACCAAATTTTTCCTCTTGAAAATCAGAAAAAATATTTTTAAAAGAGAACATAAAATTCATGGAAGAGTTTCTGATCTTTTTTAGATGCTCCATGTGTATTTTGTTTTACTCAAATGACAAGATAAAACAACATATGGTCGCTTCTAATCTCCGTGAGGATTTTCAAAATCAAAACAATGAGAAAAACAACATCTACCTGGACCCGCCCTTATTCGAATTAGAACTCAATCTCGAGAACAAATGACTCCATTAAAAAAGCAGGCAAAAATTTCATTTCGTTTAGGAACCCGAAATTTTATTTCTTTGTAATTTGGGGAAAACACTTTAAAACAAAACAAGATTTGATCATAATCAAGAGCGATAGGGATTCAGGTCAGATTCATCCCGTGCGTCCTGTGGATAATAAATAAACCTTCGACAAGTCGCCGTCTGTTACACTTCCATTGTGAGGGGTGGAGAGGTTTCAACGTCATAATTACGGAATCCTTCCTTCAGGATACTAAAATGGATCCCAGCAACAGATTTATGATATATTTTTTTTTCTCTGTTGTTTATTTTTATTTTCCTTTTTTGTTGTCTTCTTGATTCGAATTGAGTCCTTTTGAAGTTTTCCCGCAATTTTACTCTTCACGGATTTCAAATTATTGGACAAAGGAACAAAAAAAAAATTTTAAAGGCGAAGGAAAATTCGCCCGCGTAGGCGTCTTTCAAATGTCATCAGGTGAAAACGTCTCTGATTTGTTTTCGTTCGACGCCAACGGCATTCGTTTTTTATGAGGTCCAGTGAAGGTTTTTGCAGGAAATTAATTTTTGGTTTTTTGTTTGATTCTCAGGTGGAATTTTTGGGGAAATTTTTTTTTACGTCTCATGGGATGATGTTTAAACTGCGTCTCAAATAAGCGCAAGGTGTCAGTCTTGTCGCCGTTTATTGGTTGAGGGTGTGGAAATGAGTGATTCCCTCTAGAATTTTTAAATTTAAAGAATTTAACTTCCAAAAGTCATAATAAAATTTCAATTTTGTAGATGCTTTAATTGATTGTTCCTCTTTAATTATATTTCCCCTATACAAGGATACTTCAGAAAATGAGTTATTTAAAAATAAATGCTCCGTTATAGAGACTTTCATTCGCAAACCGAATTCGATCTCAAGGATGGCCATTACCGCAAATAGATGATAATTTACGAAATAGGGGTAGGTTCCTGTGCAACAGTGCCGCATTTCCTCTGTCCGGGGTAAATGAGGTGTGCCGAATTGGTAATCAAATATAGCAGGGGTAAACAGAGTACAAATTTAAGTTCAAATGAGTCGAATCCGTTCAGGTGTTGGTTCCCCCCTTTGGCACGGCACACTTTCGACCCAGTCGAGAAGATCCATTCAAAATTCGTTTGCCTTATTACTTCCCAGAATTCCAATTTCAGTCTCCTTCCCTTCCCAATTATATATCAAATATAATTGTTGTTTTTCCCCCACATGTACCTGTATCGAAAAATACGATCAATGAACACTGACCAAAACTGCAGCCTTGTATGACCCAAAAGGGTTGATTGCTTGATTGGCTTGTTACCGTACTGTTTACCGTATTGTTTTTTCTATTTATGTTTTTTATTTTCATTTTTTCCTTGAATTTCCACACAAGTTGTTATTGCCTCTGCCAATGTGTGTAGTCGATGCTTTTTAATTTTTTTGTTTTGTTCGTCGAATGTTTATTTACGGAAATTAATCAAACAATTACGCCAAGAATTCCATGCACGATATCGTTTTAATAATTCAGTTCGTTGTTGGCATGAACCCTTTTCCCAATCTAGTGTATCTCAATGGCCGCATATATAGAATTATTCGTATGTGTTTGAAGGAGTGAGACGATGGGGTGGGTGGTCTAGGGATAAGGGTATCGGGGTAATTTATACGTAGAATTATTAAAAAGGATCCCAATTTATCGTAATTATCGGAAACATATGCCTCAATTTATTACAGTGCCATGTTTACCTGCGTGTCGGCGTGCGATCAAAACTAATTAATGAAGTCGTTATTGATAGCGAAAACATGCACATTATTTACATTGGCAAGTATAATATTGTTTCATTATTTTTTATATACACACAGTGATGGTAATCGACTTCTCGAATTCCAACAACACCAAAAATCAATTCGAGGAAATTATTTTTCGAAAGGAAAAAAACTCTGCAGGATATTTGAAATAAAAACCATCGAACAATTTTCATGGTCACTTTGGACACGAATTTCATGACCAACTGACACCGCGCCGGGTGTGTTCTTTCATTTTGTGATTTGTTAATATTTACAAACCGCGTTAAATTGATTTCGTCCTCGAATGAACTGGAAACCCGGCACCCACATGCTTCGACAAACAACTGACATCATTAGGAAATGTTTCAACAGCAATTCAGCCTCATCCCAAGACGAATTCATTTTCACGGATTTTCACATCACCAAGAAACATCTTCATACAGAGCACACTGCACGAGATCATTTTGAGGAGCATCAATCATTCAACGCCAGGATATTTCCATAGTTCTATAGGTTTAAGAGGGGGAATACCCGAAGAGAAAAGGACAGTCCCGTTGTATGCACTCGCAACAGGTAGTCGAGTACCTGTCAAATTTTTCAGTTTTAAGAGTCATTATAGGCATCAGTGGAAACTTTAGTTTCGTTGCATCCTTCTTCCACATTCAAGGATATCCGGTTTGCCACGGATCGTTTAGCATTGGCTTACCGCTGTTTAGAATGTCAGAAAATTCTCCTGAACATAACCAAAAAAAAGGGTAACATTAGAGATGTGCTGTTTGAATTATAAGATTAAGGAAGAGGGTGTAGACATATGGCTTTCTTTAGAAAACGGACAAAAAACGAGGATACTTATTAAATGAAATCCTCATGAGATCTTCATTTAAGGATCATCTAGATGTTGGAAACGAATCTAATAATCAGTGGAGTGGACCATGTCAAGGGTTTTAGTGGCAGCATATGGTTTGTATCAGATGGCCAGGAGTGATCCTTTGAATAGCCCTTGAAGTGTATTGCCATTTTATTGAGTTCAGACATGTTTATTGCTTTCTGAACGAATAGTAAAGATTTCAGTTGAAAAGGTATAGATAAACTAATTCTTTTTTAAATCCTCACAATCAATTTTGTTTTTATTTGAAAAACGAAAGATGTAAGAAATCCCCAAAAAAAATTTCACGCCATTTTAAAACTTGCCAAGAAGAATTGAAACATTTTACAATTTATCAAAAAGGTGGCAAAAATTCAATCGTTAAATCTGTTGTTGTTGTTTTAATCTCACCATAAACCGCCTACAAATACAATAAAAAGCAATAAATCTTAATTAGAGGCGTGTTAAAGAGTGATATAAGAGCTAATCAGGATTGAAACTTGATTCAACTAAATGATATCGGATTACTTTAGCATAACTTTTTACACAATCCAGATACGGGAAGCATGGCATTCAGGGAATGCTGTGAAGATCACCACCAAGAAAGAGTGGAGAATTGACGCAAATGATATTGGGGCATCGCATTCAATCAGCAATTTAAAAAATAAGAAGTTAACGATCATCTTGACTAATTGAGACATCAAAGAGAAGATGATATCTGGCGTAAAAAACATGCGAAAAAAACCAACGAGAATATGGTTCCACATTTGAATGAGAAATGTATTCAGGATACAAATGAGACCTTTGCGGGACCCCATGATCGGTCCTTTTGGTCGTCTTCCTTTCCTGCTGCAACAACAAGACTACAATATGTCCGACGCATAAATATCTCGGTCAGGAATTTTTATCTATCGACATGTTGTCTTGTTTCAACATTTTTCTTCCATATGTTTTTTTTCGTTTCTTGATTCCTGGTTACTCCTGTTGTTGGTGTTTTTGTTGTGAATATCAAAGCGTAAAAGTATCAAGTTCGTGCTCCTTTGGTGCTCGGCTACAATTTAGGGCAAATCTTGATTAGTTAACGACCATATATCAAGCTGCTCAGACCAAGTATGTTACTCTTGAGAATTTATGAGCCTCAGCAGGCGATTATTCCCTTTTTTATGAATTTTTTTCGTTTTTTTGTTTTGTCTTCTGTCCTCCTGTACTGATCCAGCCGGGCGTTTATCGATCAGCTTAATTAGAATTGAGAGCTCACTGGATGCGTCTGCGCCATTACTCAAGGAGGGAGAAAACATAATTTACCAGTGGCTGATGAGATAAGGGCTATAAACTGCCGTTTAGAGAAGTCTGGGCAGTTAGTATGGTCCCAACTGCAATTGATCTTGCACAGATCGATGGAGACGGATTTTGCATTGTTATATCGAACACCGGAGTTGAGAGGAATTTTAAAATATACCTACCTCAAGATAAGTAAGATAAGTATGAAGTACAAGGAAAATGCAAAATAAAAAAAAATGAAGATCAGTTCATAGAAGAATTTCGATGGTCTTTTTAATTAATATATTTTTCTGAGAAAATTTTTTGGGAAGAATCCGAAACGCAATCAATTGCTGTGTTTAACTGATTCAATAAATAGATTTTTTCGAAGGCACTTGCTTAAACTTTTCCATATTTTAGAGAAAATACACTTGTAAAACTTTGATGATGCCTAGATAGGGCGAAACGCGTCGTCGCACTCTTTGGTAAAATAAAATAAATTATAAAAGTTTTACAAGTGTATTTTCTCTGATTCAATAAAATTGTAACGAAAAAGAAAAAAAAAAACGATTGTTCAAAAATGCTGCGGTATTCCCAAAAGGATCAAAGTCTCCGCCAGGTTTTGAACAGTATCAAAAGAGTTCTCAAAGGAAACAAATAGACTGAAAGAATATCCTGAAAACGACAGCTAAAGCGACAAATAACGATCTTAAATAATAATAATAATAATAATCTGGAACAGGTACAAAATCCTTTAAAAAAGTATGCAAACAAAAGATGAAATCAATTGCTGAGAATTGGTGTAAGACAGCCGAAAGGGACGAAGAACTTCTTTTTGGGAAATCGGCTGCTCCTGCCAACCGTAGTGTGGTTTCATTGTGACATTCTTCGTCCTTCCTTTGGCTGAGATTGTTCTCCCTTTTCACAGAGGGTATCCAACTGTTTGTCGGTTGTCGGTGCTAATGATTTTGAACCGGATTTGTGGTGTCCTTAAAAGATGCCGCTCAAGTAATCGTGTCGTAAAAGTCATTGATTCTCGTCACCTTTATCATTTCTTTCGTATCGGTTCACTGAGTCCTTTGAAAATTTCCGGCAAAGAAGAACTTTGTTGGCAAATTTCAACATTTTGCGACAGGTAGAGAATGACGTGTACCGAAAATTTTTGAAAAACATTGACAAAAATAATTGAAAAAATTTGAAAACTCAGCATTTCATTTCGATATTTTTAGCCAACACCCATTGAAATATTTCCGTCGGCTTTTGCACTCAAGGGATCAATTGATTTCCCTTATATATTTTCTTCTTCTATCTCTCCTTTAAAAATTTCCCAGACAACTGAACTGAGTGCCATAATTAACCCCAGGGGTTGACGGGCAGAATAAGTATAAGAGAAAGGGGGAAAGAAACTCTAGCAATTCTCGCCAGCACACGCCGGCTGATGGTAGCCAAGGGAAACGAAATTCTCTTCAATTCGAGCACAGGAGCAAAACACAATTTAATTAAGGAGAGTCCTGGCTGCATCCAATCAGCTATAATTTCGTTATCCAATTTCATGCGGAGCCACCTTTTCTTCGAATTCTTCCTCGGCTACAGTTTTCGTTTTCTACAAAATTTTCCACATCTACTGTACATGCAAAAGTTCTGAAACTCATCTCGAATCCTTTGCAGGGAATAGATTCCTGCCAGGGAAGTTGCATTTTCAAATTCCCCTCATCTTCAGTTCGCAACACAAAAACCAAACAAATGGCAGCCAAGAGGAAATTTATGACCAAAAAATTGATTAAGGCAAAGTCAGGACGAGCAAGGACGTGTCACATTGGATTCATATAGTTTATATACACACTAAATGTGAGTATGGCATCCGGCGCATGTGGTATCGCGGGTTTTCGAAGGGTTCAACGAAATTAGGTGGTCGAGATCCCCTGTCGAATTTTTTGGCACTTGTTTTCATCTGCCCATATGGCCGAATGATGATGATTCGGATTTTGGTTCCCAACCAAACTCTGTGGCAGTCCTTGATTCGGGATCTGAAAATTGTAATTGCAAAGGACGACTAATGGGTGTTTTGTCCACATTGAAAGGGCGCGGGAAGGGTTTTGTTTAATGACGAACTGCAAGGAAGTTTGAAATGTGATTTACATGACAATTTTGAAACAATTTATCATACGGAAATTGGGAGAAGGAGAAACAATGGAATGCAGTTTAGAATATTTGGTTTATAGACGCAGATTGTGTAGGTTTCAGCAGCTTTAACAAAAGATACGAAGTATAGTGATACCCTAAATAACAAAGGTATAAGAGAAATATAACTAAACACCCCACAATACTAAGCAACCCCTTATTAGAGTATCAGACATGAGTTCAAAAAAAGAATCACCTGCCGACACGTGCCCGAATTGCATGGAACACCGCATAAATCCTTTTTATTCCACATTTTCCAATGTTATACCTCTGGCCAAAACCATTAATTACCTCATTTAAGTTTACATACACATGCAAAACTAACCAGCAGCTCATTCCTAATCCTTTCCCATTAAGGACCTTTCTCCGTACAGCAAGGCGTGTTTGAATTTATACTTATACGCCTTAGGCACTGAATAGAAAAATCCTTTTCCACGTTACATCCGCGCCGCCGAGTGTAAACGAAATACTATCAACAAAAATATGCACACACACACACTCACACAAAAAATTACGTAAAAGGAAAAGGGATCATACTCTGCAATTATCGCAGCACTAAGGCCAGTAATTACAGTTTACGAGGATGCTCAAATCCAGATGCATCTCTCCTGCACCAAAAGCCACAACCGACGATAGTCCTCCCGTAAAATTATTACAATTTTCCACTCGTAAACTAAGTGACTAGCATCCTTTGTCCAACTACTGTGGTTACAAAATTTGTGTTTCCTTGAAAATGTCATCTTTCCTCATCATTCACAAGTATAATCTGGGTAGAGGGAACTGCACAGAGGGAAATTATGTCGCTCATCTCAGGACAATTGGCTCAATTGTTCAACTACCCAGAATTTTCTCTACTATGGTTTCAAAATGACTCCTTCCGAAAGGACTTTCAGTGGGACGTTTCCCTGTTTTTTTTTTTTTTTTTTTTACTTCGTTCAGGAAATGTAAATCCTTTTGCTGTGAGATGAAAATGTTTTTTGAATTTATGAAACTGCACAATTGCACTTGCAGGATGCATTCTTTTACGATTTTGCATGGTTTCTAAAAAATGGAAAACATTTATATGGAAAGTTAAAATTAGAAAAGAGTTTTCGTAAGCATCTGTTTTAAATTGTTGGCATGTGTTATTTAGTTTTAATTTCCAAATATAAATCCTTCCTCCTAAATTGTAATGCTTCAAGGATAATTTAACTAGATCCTTGGTGTGGTTTATAGTCCTGTTCCACACCTCAATTTAAAGCCAATATCCTTTCGATCAATTGCATACGACCGAAAATCACATTGCAGTCATCGCTTCACATCCTTTCCTTGCAGGGAAACTTCTTGATCCTCTCGAAATGTAGGAGGTAAAACCTCATCCTTAATGAAGCAATGAGAAATGTAATCAAACAAAAACCTCACCCATTACATCTGTGCAATCAGGTCCTTATATCAACTTCTCAATCACATCCTTGATTGGGTACATCAGTGCTGCTCTGGCAGGCAAAATACGGACAATCCGGGCCGGGTGGATAGGTGGCCAAGAGCAATCAGCTCATCGTCAGAATGGGAGATTAGTTCAGGTGGGTGGAGGAGACTGAAGAGGGTAGCACATATGTCACCTTTAATTGAATATCATCACAAAGGACAAATGAACTCCGGGCTTTTCTTATCTTTGTCACCAGCGGTGTGTGACGCTCCTTGAAACTTGGCTGTCCTGATGGCAATATATGTGTATAGTCGGCGCTTGGTTGATCTCCCGGGGTGTGCTCCTCCAGTCCACCCCCAGCCACGCCCCACAGATATAATCAAGGCAGTCCGAATGTAATTAGATCTGGCCATTAATCTCAGACGAATATCGCCCGGCAGGATGCTGTTGCGTAAATACAATGCCACAGGAGACGGACAGCATTCGGACGGGACACTTTTGTTTTTCTCCTGTTGTCAGGATATTTGCGCAATTAAAGGTCGTTTTGTGTGGGAAATGACGTCGGTGGGTGTCACAGTGTCACATGACTGACCCTGGCCAAGGAATGGGTCGCGGCGCGTTGCTGGATTTGTGGGGATTGTTTTTCTTCAGAATTTTATTCAGTGAAGTTGGACGCCAGGATAATTTCTTTGCCCCTGAAGGAATTCCCCAACTCCTTCAGCACATATTTTAGTGTATACATTGTTTAGGAGTTGGTGACTTAAGACTCGGTGAAATTCATCAAAGAACTGTCTCCATGGAGGAGCGCTCTCCAGACAATAAAAAAAGGAAACTGCTATCGCCAGAGTAAATTTTGCATTGCAAAGGAAAATGACCAACTTTACGTGAATTTCCCCATTCCCTTCTCCCTCTACTCCAACAAACGCGCTAAGTAAGCACTGATGTTTTTGTGCCTCGTCAGAGTCATAAAAAGTCGCAAAATCATTTCACCGGGCAAAAGTCCTTTCCGTCGTTTGCACAATGGTCTCTCTTGGCCGGCTTTGGTACAAGTTATCACGAATTCAAAGTTCATAACCCCCTTTACATTCCCTCATCCCGAAACCTTATGAAATTAATAAGAACCTAATTAAGGGAGCTCCATAGAACTAATTATGAATTGTTTTTCAAATCTCCTCGCTTCCCTGCAATTTGCCTTTGTTCGCCGCAGACATTGTCGCCGCTTAGTCTCACTTGAGCTCACCCCCCACTCTTTGCTCCGCAACATTAGTGTGGAGTAGTGTCCTTTGGATGCAACACCACCCAGGAGACGGGGAGTCAAGGAAAAATGAAATTTTTTATGTTCACTACTTTGTGGAAGACACCAGAGGCAGCAGGATTCTTCGCTTCCGACGAGCGATTGAACAAACTCACTGGTCTCCTTCCGCTGAGAGCGCATTCAGCAAGTGAAAGGACTATGTCCGACAGGACACTTTTGCAGAATGCTCAACACAAATTTCACTTTGTACTGATTCCCATTCGTAGCATAGGATCAAGTGAAGGGCTCCAACATTTTCCAGGATTCCAGTTTTTTTGTTTCCAGGAAAACTCAATGCAAATTTGAGTGTGCGTTGGAAGGAAGTGCCATTGAAAATCCTGCATGAAAATTAACGGAAAAATACAAATGTTTCCTATTTTTTATTTAATTATTTATAATTTTGTCCGCCAATTCAGGGTAACACAAGATAGTTTCTCTTAAGAAAGATCCCTTTTTTCCTTTTTAGCTACCTACTGAAGTTTTTAGTTTTTAAAATTAAGAAGTGCTTATTTTATTGCTCATAAGTTTCTGCTTAATAGAGAAATTATTTTGAATATTAGTTTAATATGTACTATATAATGAAGAAAAAAGACACATTAAAGAAAATGGAAAACTTGAAATTACCTTTCGTTATTTTAATTTTGATGGTTGTTTGTAAAAATTACAAAAAAATAATAAAATCAAACAAGTTGTGCAATTGCACGATAATTACAGCATTACCTGGAAATTTATGTTTTAAAATGAGGCTGTTTAATAGCATAGAAACTATTTACGAGTTAAGTAATTACAGACTTAAAAAATGTTTTAATTGCCAACTAAATGTTGTTGGATTACTGAGCAACTACAATAAGGACGTCACGGAACCCTTTGTTTCTAATTTCTGTAGTGAAAATATAAGAACCCTTTTCAAATTGTATCAATTGCAATAAATAAAGTGTAGAAATTCATCGTGAACAGGTTCCACAAGCAACAAGTTTCTAGCATCATTCCAGTGAGCGGAAACGATTTGAATTTGTTGCTACAAAGTTTAAAAGCCGGTCTTTACAGCAAACCTTTTTTCTCAAAGGTTCGTACGAAAATAATAAGAATAATAAGACATTGAGACATTTCTTATGTCTAGTTTTTCCGATGGCAACTTCTGATTTTAAGAGAAAAATATTTTAATTTAAGTGTACCTACTGTTTAATGCTTATTATAGAGCTATTTGTTTTTGCCTAGAAGTAGATCACTTTGTTCGTTGTGTTATGGCAGAGAAGAAAACCGTGTTAAAATCCTGTCCGAATGTTCCCAATGCCTCGCAACACCCCAGCAACAAAAACAGCAACATCGTCCACATTCATTGGAAGCAACCGGGAACGCTCTGGCATGCTGGATTGGAACCCGTTTTTCCCAGTCGCCCTGCCGAAAGCCGAACGAGTTTCAATTTCAGTACGTGACCAGAGTTCGGTGGTGTTAGACGTGAATTGCTGTTTCTTCTTGCATCTGCTGCGATCTTTCTCAGAATTTCGCGGACAAAAATCTTGCTCGAAGTGCAATGCAGTAATTTAGTACGATAATAATTTCCATCAATCACGGCTAATTGAACGGTGAACGCAATCCTGTTGGAAAGTTAATGGAATTCACTTTCGCTACCATCTTGAATAACGGTTCTATTCTATTGATGTCATGTGGTTGACAAGTCCTCGAGTGGTCGCGTTGATTAATTCACATTTTGACTAATTTTCGTGCATCCTAAGACGGTCCAAGTATGAAAATTTCTCGCAAACGAAAAACATTTCAAGGATAAAAGGACGAAGGAACAAAGATAATAGTGAACGGCAAGAAGAGAAAAAAATGGGAACGCTCCTTCGGGAAATAAATGACATTTCTCGGTCAGGGAAATTTTGAAACAAGGCTCAAGTGCCGTTTGCCGGTAATAAACAGTTTTTTTTATATATAAAAGTTAACGGATTTCGGGAAGTGGAAGAAGAAACAACGATCCTTTTGATGAATAGTAGCAGTGAATAAAATAAGTGAATTTCTTTTTCCATTGTTTTATTTTGTGTAAAAGTGTAAGATTTGTGTAAAGTAAATGAAAAGAAATGTTTGCAAAATAATTGGAAGAGAATTTCAACTTGGTGTTCAGTTATTTTTTCATTTTATTTAGAAATATTATTTTTGATTTATTTCTGATTTATGTTCCAATCATGATTTGTTTTTAAACTTGATTTTTGTGTCCTTTGCTAAAGGAAAATCAGGCTGTGTATTGCATCTCTATATCTTTTGTGTTTTTTCGTTTCATTTTAATGTGGCAAAATTTGTTTTTTATACCTAGTTTTAGAACAAATTTTTAATTGAGTGATAATATAATTTAATTATTTCTTCTGTTGTGTCAAGTTTTATTTTTGTTAGTTTCAAGTGAGAAATGGATAAGGATCTGTGGATACTTTGATGTAAGTCCTGAAATTTAAATTATAATTTTTTACTTATTGCAATGTAAAATCAAAATATTTAAGATCAATCCTATAAAATGCTCAATGCTTGAACTGTGTTTTTTAAAACATTTCCAATTTTGAAGTTTACTCTACGTGAAAAGAAAAACATAATAAAGAAAAGTAATTTCATAAACTTTCAACCTATCGTTATTCTCTTTCTCCTTTGTTCAAAATTTGCCAGAAGAAAATTCGTCAATAAAACTTTACAATGTTTTATGTTTACAATGTTTGTATTACAAAATAAACAGTTAAAGTGAAAGACGAACACTTTGCGCCACACAACGAAATAAATTTAATTACGGAAAGAAACAGTGATATTTCCATGTCAGCCAATTCCCAGGGAGTTTGGGTGTTGTAAATTTTGACGGAGACTTAACTGGCAATTTGTTGTTAATTGCGATCCCTGCACATCGCTAATGAGCTGCACAAATTTTCAACATTCCATGGACATATAATTTTCTGTCCAGTCTAATGACAATGTCTTATCGCAATGACCCAAGTTGGACAGAAAATAAAAATACATGAAGAGAAAAAAAATTAGACAAGTCAACAAAATACCAAAGAGATTGTAAAAGTTAATAAAACAAACAAAAGCAATTCTGTCCTTCATAATTACTCGGACATTAACAGAAAACTTTCTAAGTCTTCAGGTTTCGGTTCTATGTTGTTTGTTTTGGTGTTTTTTTTTTGCGTGACAGAAAATAACTTAATTTCAAGATTGCCGTGTTAAATTGGACAATATTTGCGATAGACACCGAATTCGATCACGTGATATAAGAATAATGAATCCGTATCGAGAGGCGATAAATCTTCTAGTCCTGCAGTGGCCTAAGTCAATTAGCAACAGTCGTTCGGCGAAAAGACAAATGATGGCTTCACCTCTTGTAAGTAAGCAAACGTGGAAATGCAAAAAACAAGTAAAGTAAAATAAAATAAAAACAATGGCGAAAAACGAAACAAGGAAAAAAATGCAAGAGAAATAACAAATCCATGAAAAACATCGATTTCTGGCTTTTGGCTCCCCGCGCGGGATGCTCGAAGGCCACAAGTGGACTCCCGCAAGGTTCCCTGCTTTCTCCATCTTCTCTTTGGTCCATTGAATTCCCTGGGAATGCTAAATTAATTGTTGACTGCTGGAATCTCCGTGGCGGACTGTTAGTGGCTTCTGTGGCCTGAGTTACAACATTCGGTATTTTGATCGAAAGTGAAATGTTCCTGAGAGTCAAATGTAAATATTCAAATAACTCTGCAAATAAATAAAATTTATGTCGTTCACTTAATGTCACTTTCTAAAATACCTTCTATTCTCACAGATAATTTAGGGGAATTTTTGTTGTTATTGTCTTTTGTTGTAATATATTTTGTCAAATCCCAATAACAAATCTTTCGCAGTCAACGTTTATTTTTAAAGAGAATTTTGGGTGCGGAAAAATCGCGTCTTGTTACCGTCAATTTTATATTTGAATTGCTAAACACGTTCAATCAATAATAGGCACACATATTGGCAGCAACAAATGTACAACAAAGAAAGAAAAACCATGAGCACAAGGAATAGACCTGCGAAAAAAGAGGTATTTTCTTGACAATGAGAATTCTGGTGAAATGCTTTCCATTGCCTTTCAGCCCTTGAAATTTCCCTTCATTCAGCAAAACCTCCTTCTATTAGGGGTGAAGAATTCTACCCAATGATGACATACCTAAGGCAAATCGAGAAACAAATTTCCCAGCCTTGTGTGCGCTTTGAATTGAGTTCAAGGACTCCAGGATTGAATCGTTTTATACAAATGAAAGTGTTCTCATTATTCCTATTTGCGATTCCCTGAACATTTTAGTGAATTCAGGACTTCAGAATGCACTATTCAACTTGAGTTTGATATGCATTCTCGTCCCTGTTTAGTTGTTTGCATTAACATTTTCATAGAATCCTTTTTTTGTGTTTTGTTTTCCATTTCAGATGTTTCAACGTTTTGATGAATCTTGGTGTCCAAAATTTCAAATATCCTCTGTCTTATTTCAGTCAAAATTTTCTCTTGTTCCATCTGTTCTGAAACTCGTTTTTGCCCTTGCATTGTGGAAATTTCTCTCAGTTGTGTTTTTGTAAGTAACTAAAATGTCCTTTGCAAAATTTAGGGACAACGCTATATGTCATTCACTTTTCAATGCTTCTTGCGTCTTATAGTTATATCTTCATAATAACAACAAAATAATAACATTTCGGATTCCATTAGGATTGAATCTTGCTTAAAAGAATATTTGGCAATGGAGACGCTTAGTCGCTTACTGATATCATTTAATGAATTATAAATGGAAGAAAACTGCTATGCAAGGATTATAAAAAAGAGATATTAATTTTTACTGATATAACGCTTAAGTCCTTCATTTTCAGCATAGTGCCAACAAATTCACCTAAATTCTTCGCTAAAGCTAAACCTCTTAATTCAACAAATCATAATTCATAGTAATCAGACAAGATGACAAAGGACAATGACCACTGCTCTACCAACAACACAACAACAAAACATTACTACAATTTCCATTTTCTATATAGATCTCGAAAATATAACAAAAAAAAAATAACAACAGCCAACAAACTTTTGCGGCCGATTTCCATGAATAAACATCTTTTAGTCCTTATGATGATGTCATCATCATCATTATCTTAGTCCTTGTTGTCGTCATAGCGTCATCATGGGAATCGCTAGCATACGCACACGAAACTGGTGTACCACTTCTGGTGCTATCGCTGTCATCATTATTACTCTCGCTAGATAGCCAACATCACAATATTTACTCCAGGGATTTGCGACATCACTGGTCATCCTTGGTCACCACCCATCACGTCCTTCAGCCTCTTTGCTCATGTAGTCAGCCATGCTGATTTGAGGATTGTCGAGAACAACAACAAAACAACGAACCGCGAACGTAAACTAAATGAAATTGAAATTGCCACCAAGCAATGCGACAGATAAATTTCTTCATGGTATCCTTTTCGTCTTGTTGTAATAAAACAAAATTCCCTTGAAGTTTACTCAATAGATTAATTTCGTTTAGTAAATAAAATATCGCAAAAGGAGAACTACGAATTTGGTTCGTTCTGAACGTGATTCAAAAAGTATAGTTTTTTCGTCTACCCTTTACATTTTTGTTGTGACTCAAAGGATTCCCGATGTTTGTTCGAGGATGAAATCACAGCAGTAAGTATAGAGGGTGGGGTGGCATCAATGTGTGTACTCGTTTTTTTTTTACTTTCGTTTAGTAACGACTAGTCAATATTTACTTTTTATTAAAACACGATTTTCCCGTGCCTTCCTCCCCTCTCCTTTTCTACATCTCAGTACGTTTATATGTTCATGAAACTTAACAGGGGCGGGAGGAGAGGAGGACTCTGTCGCTTTTATTATTTCAAAAATAAATTCAAATGGTTCAAGTGTGTACACAATTTATATAAATAAGGTCCTGCGTCCTACAATATTTCCGAAGTCATCACTGTAAGGTCCCCAAGAGGATTAGAAATGTTTGAGAAATGAAGTTGAATCCTTTCATTTGGAATTAATTGAAATATTTCAATGTAAGCAAAATGGGAATTTGTAAATAGTTGAAGGGACAATTGCGCAATCATTTGAACGGTCATTGTTAAGCGCTTTTGTTTATCTTCGTACGCGAAAAATTATATTAACGATTAAAAAATAATTGAAAAATGCTAGCAAAATTAATATTTTTGGATGGAAGTTTTTTTCAAAAAAAATATTTTCACAGTGTACAGAAAATAAATTGCATAAACAAATCCTTTTCAAGATTTCAAAACTTTTCTGTCGGTAAATCACAAATAATTCAATCAATCATTTTGCACTCATCCGTAATCTGGGATGCTAATTATGTTAACCCTCCTCCCTGGTGCGATTCATTCCCTCGTCTAAGTCGCCGCTGTTGTGCTCTTCGAAATGATGATCAAATTTATTTGATCCAGGATAAACTGCGGTGTGTCCTTTGCCCTAGTTTCACGCATCTTCTATTTATGTTGTTTGCCCTTCCATTCGAACACTTCTCTCTCAGTTACCTTTCGCTAAACTTCATCCCTTTTTTTTTATATCCTTTTTTTATATATAACTCAGAAGCGCTCCCTCCAATGAACAGTAAAATTGTAACAAACTTTTGTTCTTATTTTTGTCTAGCTGCCACTCTATACTATATGCTTTTTTTTCACGCCAGAAATGATGAGAACGATGATGATGATGCTGCGATACTGGACTTGCTTCTGATGATGGTTGTTGTTCAATTTCTGTTCTTCTTTTTACGGTTTTTGTTTCTATTGATATTTTTCATCCCGAATTTGAAATTCATCTCACGTTCGAGGGGCACATTTCATTGCCAGATGAGAGATGAATAAAAGCCAGCACGGGCACCCGACAAAATGAGGCGCAAGCGTATTGTCCTGATGCCGTTTCCACCCCCACCCTTCGCACACGCTTCTGTGGTTTACGATTAAATTTTACTTCTTTCTTCTTCCCCATTGTTTTATTTTTTTTATTTTCTTTTATTGTCACACATATTGAAATTATGAATGAAAGATTCACGTGACCATGTTGTGAAAATATTTTCGGTTGTAATTCATGAAAAAACAAAACAAAAATTGTCTTGAAAATTGTCGCCTATGGTGATGATCACAGGATTCAGGAGTTTCAAAAGGGTAACCGAGCGTGCATCCATTTCACCTTCTCAGGTGTAATGGGGATCTCTTCGACACACCGTGAATACGTGATATTCCCTTCATCCTGTAAACTTTAGATTGTCCCTAGCCAAAGTGACAAAGGAAATGGAGCGAATGAGTAATCGATGTTCGTGCAAGTCCAAGGATATAAAAGTTTTATTGTCTCCCTTAAATTATTGTTATTTGCCTGGGATTTCCAAGGATATTGAAATATTTTACGAATTGCTTCATCGTGTGGAATGTATTTTTTTTTTAAATTGTCATACGAAAAGGAATTTCAGATCATTCCTTGAATGGTTAAGGGAAATAACAAAGATCTTCGTTAGGATGACTGAAAATTTATTTAAGTAGAAAATATTCGATGCGTATTTGAATTTTAATCAAAAATAATTTTGACTTGTTTCTTTTCAGATATATTCATCGATACCACAAATCACGGTTGAACAACAACAAAAACAACAAAGCATTCAGTAACATTCGTTATTTCACTACGCTTGAAGTGAACGCGCTTTTTTGTTTTAAAAATAAAACGGTTTCAAATGGGCCACACAAATATATCAATTTCTCCAAATAATCAAATCAAAATTATTTTGATAATATTTTTCACGGAATAATGGCGATTTTGAATTATAGAATTTACCAAATTCTATTCAATTACAAAAACATTTTAATTTTTAAATGTAAATAATTTCATTAACTGTTGTAAATGGTTGATTGATTTTATTAACGAAAACCGACAAAACGGGAAAAATTGAAAATAAATTTGGAATAAGATCCTTTAATGTGGGAAATGTTTGATGACGAAATTGAATGCGATGAATGTGGTGGACCAGGACCACCACCGAAATTTCTCGTACCACCACCGCCACGTCCACCTTATATGCAGGAAATAATTAAGTGTTCAGATAATGATATCAACAACTGGGATATTAGTGATAATATGTGTGAGGCTATACCGGTGAGTTAATATATTTTCATTAACTAGTTTTTTAGTGGTAATCAAATTTTACTACTGTCAGTATTGAATCCTTGAAAACCAACAATTTTCAACTAATTAAAAGAAAACCGCAAAACACTAAAATTCAAAGTGACTTTGTCACAACATTTAGACTACTTTAATTTCGATGTCATGCATAAAACATACCCTAAAAGCAAATTCATCCTTCTCGCAATACACATCCTTTCGAGGATGCTTTTATCCTCTCACACCTCCCTCCCTGCATTACTTTACAACTTTCGCTCTCTCCATCAACCAAAATACTCTGACAAATGTCAACGTAACTACGAAACTGCTTTTAAATTAAAACCACTCGTACATTAACGTTGGCTTTTCGGTTTGTTTACATAAATTCACTCGATCTACATAACAAAACCGTTCGTTCTGTACAACATGGCGGCATTACTTCAATGTCAGAAGCCTTCTTCTCCCATCTCTAGTATTCTTGTCTGCAATCAAATATTAAATTTCTAATTAAATCCCGAACATCATGATCCCTTTTCGGAGGCCAATTCTCGGTTGGATTTCAAACAGAGCAAAACTGATTTGAAGTCGAGAAGAAAATTCGTCATTTACTTTTGTACAAAATCTCGACCTATCTTCATCCCTCACAAATGTATTATTTGTGTTCACAGTGTTTACATTTCAAAACCATAATCAACAAAATCTGTTTAAATAAATAAATAAATACCAAAAGCACGGAAGAAAAATTCTTTAACAAATATATTAAACAAATTCAGTATGAAACCTCATTAAAGTTAAGAAGATCGAGAAATTTTTTTACGATCACTAATCATCTGAGGGTCCTTGTTTTTAGTGGACACAATAAAAGAATGGCCTTCAGCAGCCCCAAGAACAGGACGAAAATTCGATTCGGACACAAAGTATCTATTCACTTGGCCATCATCCTTGGCTCCCAATTTTCCTGTTCAGTTTTAAAAGATTTTCCCCCATTTGTGTTTTTTTTCGTCATTCATTTGTTTTGCACTCATTTTTATGTTTATTACATCGAAGTGGAAGACAAAGATGGTCCTTCAATTTGCTCAGATTCGCCCCCCCTGATGGGATGCCTTGGCGATTGTGTGCTGCTGCTTCGATATCCTTTATTTGTAGCAGAGCGTCACATCCCCCAGATGGTGTGGTCCAGGCGGGGGATGATGATGCGTTCCATCTCGAAGCCGTATGGTTTCTCCGCTCGGATGACCGTTGATACTTTAATGAAATGGTGTTCCAGATGGAATGGATTATGAATGTGCCCTCTAAACTTCAGCTCCGATCCACCCTCTCGGCAGCAAGTTGGGTTGACTTGACTGGTGGAGTGTCATCAGATTATAATCCTCTTGAAGGATTTCGAATTTTTGATGTGTAACACTTTGTTCGTGTCCTCCCTCGTTCCACCATTTTTTACTTTCATATTTGTTTACTTTTTTTCGTGATTGTTCAATGGTGGGCTTGAAACGTTGGCGTAATATTAAAATGTTTACAAAATTCTGAAATTACAGGACATAAAAACGAAGATGATAACGATGATGATGATGATGAGCATCAGCCCGGCAGATGGATGAAGCCTTTACATAATCAACTTTGTTCTTTTATTTATTCGGCACAAATGTGCCTTCTTTTAAAAGGAAAAAAAAAAGGTTTTTTGGTCGGCTTATGAATATTTATAATCCTTTCATCGTGATATAGGAGAATTTTAGCACTCGAGAGTTCTTTTTAAACTTTCAGAAAAAAAATCATAATAAAAGTGTTCCAATTTTATTGTTGCATTTCTGGTGACTAAACAGTGATTTTTGGCAGGCCAGTGAAAACACATTACCGTAGGTAAATGTCAATCCTCCGTGTATTGGTCCTGTCCAAATATCATCCGTCACCTATCGACCAATAATTATCAAATGAAATCTGCTTACCCAGGTGCGCATTTCATTGCCACCGGAGTCTTCTGCACTTTCGATGTGTAACAAACAACAGACGCCTCATTTCCCTAACAGAAGGCTGCAATTCTAGTAAAAATCACTTGAGCTATCCTGTAAGAGTCCTGCAGGAGATCTGAGTTGGTAGTTCCGATTCACTTGAAATAGTTGCACACACCATACTCAATTCAAACATTCGCCCCCAACCCGATTTCCCTTTGGCCCAATCATCGTCTGTATAGGTCTTTTGAATCTTTAGAAACATACCTACATCCTGACGGCAATATAAGACCAGGTCCATGCCGGAATCTGTTTCAATCTCCTCCTGCGACTGGCTGCCTTCCTGTCGTGTTTACCTTAGTCTATATGTCCCGAAAACCGAAAACTTTTCATTAAGCGAAAATGTACTGTACGTGCATATGCAATCCACCGACGCTCACAGGATATACTGTCGTTGTCTGCTGATGCGTTTGTTAATCTGAAAATTTGCATAGACATGGGTTAGCATATTTTCACGTCCTTCGTCCGAATTCCGGAGATTCTGGCAAGCATACAGGAGGATGGCCATGGTACTGGTATCGTGCACCAGGTGTAATTATACACGGTGAACAGATATCTGTTGGTATTCATCCCCATCTCCAAAGTGATATCCTTTTAGGAAAGCTTTCAAATATAGTTTAGCCCATTTTTGTTGTCTTTCGAAAAAAAAAACAGGAACGTTCTGCCAACGTTTGACGGCTGCTGTTGCTGGTGGTGTTTCCTGTGCCCAAGAAATATCTGCTCATGAAGTGTGCTCGGAAAAAAAAAGTTCCCACAAAGCAGCCTACCTATCCTGCCAGGAATAATAGTTAATCTCTGGCATTGTAGGTGACTCTATTAAAATTTAAAACGTATTTAATTAAGGCTTAGACAGTAAAATCGATCCGGCAGGATGCTGCCTGGAGAGAGTCCTTGTGTCCTGTTGGTCATTCATGAATATGCGCATTGTCCACAGCTTCGCTTTTCATTTACGACGGAACTTCAATTTCCTGATCCGTTTTTTGAATTGCAATATATTCAATTGATTGTATTATTTTTTATATGATGTTTTTTAATGAAGTTCTTCTCTGTCGAGGCATTCAGGACATTTAAGATCTTCACGTGCATGGCTCTAAAAGAATTTCCACCAAGAACATAATTTTATTAAATCAATACATCAAGGCGATTTAATCATTTTGACAAAATTCACTTTACGTTAGGTAAACAGTTCGTGACGAAAGAGACTAAGGACATTTTTTTACTATCCTTTTCTTTTTATGTACAATCAAAGTGCTTAGTTGTGTTGTACATTTTGTGGCAGTAATTTTTAGAAGATCCCCTATTTTTGTGGGAATCCTAAAGAGCCTATACACTTATCCAAACATAAAAAGACGAACTGGACGCATACCAAAAAATTTTGCAAGGATCACGTCTTATACCATCATCATCTCCTTTCTCCTTGATGTGACATAAGGATGCGAATTATGTCTCTTTTTCTCTCTCTGGTACACCTTATTTTTATATTGTAAATTTTTTTTAAGGTATAACATTATAAAATAGTCCACGTTCGTCTGAAGGTCCTCGGTAAATTTTCAGATTTTGTTTACCTTAACTTCGTTTGGGTGTTGTGTCCTTGTCAGTGTAGTGGTGAAATGGCAGTTGGTTTGTGCAACTGATGAACATTTTTATGGGCACTTTTTTCACCCTCCTGGAATGAAAGCGATGAAAACCATTTATAGAGTGAGGAAATGAAAAGTGGTTGTCGCCAAACTTCCGCACGGACGTAAGAAAAAATTTATGTTTTTTTTATTTAGAAATTCCATTATAGTAAAATTTCTACTGGTTTTTATTGCACTATTAGCGAAAAGTTTTCTAATTTGCTTAATGTCATGAGGAAATATTATTACTAAATATTAACAAATCCGAGATTAAATAAACTAATTTTACGGTCGGATTTTTTATTTAAAAAAATATCAATAAAGAAATTTAGAAGCCTGGATTACTCAAGTGTATAAACATAATTATAATATAGAAAATTTCCGGTCCTAAATACTGAACAAGTTTTTGAGCAGACCAAATTTTGATAGGATCCTGGCTTATAGGGCCCCCGAGTCCTGAGCAATACTTTGCCGCAGTGATGTAATCTCATTTTGAAGCGATTTAATGTTTCTTGCGGATAACTTTGAATTTTGATAGGGAAATGAAACTTTTATCCATTGCTGAAGGAAGGTGAGAAAATTACGTGGATTTGATACTTATCTCAACTCTTGGATGGAAAGCATTACTCGCAGGATCACGAGGGCTGACGAGGAAGAACGTTTGGTCTCCCTGATTCCCATTCAAAATGCGGACAAAATTCTCCAATTTTTTTTTTTTTTTTTTTTTTTTATCTTTTAAATTTAGTTACGACTTTTTTTTGTAGCTAGACGACTAAAAAATCATGTTTGGTGAATTTTCTTCGACATCCTTGTGAAAACTGTTAACGTCCATCGTCCAATGAAAAATTATGTCACCAACACAGTTTTTAATCTTTTGATGGCAAATTCATTGGAAAACTTTTTTCTTCTTCGATAAGCTGTCAAGTCCACCTAAGTATGCAATGCTTAACAATTTTAATATCGTGCATATGTATCCTTGGGCAAACTGTCTGGACTGTTGTGGATGCATTCATGTCGCACATTGCCAACAATATAAACCGAAACCACTCGAATGGATGGGGGAACGATTATCAAAATTGAAAAGTCCTCACATGTCCTCTTAATCAACTTTGAAGTGGTCTTGTGACCCTTGTTATACACTGCGGTTCTAAAGTAAAGATCTTATTCTCCTCCTTTGCCTTCAATTTTTATTCCTGTTTTTATTTTGTCCTCGTTCTTTCGTTTTTCCCTCTCTTTATGTGCCAATGGTAAGGATGATATTTCGTAATATGGCCCGAAATGCCATTGAGTTGTAGTTATAGATTCTTTTGACTACATGCTTCAGAAGTACCCTAATCCTTCTTTTATATACCTAAAATGGACAAAATCCTTTTTTCACCAACATATTTTGTTGGACTCATTCTCGAACCTTTTCTTCCTCCTTGTTGCCATGTCAGAAAATGGAATGGGGGTGGATGAGGTGGAGGAGGATGAATTGCTAAATATTGCTCTTGTTCGATTATATGGACATGTAGATGCGACGACGGTGCTTCACTGAAGGACATGGATAGATTGAAGGATTTGAACTGAATCCACCCCTTCATGCATAGATCTAGAGGTACATGTACTCCTCATTTTATCATTTCGGTTTGAATTTGTCTTTTTCTTTTTTTTTTTATTTATCGTTGCCGGTTGTTTATTTGTGTCCATGATTTATGTAAATATTTATTTGGGACTTCCTCAATGTTTGCATAAATTTTGTGGCCAGACAACATGATGAAACGCTTTTAAATCCATTTAATGTGTGAGATGTGGAGCGGTATGTTTTTTATCTTGATTACCATCGGGACCATATGGAAAAATGCATATTTGCACTTGGATTTTTAGTATATCTCGTTAAAATGTTCATTTGGACACGTAAATATTCATTGACGGTGATAAAATATTCCTTTTTAAAAGTCAAGTTTCAGTGGAATGTTTCTGTCTGCTCCTCTTTTTTTTCCTGTGTGTATGAAGTGGGATTAGAGTTTAAAGTAATCCAATCCGATGGAGTTTTAAAATGGTGGCGATTAGTTAAGTACAATAAATTATATCACTCTTCGATTTTCTTATATGAGAAAAAAACACATAATACAGCTGTTGTTATCGTGAATTGTCTTTGTATCAGATAGAGAAAAATATCAATTTTCAATAAAATACAGTAGTTTTTTATCTCCTTGAGCAACTCTTGACGAATTACTTTGAATGGGTGTGATGAAACCAGGACACAGAAAACATCTCAAAAATCTCCCCTAGTTTTCTACAATCCAGACCAATTCGCGGAAAGGGGGGAATATCCTGTACGGTGATAAAACCAGAAGTTAAACACAAATTGAAAAAGAAAAACTGTGGAGTATCAGATCCTGAAACATATGACTTAAGGGTAGGTGCGCGCTGATGAGATCCTGTGATATACAAGGATACTGCACCTAAGTACATGAGATTGGATTAGTAAAACGCTTGACTGCCATCCCTGATACAGTCATTTCACGTCCACATCTTCCGAAGGTGGGAAAAAATTCCCATAACCCCCTCTCTTCATCCTTCCCTCGGCCACCCATGCGTGTTTCAAGGAAACATGAACCATTGAACCTTAATTAGATAAAGTGAAGCTCTGTGTCCACTTCCTTTGAAATCCTATTTAGCCGAACATAAGCGTTCAAAGGATGTTTGAGTATATTGTCACAAGGTACGAGATGCGACAGAAAAAAAAGCCGGAAAGAAAACATTAATGTTTTTGTTCTTGCAAGAAATGAAATTTTCCCGTTGTGGGTGAAAAAATATGTTCCATCTCGACTGGATCAATATCAAGAACAGAACAGAGAAGGGTCGAGGGGTCGCTGGAGGACACGAAGGAATATTTATGAAGTAAGTTTAAGCTCGCCCTCTGGGAGATTTTACTTACGACAAGCGCCAAAATCCTTGTTGCAGATTTTAAATAAAGAAAAGTTCCTTGTTTAATTTTCCTTCCAGTTTTTTTTTGCTATATTCTTCTTCTTCTTGATCTTTTGCTTTTTTATGTCAGCAAATTTACCAGGAATATTCCCTTTGGAACAGTGCGGTAAGAATCGAAATCGAAAGAGGAGGGAAGAGTCAAAGAGCAAATTTAAAGGGACAAGATACTGAAACAGATGTCGGAGAACTCATGCTACACGCTTTTGATACTTTTACATTTTTCTAGATAGCTGTTTGCTGTTTTCTGTCTGTAGGATATAAACACATCTACAGAGATATGGTTAAAGTGAGTTATATGTTGGTTAAAGGATCAAATGGTCTTCTAAGCTTACTTTTGCTTAAGTAATTGCATGTAACCCGCTTAGAGGCAACTTGCCATGTGAACATCTCTTTTCGTTATCTAAATTTAAAGGATGCTCGTCCTTTATTCGCCATTTTCATGGGAGAAATTGAGAAGGGTTTCCGAAGACCGTAATGATGACGTGGCATGAACAACAGCTGTTCAAAATGTTTGTAATTTGTTTCAGATTAGTTATATTTAACTTGAACATTTTAATTTACACACATTTTGCTGTCCTTATTAAATCAAATATTTTTTTTTTTGGAACATTAAAAACATTTCCAGATATTTTTCGGCTTTACTTTTGTGTTTTACTTTAAGTAGTTCCAATTTAGATCTACTTTTTTACCCCTGAAAAGAATTTATTTACATACGATTAATACAAAATCCCCACATATCCAAAAAAAAAACTAAACATTCCCCTTCTTGACCAACACTAGAAATTTTAGAAAGGGAAATAAAAATCGTTGGGATTTTGAGAATAGTCCATAAAACTCATGAACCCTTTGAATGGAATTTTCGCAGATTCTTTCGTCGGTCATAGGGGAACCATAAAATATTCGAATTTTCTTGTGATATCCCTTTGGAAAAAAGGATCCAACTATAAAACCAAAGAATCATTTGTGACTCCCGCAAATATACACATTCACTTGAGTTTTCCAAACGTTATAAAATTAGAATAAGTCCGACGGGAGGTAAATATTTGGGCATTCCTCTTTGAAATGAGGAAGAAGATGAAAAAAAAAATGCAGAAAAGAATGTGATTTTCAAGTTTATCCGATGATTTAAAGGGTTAAGGTCAAAAGAGAAGGGACGGAAAAATCACCAAAAACCCTCAAAGGTATGCATGTGAAAAATATCACCCAAGGGATGAGAAATTCCGTTCTATAAGTATAGTTCTATATTTTCTTCCTTGGCTCTCGCCTGTGATCTCGGCTCCCTTTGAATGATAGCTAAATTAACATGTTTCCTTCAGCATTTGTGCCGTTAAGTCAACTAAATCTCGTGAGAGTACATCCTTCGTGGATGTAGATAATTTTTGAAAAATTACTTTTCAGAGACCCTTTTTTCGCCTGTGTCAGTTCAAATGTCAAGATAAGTTCATTGACTCCGCAAAAATTAATGGAATGAACATATTCGATCAGGTTTCATCTCAGCTGGAAGATGAATGACATATTTTCAAGGAAATTTCAATTTATATTTGATAACAAAATAGTGAGGATGTATTTCTTTTTTTTTCAGCTTCGGTGTTGTTTTGTATTGGTTGAAGGAATTCCGTTCGTGTTCAATAAATGGAGAATTCTTCAACTCTAAATAACCGTTGTTCTCAATTGTAAATAAGCTGAAGTGTCCTTTTAGTGAGTAGTAATCCAAAGGACATGAAATTGCTTTAACTAAAAACGAAAAAAAAGAATTAACGTAGGGAAATGTCCACACGAGTGGGCACAACAGGAACAATTTCAATGCCGGGGAATGAGGACAACAATTCGCTATCAAGGAAACAGTGGTAGCAACAAAGCAAGGGTAGTAAACAGTAATAGAAACGAAAAAAAAAGCAAGAAGCAAAAGAATTGTAAGTTTTTCAGATTATTCAAGGGTTACTGTAGGCCGGGTAGGGGTGGACGGTGGGGCTCGGAAGTGCGGTACTTAAGGTATCTAAGGGAAAATGTGTTCACGGAAAACGGAAAATCCTCAATAGAATTCATTCTACTTAAGAAGGATTTTGAGACAGAATCCATCAGACAGGCTTCCTCGTTTAGGACATTTGCTGTTATTGTTGTGGTAGTGTTGCCATCAGGCAATTGAGTTAGACAGTTATAGATAGGATTGTGACATGTTCACCTTTCGGTTTCATATCTACAGACATTTGGACATATCCTTCAGACAACCAGGATACACTCATAGAATCTGACAGTGATGTCGTGCTATAGGAAGCTCGAAATTGTGTTATTTTGACAAGGATCCTTGCACAAGTACGCTGTAAGAAAAAAAAAACTAAATAACGAAAGGGGAGAAATCCCTTAAGGATTTTATACTTGTATAACTGCCAGTGGTTGAACACACTACAAAAACAATAGCACAAAAAACCCTTTCTTTGATTAAAGTTCGCATTCAGTTAGTTGAGAATTTTCTGGAAGAAATTGTTTGGAAACGTTTCAAGAAATGTCAGATAAGATGTTTTGTCAATGCCCAAAGAAAAGGGTTAACATTATGGAGTAAACGTTTTAGATAAACAGGAAGTGACATGGAGTTTTGGGCGTTGTATGATTGATCAGAGAACAGAAATCTATCGTGCAATTTTGGCATTGTGCGTGTTTGTTTTTTTTCATACAATTTTATTCTCAGTGAAAAAAAAAAACTAATAGGAAAAGTTAAAGTGAAAAGTTCAGAAAAAAATCTAACACAAGTCAAAGGACTTCCGTTGTTGAGCTAAGTGAATGTCGTCCAATAAGCGGTGTGTACCTTGTGGAATTTCAATATTCAACTTTCACAAGAAAGTTAACTCCAGCAGGAATACCATATCCTCCCACGTCAAGGACACGAGTCTGTCGAGCAAATAGAAGTGATACTTCGACTTCTTAAGAGAATATGTGGTTGCCATCATTTCCCCGCTTCCTGCACTCCTGCCCTCTTTGACTTCATTTTCGTCCTTTCTCACTCTTTGTGTGTGTGTTTTTTTTTATAAACTTTTTTCCTCTCATCTTTTGTATGTTCTCGAAGTTGTGATCCTAGTTTTTGAGATTCCGGTGATGTTTTTTTTTTACCAAATGCCGTTGTTGGCGAAGGATATATGGGTTTAATGGTGAAAAGTTGTTACCATCGGATTCCTGTGAATTATCCGTTTGGTTTGATACAAGATAACTGGATGATAGGGTACTTTTCCGATCCTTTCAAATGATTCCACTAAACTTAAGTTGGATGATGAGGGTGGAGCGCACACATACACCATTTCACCATGTAACAGAGATTGAGTTTTATAGAAAGTTGTAAAAAGTGAGTCAAGTGCAATTGGTTGGAAAATTTTTGTTCTTCCGTTTTTCAAGTTTTTTTTGTTTGGAAAATTATTTTACAATGTTTTAACATCAAAGGGATAAATTTGTATTAGACGAGTTCTTAGAATGTTTTGTTTAAGGGTGTACAAAATAAATTGAGAAGATGGGCAAATCCGTTCTTGAAAATTTCGGGAAAAAATTGGTAAATATTTGAAAGTTTGAAAGTAGGACAAAATCACGATTGACTGGATTTAAATTGATATTTTTAAATATGATTAATGAACATTGAAAAATTAAAATCAGTATTAACAAATCAAAATTTCCATTGAGACTCCATTTCCGTTTCACTTTCACCGTTGGACAATTTAACCTAAATACACTCGAGATACGGCAGCACACGCACCAAAAAATGCGTAATTTATCATTTTCCCATGAATTTCTGTAAATTCTTATCACTTCAATTGTCGTTACCAGGTAAATGGGACCCTAGTTTTTCGCCCCAGGAATTTGTCAACATTTAACTTTCTATAGATCAATGTTCTTTTATCGCGTGAGTCATCCTTGAAGTAAATAAAATAAAAAAGGAATGCACAATAGTCAATAGAGTTCATTGAAATTTAAGTCTTGTGGTTTTAGAAAGCTTTACGAAAAAAACGATAGATTTAATTAAACACTTCTAAGGAGAATTTTTGTTTACCGAAGGCATGTGTCTTCTATTTGAAGGATACATAAAAGGGAGACTAGAAGAAAGACTGATCAGGATAGGAGTGCTCGGGGCATTTGAAAGTTGCCTTTTTCACTGAAATCTGTCATTTCTTTGTTTAGTTTGAAAATCAATAAATATGATGAAATTTTTAGAATTAGTTTTTGGTACAAATATTCATATTTTTAATAACAGTGTTTTCATTGAGTACAAAGAAATTATTAATCAAAAATTTTACTTTTATTTCAGATCTTAGATGCTAGTTACCACAGTAGTCCGTCGCTGCAGACATCCGCAATGATTGCAGTATTTTCCTTACTATTAGTGCTAGTCGTTTTAATATCATCGTTATTTGTATGGAAGTGAGTAAAAATTGTTTTATAATTATATTTTATTTTGATTAAAATAATTGTATAGGATAAATCTGCCATAAAACAACACAAACTAAAACCAACTGTTCCTTATTGAATATGCGAAAATTCTCAATCATTCGCGCACGACACTTCTAAGACAATAAATTACCGAAAAAATCCCCCCTAAAAACATAATGAATTGCTGCTCCACACATTGAGAATGCTGAAAATGTCCAATACTCTTTAACTCCTTGGCGTATTTTCGTATCCTCCTTGTTTTATTGGCGACAGCTATCTGTGCCATCCATCAACCCGATGACAAGTGCGATCGGTTCTTCCCCGGCAACGACAAACTTTAAATTATTGCACGCGCTGGTGAACTTCGGACTTTTTATGTCATTCAATTGCAAACTAGCATAAAAACGGCTAACTGAAATTTTCAAATCGGTGAGAAAATAACACGAAATATTTTAATGTAAAAAGTGTAGAAGCAGCAAAGGAAATGCACAAAAAAAAAAAAAAAAAAAAAAAAAAAAAAAAAAAAAAAAAAAAACAATAAAACAAAATAAACATGTCTTCTTTAGCAAGTAGTAATTTACTCAAGTGTAAACGAAACGAGGAGAAAATATCAAAGGGAAAATTCTTGGGGGATGGTTTCTGGGGGGAAACAAGATGTGTGTAAAATTAAAAGAGGCGTGACAATGATCGTCATGCGATTTACCTCCTTCCTGGTGGAGTAAACTTTCTCTTTTAGTTTAATTTTAGACGGAGATCACTGAAGAAATGGGTGGACTGAAGACGGCCGGGAATCCACTCGTCATCTGTTCTCGCCTTGTATAAAAAGGAATGCAACGAAATTGCATATGGAACGCCCACTTTTTTCGAATCACCAAGCGAAAAGAAATTATTTTTAATTTATTTATTACGCTCGTTATTTTCTGTTTCTGTACTTGGTTTATTTAAAAGTACCCGGGAAGAATAGGGATGCATTACGGCAATGGCGTAAGAAGGTATGCAAATCATTCCAAATAAGTGTTAGAAGTTAAGCGCAAGAATTTCAATGTTCGTCATGCTCACCCATGCTGCAAATTCTTTAAAATCTTACAAAAAAAAAAACCTAAGATTAAGTCGAATTAAGGACGGATGAGGTATTTTCACAAATTTCTGAAAATCGTGTCAAATGAACAGAATAAAAATGTTCGAAGAATTTTGGAATTGCGGAAAGAATTTTCGCTCAACGTTTGCAATTGTTTCTTTAAATAAAAAAGCAAATGTTTATTTTCAATGCTACTCAAACAACAAGAAAAAATTTATAATCAGCATTGTTTTCAAAAACAATTTTTCCCACATCACTATACGAAAAATTCCGTTTCAAAATCATCAGAATATTAAACAAATTGAATTGTTAATAAATAATGAATTCACTAGTAAATTTATGCATTAAAATTTCTGCAATAAATCATCGGTTTCACGTTCACCTAATAACATTGTCGTTGCATATTAATAAAATTTATGATTGCTCCTAAGCAGTAGAGAAAATATTTCAGTTGCTTTTGACATGCTATATCGGTTGCTGTTTGTTATTTAACATTAACAACTTGCTTAGAAGAATTAGGTATTGTCACTACCAGACAATTAATCTTCCCTGAATTATTTTAAAATTACAAAAAATATATAATGCAATGACTACAATTACACCTTGATGGGAATGATTTATCAGATGACTCGAAAGACTATGTTGATTGCATTTGTTATGGTTTTCATGAATACAAATGTTGCTAAAATGAAATTTGTTTGCATAAGAAACGCGAAGGTGGTGATTTTCAATTTTTCTCTATTTGTGCTATTTTTTCTTTTTTTCTTCAATTTAAATTACTCAAGGGAAAAAGTTCATTACTCTCATGACTTGTTATTGTTACTTCGGTAATTGGAAATTGTGATAAAAAAATCGTAGGAAGATTGAACATTTATTAGATTGTCGTAAAACTCGTGATTTATGTGGGGACATATTTTTTGTTAGCTCTCAAATTAACTTCGTGACTTGCCATGATTTGACTAATTCGCCTCATAAAGTCTCAACTAAATTTGTTTTTTATTCAATTTTTGTTTTGTTTCGTAAATAGAGAGAGATAGTTGTTATTGTTATTTGAAATCGATTTTTAGTAATAAAATGAACGTCAATAAATTAGATGTTCTTTTAGTAAAAATTAAAATGTCTGGAGCCAATATTCCTTTTATATTTTAATTTCATATAAACCGCAATTTTTCTCATTGGCTACTTCACAATTAAAATTAGATTAAATTAGACGTCTGAAATCAATTAACAAAAAACCATCGCTATTCCAATAAAAAAGCGTAAAATGTTTATTACTTTTTCATATCTCTGACAAATCCAAGCAATTTCGAAATCGATCGATAAATCTCTGATACCTTCTCAAACTCCAGACTGCACATCTTATCCGCAATCAACTTTACTTATTTTTCTCTGACTCGGAAGTAATGCAGATCCGTTATATTCGATTGAATGTAATAAAAAATTCATTACAATCTAGAAAACCGCATCAGTTCAACATTTCTCATCGAAATATTATTTTCACTATATACTAAACCGATTTTATGCCATGGACCAGTCGAGGTAATCATTGTTTATGTTTTCTCGTACGTACTTGATGCAGAAGATGAATTGAGAAGATGGGGGAGCAGCATCCCAGGGACCAGGAACCGGGCCAGTCAGTAGTAATTTCATGGTCTGGGTATTTTTGTGAGTGTTCGAATTAATTGCACATAAATTTTCTGTCGAAATGCAGCCAGACCGCATTTATCGCTTATCAAAACTGCAATGAGACGAGCAGAGACGACTTAAATCTTCATTTGGTCCATGATGATGCGGCATTTTTTCCAGCGAATGATGTTTTGGGTATTACAATTTTCCCCATTGTTTCCGGTAACTTGAAAACTCCGAGGTGTGTGATGGTGTGTGTGTGTGTGTGTTTGGAAAGTCTGGGGAAAATGGGAAAAACAAATATTGTCCAGGTTTTGTTTGGAGAAGAGATGCAGAAACGGCCTGACAAAATTCGGTGTTTTATCTAAAATTCCTTTTGTTCTCCGTGTTTTATTAGAGATAACAAACAGCTCATAATAAAATCAACACAATTTGTCGACTTCGTGATGTTATAATCGCCCCGAAATTAAGACGTCTCGGATGCCAGATGAGATATAATGCGAAGCAATCTGCCCACGTTCGCTACGTGTTTTGGTCCACGGGCAGGTAACTGCATCCACCCCATCTTCGTGGCTCTTACCTCGGCGCGGCGTGTCTTGCTATTTGTTGTGGTCGCAATACCACCCAGCAAAAACTACAAGAGGCAAGACACCAGATCCTGTATGCGATATAACTCCATTTGCTGCAAAAAAACCACAACCGCATTCAACTACATTAACCTCCGTGAACCGGGGGAAAACCCAAAGTAAAGGTGTCTTCACTATAAGTTGGTAGAAAAAAACAACGAAACGAACAATAAGAAGAAGAAGATGATGATGATGATGGTGATGAAAAGAAAAAAGGAATTCACGTTTTTCCCCCATTCGGTACTAATTTCGCGTGACCACTGCATTTGATGAAGACGTTTTCCAGTGGAACTTCTTGCAAGCTCCTTGGGATCCACTTGCTCAACAAAACGCCAATAAGAGACAGTGATGATGATCATACCATGGGGGATTATCTGGGTGTGGTGGAGAACAATTGAAACTTGAAAGAGGAAATTGTTGTGGTCATAGCGCACATGGATCCCGCCATAAGCGATGACGGTTGGATGCCAAAAAGGACGAAGACGACGACGACAAAGATTCGGCTGGAGATATTAAAGTTTTACCCCAAAATTCTGGGGCGAAAGTTTCTGTTTGGCCAACAGCATGGGAATTTGTCTGCTATAAAAGATGGACTGAAAGTTTTGTTGGATCGATGGGCGAACTACATATATGGACGACCCGACCCGACCACTAAAAGGATGTTGTTGTGGATGTGCGGCAAGATGAAAATGCAATTCGAAAGTCGCATTTCATTCTTCAGTAAATGCACTTTCGCTGTGGAATAAACACACAAAAAAAAAAAGAAGAAAACTCAAACAATCTGCAATTGTCATTGGATGATATTGTGCAGAACAAAATACTGTTCCTTAAACACTGTAATATTATAGAATATCTCTTGGGTGTGGATTAGGGAAGTTTTCAAGTTGTGGAAAATCTCGTTTCCCAAAGAATTTAGATAAGTTGTTTGTTGTGGGATCTCGAATTTTATGTCGTCCGAAAGTTTTCGGTTGAATTGTGTGGAAATTAGAAATTTGGTCATGTACAGATGAAATTGATGTCCTTAAATTGATAGAGTTACACTGTCAAACTATTTCCTAAATGATTTTTTAATTCTTTTTGATTTCCAAAATTGCAACAATTACAAAATTTTGATGAAATTCTTTTAACACGAAGTCAACAATTTATTTTACGATGCCAACAAAAGTCAAAGGACATAGCGTTTTAAACCAACTGAGGGTTCAGCTGCTGTAAGGATGTAAATACTTTGATGCATTCCGAGTCATCTCGAGCATCTGAAAAGTGCAAAAGCTCTTTTTTAAACATTTGTTTTATGTTTTTTTTTTTTTTCTCAACCGTGTTGCATACTTTTTTCCACCCCCACCCGCATTTTTTCCCGGTACATGCCACAGAATGTGAATTCTCATTTCACATTGACATGTATAAAAGTTGGCTATAAACGAAAAGCGTGTTTTCTTTTTTCTGCTATCGTCTCATCTCCTCTCCTAAGCCAAATGTTCTGAATTCTTCCCACGGGGTTTCGTTTTTTGTATTAAATTTTTTTTTTGCATTTTACTATGTATTTTTTTTAATCCTTGCGTTTTCCCTGCCGTAAGTAGTGAAAAATGTGCATTATATGTGCTGCAGAAGTTTTGTGTGCAATACCTTTTAAAAGCTCAGTTAACCACCGCACTGTGTAAATTCTGTTCATATTTCTTTTTTCCATTTTTTGTCTTTTATAACAGAATTTGAAATGTGTATTTAGCTGGAATTTGGGTCACCACAAAAATTAATTACTTCATATTACACTTTTTTGTGTCCCTTTGGTGAATATGAATTGCCAGAATGAAACAATTTTCAGTCGAGTTTAATCCGAGGAGAATTTACAAGTCAGAAGGATTAATTTATAAACAAACTCACTAATTCTATTCAACAAACAATTAAGGCCGTCCATTCAAACATCTCCTGTAGTGTTCACTTTCCATCAATATCCAATTCATCAAAATTATTTAATATATCATAATTAAATTTTTATTATATCTGCATACCGCTATTAAAAAAAAAAAAAAAAAAACAAGCTAAATTAATTCATGAACACGAAATACAGGACAATCTCTTGGTTTTAGTTGTACGCTCCTTTTAAAAAATTGCACCGTCGAAAATGGGATGCCATAAAAAATGCGCAACCAACGTTGAAAATCCAAAAAAAAATCACGAAAATGAATGCAACTGCAAACAAAGGCAAACAAACAAAAAACAACACGGAAAAATAATGGAAAAACAAGGAGACCTAAAACAATGAAAGTTTTGATGAAAATCTGTAAAACTATTTTTGTGTGGTGGTTCAATGGGGGGAAATGTTTTTGATGCTATCTTTTCCTATGCCCAGATAAAAGTTTCACGGATTTGTTTTTTACGCTCTTTTTTCCGTTTTTTCTTGGTATTTTGATTTTTCGAAAATAGTTTTTAGCCCACCATTCTGCAGCATGGCGCACAGAATTTGTAGTGTGTGTAGAATCATATTTTAGCAACAATATTAACTTCATCAAAACAATGGTTTCGGAGGTACAACTGAAAGTTCGTCGGTATTTTTTTTCTTTGTGGTTGAATTTATGTGTGATGAGCGAATGATAAATGGATGTGAAATCCAGCCGTGAAGATAAAAGGACTCACAGGACTACAGTACTAACCCAATTTTGTGAAGGCATTCCTTTTTTTCCTTTAAATTTTTTTTTGTAGAAACAAAATAAAATTCCGGTGTAGATTTATAGATTTGATTAAGGAATTGATTAATTTCCCGTTTTCCGTTTTCATTCGTGAAATATTGGATTAATTTTTCGTTGCATCCAGTCGCCTTTGTGTTCGTGTGTTGGAAGCTTTGTAATCAGTAAAAAGATTTTCCAGAAAATTGAGTCATCTATCTGAGAATTCTTGAGATTTTTCATATACACGTAGACCGAATGTCACTGGATATTTTTTTTCTAAAACCATAAAATTCCTAGCATTTTTGTGTGATGGAAAATATACTGTATATGAAAAAAAAGTACAGATTACGAAATCCCAATAAATGCACATATTACAGAATGTCCTTGTGACAGTTTTTTTTTTTTTTTCAATTCAATGCTCCTTTTGAGGATTCCTTTTCGTATGGTTGTCCCACAACTGACATCAACCTCCCACATGAGCTGTGAGGATCCTTCGAACTGGGTCGTTTAATCAATAAAGTTGTCTTGTCTTGCTTCGTTCTACTTCTTTTTATGAATCATTTCATATTTGCTTTTCAGATTTCATCATGCAAGGACGAAATCAAAAGGCTTGAAAATTCCCATTATAACAAGTGCGAAATTAAAATTCTGAATTATATGCGAACAACACCAACAAAATTTACTGTTATATATTTATCGATTTGCTATCAATTTTAAGGACGCAATGCTGAGGGTAGTGAAGAGGTTCATTTGACAAAATGACTGCAGTTTTATAAGAGTGCTTATATGTTCCAGTTAAGGATTCTGGAGTTATAAAAACCATACGTTTTTTCATGATCTTATTGAATATAAACTTTATTAGCAAACCCGAAATTTTTGCATTTGAATTTTTTGATTTTATGTTCTTCATGATTTTGTGTAGTCACATCAATTTCGACTTCTTGGTTTTTATTTTATGTCAAGTGAAATATTATCGTGTTCAACACTTAGGTACTACAAAATGTGCGTTTAAAATTGATATTAATTTTCCTGACATTAAAATATTCCATTTTCATTTAATAATTTGCAACTTGTCATCAAGTTAGTAAATTTTGCCAAGCATTTCCGTTCATCTAATTGCATCTGCCTCACAATTAACATCACATGAACCAACATATCAACTTCTTCAAATTGATGGTAATTTAACAACTTCATTGGATATCATATTCGCGTATATTTTGCAAATATATCATCTCTGCATCCTTCACACTTTTAGCCAGGCAAATTGTTTGACTTCTTTAAACGAAATAAATCATAAAATGCGTGAAATAAAAGAAAAATGCCAAAACATAAAATGTTTCAGCCTTTAAAGGTCTGAGTTGAGTCTGAGGGAAAAATTGTAAGGATTCATGTAGACGAAAGGGATATACATTATACATAAATACATATGTACATAATTTGAGTAATGTTGCGATATACATAAATTTGTGAGACGAATTTTCATGAAAATTCCACTCTATAAATAAAATTTTCTATTTGCCTCCGATGTTGATGCTTTGTCACTTGTCATTTGGTGACATTGATAAAGGACAACGTCAAAGGTTGATTTATAAAGAAATCTAGTAGCTTTTATAATCTTACATCACACTCTGTGGCACCCTTAAAAACAAAAAATAATAATGTTTTGGGTGTTTTTCGAAAATCTTAGCTAATCCTTGGCACTAAAGAGAGCACACAAAAATGTCCACAGAAATATTTTCCGCAAAATATTTAAAAGGGTTTTGCCCCATTTATTTACCTGCCCGAATTTAACCTGAACGATATAAGTCAGGACGAATTCTGGACAGGACTAAATTAAATGGGACACAGGGAGCAGTAAAGTCTTATTATTTGGAGGAAAGGATAAGATCTGATAAAAACGCAAAACACGTAAGGCTAAGAGGTATTCTTCATCCCTTTTTTCTTGGGTTATTTTTGGCCGTAATCACCTCTATCATTCACCCTTCTGAAATTCTTGGCAATTCTCTTACCTGAACCAATTCACCTAACACAAACACAGAAAGACAGGATATCTAATATCACTGGGCCTCAAATAGAAGATCACTTTGTCTTTTGTTTTTATGAACACAAAAATACCCCCCAACACAATAAAGAATAATCATTTGCAACCATTGGAAAGGCCTTTCTTGGCAATTCACGTCTAATAAATGAGAAGGTTCTAGTCACTAATGAAAACCGATAGCAGCAAAATTAAACACATCAGAAATGAATTTTTCCCATCAATTTTGCCATCGTTATAACGTTTCTTTTTTCCCGAAAAGTGTCCACTTTTTTGTAATTTTTTCCGAAAATTTCACATCACCGTCATCAAAAGGTACAAACGGTAAGAAAATGACAGAAGGTTACGGAAAATTTATCAACAAGAGAGTTCGTAGAGAAAAGGAGTTCGTACTTTTTTCTTTTTATTTTATTCTCTCATGAAAGGTGGAAATATAGAGATAACTGTATATAAGTTGGGGGAGAAGAGGAAGAGATTCTTAACGAAACCGGAAATTAAGGGAAACCCCAAGATGAAAATGGGGAGGCGGAAATAACTTTATAAGGAAGACGAGTGTAGTTAAATATTAGAATTCTGAGCATAGAAAGGATCTGTGTGAAAATGAATGAAAAAACCAAATTCCTGCTGCTGGATTGAAATCACTTTAGGTCTTTAGGGAAGCAAGAGGGAGGATTCAGGTTCAATTTGTTTTAATTAAATTATTTATTTATAAAAGTGGAGAGGAAAACAGGAAAAATTTTACCTGGGAGTGTGTGAAAATTTTTGTAATTAGTTTCGGAAAAAAACAGAAAATATTTTTGTTCCACTTTTTCTTAGAAGAAAATTATACTCATTATCAAAAGGGAAATTAAGAGAACTGTCAAAATGTCAAGGGTTTCTGAGGACCTAAGGTGTTCCCTAGCATTTGTTAATATTTCTGGCAATCCGGAAAATTTAAAATATTTATAAGAAGATAATACCCTAAAGCTCTAAACAATAATGACAAATCGAAATTATTCCCACAAATCACATCGCATTAATCATACGAAATTTATCTCAATCACTTCCGCCACATCAGATAGAAAGAAACTCATTAAGGAATTCCAAGAACAAGATCATTAGCTTCTCCCATCGCAAGGACCAAAGTCACTTGTCTAACGTAACCAAGCAATCAAATTCACCACATTCATTTACCGTTAAAACGAAGTAATCCTTCGATGACTTAAGCATGAAAAAAATACATATAATAGAAGCACGTGAAAAGGTCTACGGATTATCCTCATATTATACAACCCTTATTCCTTATTATCCCCAAGAGCTGTTAATTTATCAGCTCAGCTATCCTCCAAAGGTTTTTCATACCCTTTGATGGAATATTTACTGGAAAAAGGCGAAGTGGTAGGTAAACATCCTGGTAATTAGTGAGCGTTAGGTGAATTCAGTGAACCAAATTGAGAACTCTTTTTAACATTTACGAAGAGTTTTTCTTTGGGTTGGTGTTGGGGGGTGTTTTACTACTTTTTTTTCTGTTTTTCTTTTTCCACAGTAATGCTTCGTTCTGAGTGATTTGATGTCCTTTACACAATACGTGCCAAGTGCCAAGGATAGAAGAGACCCTTCAACGGTTTGATGATGATTGGTAAAAGTTGCTCAATGGAAAGCTTCTACTGATTATGTCAGGTGTACTTGTATCCTTATTCTATATGATTGCGCGCGACTTTGAGTACACTCCTGTCTGTCAAGGATAATTTCCTGATTAAATATCTACAGAAACATATATTACAAGGCAACTGTGCTGACAGCCATTCAATGCTGGGTATACTCTATCATCTCAACTTTCCAACATTCTGTCATTACCCGATTCCTCTCGGGAGTTGATTTGTAATTCCCTTATCAAATTCCATTGAATGTGTACCTGCCTGCCACCCAACTCCAACTCGTTCGGGTCGTGTGCGAAACCTGCATATGCGGTTCCATGGTGTTGAATTCACGTTTGCTTTTCAATTAAATTACGCTTAACAAATCAATGATGAAATTTTATCAGATTTTGTACTTAAGATGTGTTACCAACACCGGTAAAAGGGGGATGAATGCCACTTTAATTTATCCAATCTGGAGCTGCGTCCGACACCAACCAACATTTGTACATTCTGAACGAGTGTATTCCAGGATCTAGATTTAGTAGTTGCATCTCTTGCTAGGGGTAGGCAATGCCGTACCTATATTCAAGCGAGAGGAAAAGAAATTACCCCTAAATGAGGGGGGTTGTTTTATTTTTATGTGGGTGAATGTTTGTCGTGCAACAGATCACATCTCTTTAAATACTCCAGATATTCTGTAGTATAATCCCAGCATAGCGCCCATGCTCAAGCGCCCTTCAGCATCTGCTGTATCCTGGTCCCCAAGCCGACCACCAGGTGAGTTGCCTTACTAAAGATCCCTCTGCTGGTCGGCATTTCGGATGGTATGGGGGATGGGGATGATTAAATGTAATGGGTTGGGCGGCAGGCAAACGGTGCGGTTGATATGCTCGCTAATAGCTCGCATTCATTACTTAAGCATTCAAAACATTCATCACGGCCCTCTTTAATGAAAATAAGCTGCGGGAAAATTTTCGTTTGCATTTTTGCAAGTGGAAAACCAAAAGTAGGTCACCCGTGCTGGCGTCGAGAGAATACTCTCCTACGTTCTGTAAGTAGCCAAGGGTTGTTAACCTGCTTTAAATTTTCGGTGGTCTAGTTTTTATCCACGAAGTGTGTTCTTCGTTTTTCTGATTCTTTTTATTTTTCTCGCTTTTAATTTTCTTTTACGATTTTTTTTTTTTTTTTTTTTTTTTTTTGAAAGAGATATTTTCCATGAATTGGTGCTTCATTTGAAAGTGAGAAAATTAAGGTTCCTGGAAAATGTCCTTAGAGAAAAAGAGTTATAAATGACTGGAAGAATTAATGGCATTCCTTTGTACGGTTTTGCTGGCCACTCAGCAAAATTTATTTAAAATGAACGAGATTTGTTCGTGTATCTTTAAAGGGTCACTTTAAATTTCCTCTCAATGTTGAACAAAAAATATTGATTTTAAGGAGTAGGTAAATTTAAATTTTCATTGAAGCACTTTAATTTTTGAGGCTCTGAAACAGATTTCTCTTCAAAAAAAATTTTTTTTCGAGATAATTATTTTTCGAAAGTTATTCTCTTTGGTATTTGTTTACGGTTGCATTAAATAAAAACATTTTAAAAACCAATCATCCATCTTCTTTAAAAACTTATCAAATATCGAATGTAATTGAAACCTTTTAACGAACCGCATTTCATCGACATTATTTCATTAAAATGCAATTTTCAATCTTGAATTACATTAAACCAATCCCCACAACATCTGGATACCGCAGCTAAAATATTGACCATAATGCGATCGTAAAGAAGAAAAAAAAAAGAAGGAAAACAAACAGAACCAATAAACATCATTGACAATACTTTCAATCGTAAATTGATCTCGCCTTCGAGTGGTCTCCCCCGGTCCAATGGTCAGCTGCACTGGATAATTGTCATGTTGACATGAACACAATGTGCAACAAATCGGTTCGAATTTCCCTCAAATCCGCCGATGATCGACCACTGGATCGACGACCACACCTTGGAGGATCTACCTACCTTTCGACAGATTGCTTAAGACAGTTTCACGATCATGTTTTTGTCTTCTTGTTGTTGCTTATTTTTCTTATTTTTGTCTCTTAACTCTCGTTCAACTTTTGTTGTATTCTCGTATAGTCACTTCAAAAATTCAATCGCTTTGAGAAGATTTATCACTCAACCCGTTGACACCTTTGGAAGATCACAACTGATCGTGTTTACATTTGCTTTATACCTTTTTATTTATTCACAAACAGACGCTTTCGATTTTTTTTTACCATTTTTTATATCTTATATCACCGAAAAAGCGATTCACCTGATTTCTTTATGTCGTGTATTTGGTTTTTTGGGGGCGATCAGGTGCTTCCCGGGCCACCTTTACTTGAGTTCTTGGGACTGAAGAAGTAATTGTAGCAGTGCTTGGACCACATTTTTTTAAGCCCTCAATATTGTTACTCTTAGCATTCGTTCAAGTGGCATCGGAATGACATTCAAGAAAGGAATCCCATTTGGTGCTGAAATGTTCCAAATGGTTCGACAAGAAATTATGGAGACCATTAAATGTAGGCAGTGTTTAAGAAGTATGGTCTAAATGACTTCTTTCTTTTTTCGTCTTCGAAGGTAATGAAAATTTGGAGTTACTTTTTGAATATGTTAATGTCAACATAAAAAACATTTGAACAGATTACATGAATTGTTTCCCCACACAAAAAAAAAAAATGTATGCGAGATTTTCATGTTTGTTTGGGTAATTTTATGAAAAAGTTTTCAGTGGTTTCGATTCTTCTTTTTGTGTTAAAAAAAAACTGAATGCTTTTTAAATGTAAAGTAGAAGTTGAAAGTACTGCAAAAATGACAACACTTTATTACTTATATAAAACGAATCACTCAAATTAAGCAAAGTGGAAAAGTTTTTTGATTTCTTTGTCGGAGAATTTTTGTTTCGGAAAAGTTCATCTGTTCCCGGAGGACGCAACTTTTATAATACATGTTCCTAGCCAAAAACACTGTCGAATATAAGAGCGTCAAATCAATCTTAATAAACTCACATCGCAATACATCGTCATTTATATTTGTTGTAGCCACTTTAAGGGTCAAACAATGAAATAAAGTCAAATTTGTGAAGCGAAGTTTTCCATTGACAATTCACGGCCAGAAAGTTTTGTGGTCATAACAAGGGGAAAGTTTACCAGTGAAACAACATGCAAGGTAATGTCCCAAAACTTTGCCACACCATCGTTTATTTATTTCTTCTATACTCTGCATAGTGTTTGAACATTTCCAACCGAATTGATACAAGTCTTACTCTTGTGTGTCCTTTTTTCACCACTTTCATGATAGTATTTCGGTCAGTGTGAATTCAAGTAAAACACAAAGCTTCTGGACAAAAATATAAGGTGAACACTGTAATAACAAAAGTTTTATTGCTTTTATTGCTTGCCCTTTAATTTATTGACCATTCCGGACCCCACTCGACTGATATCCGAATTGAACGATTACGGATTACATGAAAAATTCATTCCAAAATATTTTTATTATATAGAGATCAGAAGAAATAACTCTCGGATGTGATGTGATCTTTTTGAAGTTTTATTGATATTTCCTTTATTGCCGGATCTTTTAGATGCTCCAGATATTTTTCGGATGTCAGACATCCCTATTCCGCATCCTGTTATGTTAGAACAACAAAAGCATTTTCCAAATTGATGAATGGGGGGGAAAAATATTTTTCAGGCTGGTTTGTAAGGATTAAGATATGACTATAGGCTTTGTATTTTCAGCAGGAATTTCATTTTCTACATGAGATAGAACGATTAAATTAAATTCTTTTGATTTGTGAATTATTGAGGTCAATGCGAAATAAAATCAAATTCGTTTTAATAAGTTTTCGTTTATATCAAACACTGAAAAGTCATTTCTTTTGTTTTCACTCTGGTAAGTGCTCCTGTTGTACATAAAATCCTCCATTTACTTTCAAATGCAAATATTCCTTATACTCCAGAAATCTGTATTCATTAACAAAAGATATTAAACTTAATCGCATACCTTGAATAACGTCTTGACATAATTTAATTTTCATAATGTACCTTCAGCTTTAAGAACAAAGAGTACCAACATATACAAGAACAATAACATTAAGATTATAATAAGAGCAATAATGGATGCAGAAGAGTGTTAAGCTGACGACGCTAAGCATCGGGCACCCTTGATATCCCTCCATTCTTCTCGCATCAAAAGTCATTTACGTACTCTCATTAACGCGTACTGTGTATTAACAAGGTTAAGTATTCCCTCATTACAACAACAGTACATTATCCTGTTCCTGTTCATTCTTTGGAAATTCTATAAATGGACCCATTCCCCTTTCAGGCGATTATGTAAGAGGATGTGTCAAAACCCATTCAAAACCACAAGAGATTTACTCTTTGCACAAGAGGATCCTTCCATGGGAACGAGATGTGGGACATAATCGCAACTCCCATTCCCCTCTATTTTGGCATCCGACCACTAAGAAACTTCAGCTTCCTCCACCCCTTCTGTTTCACATTCCCAAAAACACATCGAAATGACACATTCATAAATTTTAAAGAGATTTTCTGTTATGATTTCCCTAGGATCCTTATCCTGACGATAGGAAACCATTATAATACTTTCCATTGTAAGAGTCTTTAAAGGGAGCGTGTGTATCCAAATGACAGCCTTGAAAATTTTCGAAGGATATAATGTCAAGGATGCGGTTCCACACTGTCTGACTGACAGACTGACGACATTGCCTTCGGTTTTGTCTTTCAGCTGCTCACCACAACTCCTTTTCCTGGTTTCATTGCCTTCCGCTTTTCGCGTCGTCCTTCTATTGAATATGTCTGTTATACGGTAACAAGGACCCTCCAAGCCCACAGGCGAAATTCTGTATTACCAGGCTTTGTTCACGCCAACCTGATTGTAAGTACGCACCCTTAACAAAAAAAAATTTCTTGAACATGGATAGGGTGGATGTATCTACCAACGACATATATATATATCTAGATTGCTAGAAGGATTGCTAGACTTGAAATTGCATGATGGATAATATAAGCTTTGTCGTCTCATACCCGAAACGTTCACGTATCTATCCCCACCGTGTGTTTCCTTCATATTAATCCGGGGAAGGGGGAAAATAAAAATTTCCGTCTTACACCCTCTTTAAATGTTTTACAGCTTTTTCCTGCTTTTTCATATTTAAACCACTTGCACACAAGAAGTCTCCTTTCCAGCAGTGTTTCCTTTTTTTTAAGTGAAATTAAGTAAAATAAATGACGCTCCTGTCATGTCCTTAATTATGCAAATAAGTACCGAACAAAAGAAGTTTTGCACAGAAACAAAGATTCCCACACCCTGCATCCCCCCTCTGTGCACTCAAGTTTACTTTCCTTCTCAACCATTTTGATGCGGATGCCGGACCGCGCTTTTGTACTCACGAAAACTGTCTCCACTCAACTCGAAGGATTCATCTTCTTCTGTAGATGTATTTTTTTTTTTATTCAACTTTTTATGTGCATGACAGCTATTGTTTATCAACCATTTTATTCAAAAGACAATTATTTCTTAAGGATATTTTGCCATCCCCACTTCTTCTTTTTTCACCATTTAGTTTAACACCCCTTTTTTCGGTGCCTGGAAAGCGAGTCTTATCTCTTTCGAGCTGGTGTTGATTCGTTTGCTTGCGATGCGATGTTTACTTTAAGGATACACAAAGGATTATAGCTTGTAATCGATTTACAAAGCGTGCTAAGTCTCAGAGATTTCCATTTTAAATTACACTGAGTTAAGGATATGTGAATCGAGGTGATAATGTAGGTATATTAAAACAATTTTTCCATTAAATGTTGAAGGATAATGGATTGTAAACATCTAAAGATTGTAAATATTTGCAAAAAAAAATGTTATGGAATTTTATCACATTTTCATGGAAAATGATGTTGGATAAGTTTAATTTCCTTCTTTTAACATCTTTCTTCTTGTTTTTTGATTTGTTCGTACTTTGATTTTATTGATTGAAAAATTTACATTTAAAATAAAATCCGATTTCAATCAAAGTCCCGGTACGCTAAACTGCATTGTATTGTCGTTTATCAAAGTTGAAAATCAGCAACTCATTTTGGCACACTTAGTTGTCAACCACCCCTGGATATTAAGAGATTTTCAAGATACAATAACCCCTTGACTAACTCGATTTATCCATTTATCAAACACAATCAGGCACTTAAGTAGCTCTTGTTGCTACATCTATAGACTCACTCCTTTACTTGAGTCGCAACATCTATACTAGTTATCCTTGAAGGAGAATTTAGGCCCGACGAACCAGGATGCGGATATAGGAGGGTTGGCGGTAGACCCATGCACAATCACGTTTGAGGCCCGTCAACCCGGTGGCGGTGGCTTCTGCAGTATCTTTCTTCCCGAAATGAAAAATTCCCTTGAGTTTTCCTCGCAACACTTGTGAATTCAGAAGAGAGGACGAAAAAAAAGTTATATATTATAGAGGTATAGTGAATGGGAAGAGGGACAACGCAGTGGTAACAGCAGCCAGAGGAGGACACTAATGATGACTCGGTAGATATATAACAACCAAGGACGGCACAGGAAAGCGCAGTCATTTCTTCTCGATTCTAGCGTGAAATTGCCTAACACAGAAGTATTACAAGGATCCCAGGACCCTTCGTTTTTCCGTATCAAGAAATTTCGATTGTGTGCCTTAACAAGTTTTAAGTGGTAATAAGGAGATTGGCGAACGGAGAGATGAGGTGTTTCATGGGACACATTTTCGCAATAAAATGACACAGGCATAAGGCTGATGGAGGGGGATGAAAGTTAAAAATGACCCCCAGGTGGTGACATCTGAGCCCCGCGAGAGTTGAAAGTCATTTTGTAGCATAAATCATGCGACATTTGATAGTGTAGGTCAATTTTTTATCTTCCCACTCTCGAAATTAAAAGTCGATTTGTCTTGGCATCTCATCCCTACAGTCGGTGAAATTCTTCTTTTTCATTTTTAAATCAGGGTAAAGACAGATAATCTTTGATGCGGTCTACGTATACCTGACTTTCTACTTTATCAACATCACGATGAAACAGCAGTGAATGAGTTGATTCACAGTATTTCTTTTTAAATTTATTTTTAATATCACTTACAAATTACGTGATTACATAAATCTTGAGGATTTGCTAAAAGTCAGTTGAAAATTAATAAATCCCATAAAAGTTTAAAACAAAAGAAAGTCCTTTTGCCACTGTGTGGAATTCTTTCAAGCACTCTGTGTGGAAAAGATATTCTTTCACAGGATTCCTTGTCTCCAGTGAAAATAGGACGCGACAGGCATTCTCCATTCGCCATGTGGAAATAGTCAATTCCTGGAGTGATGGGGCTAAAGTACAAAAGGGAGCGGGAATATGGTGTAGGGGAGAAATATTTATTTGCCAAAAAGGTTTCTGGTACTTTCATATAACAGCGACAATATCTATTTCCTCGACTGGAAGGAAGTCGAAATATATATCGTGAAACGGATATGGATTCGAGAGAGATTCATCTTATCAGCCACGCATAAAAACATTCCAAAGGACTCATGCCACAGCCACAGACAACACATCCTCTTCAGTTCCAGACAAATATCATCCTTTGCTACAGTTTTTTTTTCCTATATCAATTCATATAAATATATATCAATGTATGTTTGTGTTTTGGAAATGCTTAAACGTAAAAATCCGTCGAATGTCAGAGTTCGGTGATGTGAGTGGTGAAATTTGGGGGGGTGGCGAAGTGGTTTGAATTGAAAGGGATGATATTCTGGTGGCAGAAGTTGTGAAGAAAAATGACAAAAATCGCTTAACCCACACACTATAAAAGGATTCAAGTGGTTTAAGAAGTAAACGGGGTTCCTTTTGCCAGGACGTGACTTTTCTGGGCGCTTCAAATGTGACTCTTTAAGGAAACGAGAGATTTTTCACATTGTCTCAATGATGTGGTGTAATAGATAAATTTTATCAGTTTTTTTAGCCTTCTTCTTGTGTCGTTTGTTCGTCCTTTTTCTAAAGTTTATTGCAGAGTTTAGAAAAAGTTCCAATTTAAGCAATTCAATTTAATTTTCTTCAGTTTCTGAGCGATGGGGTGGAATTCGTCGGTATCCTTTTCTCATCCAGATATTTTTTTAAGTTAATAATATTTTCCACATCATGAAATATTATTCAAACAAAGATAGAAATGTAGATTTTTATGTCACAGATAATGAATCGATTTTTATTAATTGCAAGTGAGTAAAGGAAAATTTAAAAATATTAAATAAAAATGTTTGAAATAACTTAGAATGAATAATATAAAGTTAATATATAGGGAACAGTTTCCTAAGAAAATCGTTTATTAAAAATTCAGCATATAAACATGGGGAATAATAAAAAATGTCTCTAATAATTTCATCAAAGGTTTTTTCCTTCCCAGATGAAGGAAAAAACTCGGCTATAAATTTTCGTCATGGAACAAAACAAATCTTATGTACATTATTTTGTTTTTATTATTTTTCCCTACGAAAAAAAGGTTTTTTGAATTATGAAGGAAAAACGAACATGAACTGGAAGGAGAATTAAGAGACGGTTGGTTATTTTTCTTCCTGAATTTTTTTGTCTTGTTCTCACACTTCCCTCCTCACGGGGACGCTGCCAATATACACAACTCACGTAATAAATAACACCTTCAAAATTCTCGTGCATAATTGATTTAATGCTCTAGGAAATTCGTTGAAATGAAAATTCTTAAGAGACGTGTAGAAAAAATAAATATTTAAATTCCATTCCACAAAATTTTCCCAAAAAAATCCACTTAACAATATTTTTCAAATAATAATCTTTAAATTGCAGTTTTCCTTTTTGAATTGTTGAAATATTTTTAATTTCACATTGTCGTTTTATTACTCTTATCACAGTTTTATAAACTTTTTTTGTTTCCATAGCACGAAAGCATGTTCAACACAAATTGTTATAAAGAAGAAAATGTTCTCAAGTTGAAAATGTTCTGCATGTTGATATTTACTTTTCAGTGTACATGTTTCAAATGAAAAACAATTCTAATTCTCCGCAGGGAAAAGATTTGTTATTCGTTTTTCTGCAACTTTTGTAAAAGGCGTTTTTCTTGTTTTGGATTATGCAAAATGAAATTGTCATGTAAACAACACAAAACACTTCTTTTGCATGCCGAAATTATATTTTAAAGAAGAGATAAGTTGCTCGAGGACATACAGAAATTGGTTTTTAATGCAAAGGAAAAATTTCAATTGTTATGACACTTTTTGAATTGTTTTAATGAAAGAAAAAAAGTTATTAATTATCAAAATTATTATCCGCAATTAATTATCTTTGACAAACCACCTCTTGACTGCAGACAGGAGTCAAACAAGAGTCGGTTGATTGACGCCTACATAAAACTCCTGTTTCCCTCTAACTCCTATTATCCTTCTGTACTTACTGTGCACGCTCTCAATTAAAGCGTTTGTTCAGAAACGACAAAGTGCATATCAAACACAATCACGATATAATTTTAAGAGGAAATTGCTAATTAATTTCATTAAAATTCTGAATTGAAGAACCCTTAGTGAGGGTACAGCCGCCGTCACTCATATTTATAACCTCCTTCATCATCGGGGGCTTCAGTCTCGCTCACCAATACAATCAAAATTGCCCCAGTAACAAGGCAGCCCCGGACCCAAGTTGACTGCTATCATCATCATCATCATCATCCCCCATTGAAATTCATTCACCCTCAGAGCCATGTCATAACCAGTGTTGTATTTAATAAGAAGCCGTCGCTCTTTTTCCCAGGCGATAAGTTTCTATAGCGAACTGAATTTTTGATGATAATAACGCAAGGACATTCAAAGGCAACTGAAAAAGTAAATTATTATTTTTTTTTTTCTATTTGAACATTTTTCCATCATTGATGTTTCTTTGTTCTCTCATGTTTCTAATGAATATAATTTTAATTAACAATGACGCGTAATGAGCCTAAACTTTTATTAAAAATATCCTTTTTAATTTTAAACATTAAACTAATGTTGCTTAATGTAATTCATGAACTCCCTTCGAAATCCTTTTATTATTAACTGCAAAATAAAGTTCATTACGTAGTTAATTTATTAGAAATGTGCTAATTATACCAATAAAATCATTGTTGCTGTATTAAACAATTTATAACTAACTGATTTAGCCACTGTCAATGGTTGATTTTATTTAAACAATCTAATTTTAGTGAGTTAAAATTATTTAAACAAATATTTCACTTCGATTGAAAAAAGACAACAAGTTACGGTGGATCATCCAAAATATAATTTGTAAACATTTCAAAAGTGCATTGATTTTAATTATCACTCATTGACACTTATGTATATTTTTTTTTTTAAATAATTCTTTCCCCGTTAAAGTCCACTATTTAATTGTGTAATGCAATAATAACTGACAACACCAATGTAAACTGTTGCCGTACGTAGTAATTGTTTTTGTTTAAATTTACATTCCCCATGAACACTGAACAGTAATTATCACACATTTGGTTTTTAATTATAATTTAATTGAGCTCATTACAGTGTAACATATTTCATTTTTAATTTCAAAAAAATGTCGGATTCTTTTGTTTTCATTGAATTTAATCATTTTGTGTTCATTCAATATTATCTGGTAAATAATTTTGTGCTCCGTTTTTTATGGATTTAGCAGCAAGTGGTTGAAAATGAAATTTAATTCAGTCGTAAATAAAAAAAAACTTATATACTTATAACGGTATATTGTTTCAAGCAGATGCTTCAAAACCGATTATACGGTTACGGTATTAAGCAAAAATAGCTTAAAATATGCCATTAAATTATATCCATTTTTTCCGTAAAATCCCAAAAAAAAAACCGTTTATTATAAAACTTGCAAATTTCTAAAATCATTGAAATTATATTTTTATCTGGAATTATTTAATTTTGCAAACAGCATAAGCAACACTCTTAATAGACAAACTTATTTTCCAAAAAAGGGAATTCAACTATTTTTGTGTGCATATTCTAATTTAATGAAAAACTCGAAACAGTTTAAATTTTCCGAAAAACTTCCAGAATTTAATAAACGCTTAGCGAAATTATCTGAACTTTTCCTTTTCACTATTATTGAATAAAATTACCGAAAGCAAAAAGGATAAAGCGGATCCGCTTAATATCAAATGACAAACATTATAAAATGTCCCCAGGTGCAAAAAAGGATTTTTCGTAGATACATAATTCTATAATATACATGTAAGATATACAATACGTAGAGAGGTACGTAAGTAAGTAAAACACTACAGGATTTTCGGGTAGCTGAGTGCGCTTTGAAGTCAACCTGCCCTAGACGAAAATGTTGTTTGTAATTAAGTTGAAGAATTAAGGTTTAACCCAATTACGTAAAAACATGCACGGGTAAAAAATAAGAAGAAGCCATGTGTGAACTGCGGAGGAGTCTCACGAAGGAGCAAACAACGGCAAGGAAACGGAATTAATACTATTTATTTGGGGTTTTAATTTTGTTTATTTTAGTCCTTCAGGATATTATCCCCAATGTCACTACTCAAATTTGAGGATTCTCTTGTTTGTTTTCATTTTGATTTGTGTTGTTTTGATTTTTTTTAAAATGTTTTCTACATTTAAATATGTTTATGCCGTAATAAGAAATATATACATGAAAAGGGTTAAATTATTTGAAATACAATATTTCGTTGACAGCTGTATATCATACATTTTTTGAAAAACACAATTACAATAATTCAATTTATATAGGAAAAGGGTTTTAGTATCAACACCTGACAAGGAAAAAAAACTGATCCACATAAAATTCTGATGATGTTGAGTGCACATGACAGATTTCCATCCGACAGGAAAGTGCAAACTCGATAAAAGGGTCACGTATAGACGATTTTCTAAAACATTGAAACATTGATTAAGGAAAAGTTTTCTTATTTTCCCCCTTTTTTGCCTTTCCTCTGGTTATATGTTTTTTTTTCTTATGTAGGTTTTTCTTACATTTGTGCCAAGAGGACAAAGTTTTCTGGTGAAGGAATAACTTTCTCATTTAGTTCGTAAAAGACCAACAACTACTGAAATTTGTTTTTTGTCTGCCAGATAAAAAAAATATCTTATTATTTTTTTTGTATTCGGTTCCAACATCATTTCTTATTTTCTATTTCAATTTGAAATTGAAAGTTTGAAGTGAAAGGATTTGATGGAGAATTTTTAAAAACTGTTTGAACTGTAAACAAGTTTCCTTTGCATAAGATGATTTTTGTACTGTTCTGAAATTAGTTTTTAATTTCAACAATTTCGTTTTCAATTACCTGATGTCTGATGTCAAGCTCAACTACTCAACATAAATGAATTCCAATTATTCAAAGCAATTTTTCATTTCCCATAAAATTTTTATTCAACATTTTCATCCTGAATCAGCAAATTCCCACTTATCTTCCTTCTGTTTCCTTTTTTCTTTTAATTTTCGTTTTAAGGAACTTGGAAATCGTTTTCTTTGAAAAACTCTTTTCTCTCAACAATTCAATAATACCAAGTTAAATTTTCAGACAATGAAAAATAAATACACTTTGGCAAATAAGCTTGAAAGGATAAAGGATACCACTTAACAACTGCACAAGTATAAAAGATAACAGAAAATGTGCCCAAGCACTTTGTGGAACGAATTAAAGAAAGACAAAAAACGAAGAAAAAAAGAGAAAGAAAAAGGAAAAAAATAATAAGAAAATGTCATGACAGTGCAAGAATACTAAGTAAACCGAAAGGAATTCAATTGCCCTAATTCAAATAGAAAAGGAGTAAAATATCCTTCCCTCCATTTTGTTGGATTTGTTGTATTTTTTTCCATCGTTAATATTCCATTCTACGTTTCTCATCTGATTATGTAAACCACGAACATCGGACAAGTAACCAGGAATTATTAGTATAGCTTCTATTATATGGGAACACGAGTATATCCTTTTGTTTATGGAATCCTTTCGGGACATTTTGGGTAACAAAGATAATCCACGATTTGCTCTGAATTGAATATTTTTGTTTAAGTGAAAACCATTTTACATATATGTGTATATTCTATTGTTTTTGGATAATTTACAAATCAATTCATATTTTCTTCTTCTTGTTTTTCAGACATAAAAGAAAAGTCCAAAATTTCTTACCATGTAAGACACCGACACGTGGAGGACACCTGAGTGGAGGAGTACCAGGAGCTCATTCAGTGACATATGAAGATCCTGATGCACATTTGGGTCACAGGCCACTTGTGATGCGCCATCATCACAACGTTGAGGTGAGTTTTACAAATGAAAATGTTCATTTAATTGCATTTGCTTAGGTACTCTATATAGGCAGCCAATTAAAATGCATATCGTGCTTTGCACAAAAACAATGCTCAACAGTAACTAAGAAGATGTAATTATTGCTAGTATCTAAAGGTATCCTTGCCATGAGGCATTTAAGCAGGACCAATTCTATTTGACTTACCAATGACGGTATAGGTTCGTTCGTCCTGAAAACAACAGAGACCCCGACCCAGATTTAATCTTCTTGGCCTTAAATATTATCTCATAGAATTGATTTTGTTTGTTCATCCACAAGTAACTTGGCTTCTGTTTGGAGAATCCCTCTATTGGCAGGATGTAGAAAACACTTGGTTGTCCTGTAAATGTGGTGAGGCACAAAATCTCTGATGGAACTTTGAACAATTTTCAAGTTATATTATTTCATGAAACTATCGGTTGTTGTTTGGTGTGTAGAAATAGCAGTATTTAAGGAAAAGGACATTGACTAGGGCAAGTATTATTTATAGCAGGACGGAAGGTGTTGTCACAGTTTTGATGAGCAGGAAGGTTTCTGCTATCACATATATATATATTCCAGGAGTTTTTGTAGTTGTTCTTAATAACAGAATATGTTGATAAGTGAAATCCAATAGTTTCAAATGAATTACATTTGAAGAAAGGTTTATAGATTTCAGTGCATGCTGATTCTGCTAAAGGATGAACACAAAACACCAATATTCGAATTTCATGTGATTGTATTTGTTTTCATTCTTACAATGATTACTTCCATATTCTTTTTTTTTCGATTCCTCTGTGCAAAAAATCCGTCACCGCAAGAGAAAAAAAATAGAACTAAATCTATGCTCTTCATGTCCAGCAGTCAAGGATGTAATCCGATACCCAGAGAATTCTTATTTTCCACCTTTTATTTCTCTTCATTTCTCGTCCTATAAATAAAAGGAAACTACTGACATGTGTACGCACACAAATGACAAGTTCAATGGAAATAAGAATGGCGCGAAGCAAGATTGGTACTTTTCTGATTGTCGTGTGATTTATCCATCCACATCAGAGGTGGAAGGATCCACCAGACATGAATAATACTTGTCTGCACAAAAAAAAACGTGCTCAATTGTATGATGTGTTGTCGTGTATTTTGACATAATTTGTCCCAATATTTTGACAGAATCCATTTAACTTTGTTGTACAAAATCAACGAAGGATCACGAACAAGAAATACGCACACAATATCTGTAATTCAAGATATATCAGGTGCAGGGGAATTTTTACAGAAAACTCTCATCTCAATTATACCTAGTTGTTATTTTGTTCGTTTTAAGGATTCATCCAAGGATAAGATATCGTTACGGAGGAGTTCTACTTAAGGAATTATAGGATTGAATTACAAGAGATAAAGATTTGATTGTTGTTCGAATTAGAGAACCGGATATGAAGTTTTGTGACATTACTGTGTCCTGTGCCATTCATAGACATTCATGGATTTATGATAAGGAAACAGACTGGATTTTGTGTCTGTGACAATATCCGGAGATTGTTCGACAATCAGATTAAAAGGACATTCGTTTTTTGTTCATTTTTCACCAATCAATCAAAAGATTTCACAAGGAAAAAGGGATATGCTTGGATCAGCCTTCGACAATTTCTCCTCTTAAAACATTACAACAACTTTTGAGAATCGCAGTCCATTTGCTTGATATTTTCAATATTGTTGTTTCATAAAACGAAAATCCTGACAAAAATAACAAACAATGTCCAAACTATCTTTCTGAGCACTGAACTTAGAAATAGTCTTAATATTTTATTTCGCTTTTCTCCATTCACAATTTTCTTTGCAGGACATTGAAAGCTTCCGACTGCATTTATTTACCTTTCCAATTTGGACTGGGACGAGTTCAACACCTTTCAGCAATTTCCTTTTCTATTTTGTCCTTACAAAGTTGCGGATATAAGATAAAAATCACTTCCAAGTGTGTCTTGTTATGAATTATTCGAGGTGCACTCAAGTGTCCTTTTGTGCAACGAAATTGCTCTAGACTGCTTTAAAACAGGAAGAAGGGATGACAAGAAAAAAAAAAGAAAATATATCTTTTTTATTTCCATTTGACTCTAAAAGAATAGAATTGGACAAAAATCTGCTTTGTTTTTTTTCTATTTTGCTTCTTTTTTTTTCTGTGAATTTGCAAAAGAAATAAAGATTTTATCAAAAAATTGTTCCAGCAGAGACGGGGAAAAAGTTCAACAGGAAAAAAATATTAAATGGGGGGTAAACTTAGTTGTTCCAGTCTCCTTTTTGTGTGCTAAAAACGACTATTGAAGTTGGTGGAGTGTTCAGAACAATGCCGAGGACTGGGATGAGTGGCAGGAATGCACCTCCATTTCTGCAAAGGTGTGAAAAATCAGGAACAAAAATAAGTAGGAAAGGACAAACTAAAAAGAGTGCTCTTGAATTCGACCTCTTTTAAGTTGCTCAAAGGAAGATTTTTATTAGTGCCAAGTGCTTCCCGAGAATAAGATTGTGATAAGAAAAGGTAAAAAGGGAAAATAATTGAAAACATGAAGAATGAACCACGGAGGGAACTGCATTAAACCTGCAAAGTGGTGTGCTACAGTTGTTAGCAGGATATTTCAGCAGCTTTCTCTATTGATCAATAAATAGCAGATTTTTGTGCAGATTTTCCCAAAAAAGGTTGAACCTTTGAATGAATTAGATTCATTTCAGGCAATTCAGCTATAAAATGCGTTTAACAAAACACTGTATACAATACACACAGAAAAAAAAAAATAGTTTGACCCAGGAAAGTAAATATTAGAATTGTGTATGCATTTCGAATTGGTACACAACTGCTATTGGTGGAGCACAGCATTTGCCACTCACAACTAATCAACGGGTGGGAAAAAGGCGTTTGTAATTGCAAATGGAAATAAATCAGGGATCGATTATTTCCCACATTAGACCTACATCCTTGTGATGAATGAGTTTCGAGTGCCTTTTATTAGGTTTTTAATTCAATCCCAGCACAATTGCGGCTAGTAAGTGCACCCAGCCACCATTCACTGATTCCTTCCACCAGCCGTCATGCGTCCATTAATATTCGTAATTAAGTCCTTCTTCCCCCCTTCAATAATTCATCTCTTTATATTATTTTTTTTACACTTTTGCTATTCCAATTTCTCACTTGAAGTGTGAAGAACAATAATAAACTTGAATCAAGACATGGCTGCGCAATAAGTGCCTCTACAGCAGAAGCCCTCCGCACCGTCAGAGAAGTCCTTATTGCCCTCATTCCTGCGGGCAACAAACACTTCAACTATTGTATAATGCCAAAGTGGAAAGGGTTGTGTGTCTGGCATGTGCGATTGTAGTGCATTCTCATTTCGCGAATTTCCATATTTTTCGCGTTTAACTCACACTTTTAGCCGCGCAGATTTGTGATGCACAGCCATTCATCATTCCTCAGACGAGTCCTAACTAAGATCATATCGCAATCACAGGAGTCATTTTGGCCAGGGGTTGTACACAACGATGGTGCACCTTTCCAAAAGGATGGATTCTTTTGCATAAATTATTTCCCTTGAGTTAGTGATATGGCGAGGTAGGGCAGGGAATCCTTTCATACATATTTAGACAAAAATCTGTCGACAGGAATGAGGCGACACAATAAAAAAGGGGCATACCCAAAATGTGTCAACTCTTTTTTTCACAGAGACTTATGTGTTTCCACATGCTTAATCCGTTTTTTTCTTCTCCTTTTTGGGTCTGAAACAATCACGCTCTCTGACAGAGAATTCAAAACTGTAGAATCTGACGCATCAAGTCTGTCAGGTTTTCACAGAGTAGAAAAGGATTTCACTGAAGAAAAGCTAACTTGAAATGCTTCGTGTGGAAAATTTGACGACTAACGGATTGAGGGGAATGGAAAATCAAAAGTGACCCTTCGGGCAAGAGTCGTATCCTTTTAGAAAAGCACACAGAGAATGAAAAAAAGGGAAAATGATGATCGATTCTTCACACGTTTGCAACAGAGTACATGTTCCGTTTACAACAGTTGCAGGAAGAGTGTCCAGAGGACTCGGAGGTTTTCATTTCATCTTCATTCATTCCACAAAAGTGGTTACTCATGTCTAGCGGAAGATATATTTTTTCGTTTTTCAAAAATTTGTACTGCCTTAAAAAGTCCTGCAAGCAACTTTGCATTTCCTCAATTTAAGGACGAGAGATGAGTACGAACACGATCGTGCTGACGAAGTCCTAAGCATGTTGAAGAGTTTTTCCATGTTGCACAAAAATGATGAAAAGTGTTGCGCGTCTGTTCTCGGTATTTTGCATTCATATCGAAAGAGGAAACTAATAAAAAAAAAGCACTCGAATGAATCAACTGGACGAAATCCTGAACAACATACTACCATTTCCTGTCAGTATGAACTATGAATGTACACAACGTTGTTGTTGTCCTTACATATGCGAATGAAAGTTAGTGGAAAAAGCCGTGCGAAAGGCTTCCCCGATTACTAGAATTATGTGGGTAGGAGCCCAGTTTAGGTCCTACAGGACTTTTTCGGATTATTCCTCGCATTTGCATGAAATTATCCTTTCGTTTTTTTTTTTTTTTTTTGTAGTCTGCTTGGAGATTGCCGTCCACATTGCTTGAGTGGATGCAAAAGGACAAGTTCATCTACCAGTTAGTTTAGCCTTTTCTCTTTTGAAAATTTTATACTCTCATCCCTTTTAGGTTTAAGCAGAAATTGTAACTGCTGTCTACTTGTATCGTGCCATCGCTCATCTTCCGACGGAACCCTTGTTTTTTTAATGACACCCTCCACTTTTCAACACACAGATTGCAAAGGATTTACTTTGAAGGCGGCTCTGCAGATCCTGGAGAGTGGGTGGTTTTCCGTTCCGTCATAAAAGAGTCAACCATTTTTTTCCCTCTTTTAAATTACGGCTCTTAGCTCTCCACCGCATGCCACTTTTAGGCTTTTCGGAGATGATAATGTGTGAATAAAGCTCTTTAACGGCTTTCCCTTATTCCTCATCCCTCTATCTTTTGTTCGAAATGGTAACTTGACAGAGACGTAACGTGTTGCAAGGACTCTTACGTTTTAAATCTGATGGCTTTGTGCGGTGTATGTTGTTTTTTTGGGGGAACATTACAAAATCTAACACAGTTGAAATGATGATAAAGAACTGCATTTCAAGCACACCAGTCATCCGTTTTTATTAAGAGGGGCCCATAGGATATATTGAAGGAAACAGTTTTGCATTGCATGACGGATGATGGGAAGTGACAGTAATTGAGGATGAATGAAATTTGGCGAATTATATGAATTGATGAGGGTTCAAAAATGTTCGCAAGAGGATCTAATCATATTTGTATGACATTCTCCGATTGCAATTGCAACTCTCGAGGTTTATTACAAATTTTTTTCTCTCCTTCGTGAATTATTCATGCTCATTAGACAATCTATATATGAATTTCTGGTGTTGCTTAATTATTGATTGATATAGGCTGTTCAAAAATATAAAAGAGGGCTTTAAAATAAGACCATTTTTCGTTTTTTGTTAAGAATTAAATTCTAATAGTTTTTTGTTGTTATTTTTCAGATGATTCATCCAAAATCAATTCATTATCCAAGTGGATATCCGATGACTCGATCCCCACCACTATTTGTCTGTTCATCACCAGGTCCAGATCCATATCGATCCAATGACAATGTCTATGAAGAACTGGGACCTGGACGAGATTCAGACAATGAATCTGATCCACCATTACATTCAGATGATGATTTTGCTGAAGATGAGCTTAGTTTACCCGGTGAAAGATCGTTCAACAAATCATCTTCGGATACAACAACAACGACAACGACAGCACCAGTTGCGACAATTTATCATGAACGAATGAGCAGCGGAAATGTTCCTGAACGAAATTCATTAATATCAACATCATCATCGACAACAAACAACGATCAAAGGAATGGTCTCCTGTCAGGAATGCTTCGGCAAGCGACCGGTTATGGTTTATCAATGGGCCGCAAAATTCATCATAGTAGTAGCAGTAGTAATAGTAATAAGAATAATCGTAAGACTGGCACGTACAGTGCTGATGAACTGAACACATCCTCCGAACAGACTGGTTCAGATGTTGTTCCAACAGTTTACGATGATAGGAATTTAATATCGCTGGCGTACAATAGTTCGAACAACAGCAATAACAACAATTCATTTAGCGCAAGCGGTAACAATCGATATGCAACATCAACACCGGGCTTGGCTCTTGCTGAGAGTGAAGTGGAACGGCGAAACAGGATAAACAATCAACTCCATCATCCGCCAGTTGTTTCAACAATATTCCGGGAACGAATCAATTATAATGCCGCAAGATTTCCACAACCATACTACACTCATCACAATATTCTAACCAATCAAATCCAACACCGGTCGAGAACGAATCCACGAAGTGTAGATAGGCGAAGAATAGGTGTCCCCATTGATCATGAGCCCAGTTATGGATATGCCGAACCGGTGTTCCATGAAGGACTCGTGTACGATGCTTGTCTAGCCCATCCCAACTCGAATACACTGAGACCACATCCATATCCTTACATTATGCCTGAATATACATCATATAGAACATTAAGTAGTACTGGCCATCATCATCTTCCCCAACATCTGCAGCAGCCCAAGGATTTGGCACAATCTCAACAATCTCAGCCCCATCAGCAATTACAACAGCTTCTCTATTCCAGGGATTCCAGTTTTGGATCAGATTCAGGATATAGTCATCACACGCAGGCGTCCTCCGGCCGAAGTGTGGTAGTCAGCAGCAGTGCGAGCGGGGGCAGTTCTGCCGGACGACTCAGTAATTCGTTAAGTAAAAATGGCGATGACAATAAACTACGACTGAGTTTCTCATGGAATCGCCGCCCGAACAAGAGACCGAATAGCACAAATAACAATTTGAACAGTGGCAACAATAACAATAGCGCCAATAATAACAGCAGTAATGCTAGTACTACAATTAATAAAAGCTATGAGAACTCTTGAAAAATACAAGATGCCAACGTTTAGTCAATCTTCAGATTTGTTCTGTAAATTTCTACTGTATATATCAATAAGGTACGTAGGACTCGTTAGCTAAGAGGTCAACACACTGTGAATAGTATTTTGTAAGTGGAAAAAATGTGTAAAATAAATACGAAATATAAATCATCACTTTCCGCCCTGTTGTTGTATGTACATAACTCTCAATGTGCATTGTACTATTTATTTTTTTTTATGTAAACATGTTTGTCAGATTTTTGTTTGTCCTATTTTCATGATTGATTTTTTAGTTTAATTTATTTTGTATGTATCGAAATTGTAAAAATTATTTTTATGTTTATTACATGTATAAAGAAAACAGCAAAAAATAGAAAACATAATAATTATTCTTGAATTCATCGTTTTATTTTATTTATTTTTTTGTTTCCTGTTTTGTTTATTCCCAATCAAATCCTAATAAAGTCTAATTATCCGAATTGAAATGAAATTTAAAACCCGAATCCAACTTTACACCACAAAACAAAATCTAACACCTACTAAATACAATAATGTCCAAAAAATACGAATTGGTAAAAACATATTTTTCCCAAAATAAAAAAAAGTGAAGCCATGGAACTGTTGTCGTACAGAAAACCCAAGACTGGTAAAATTGCGAATTTTTCATTAATAAATTATAGGGAAAAAAGCATATAAAATTACGTAGGTTTTTGTAAATAAACACTTACTATGACATAAATAATTTGTAAAGATAATAATAAATTATAAAGGAACAATGACACTTAGAAGGTTGTAAATACTGAGATAAATCTAATAATATTACTTGACGTAGTAATAACAATTCTATTTTCCCATTTTAAATGTTGGTCAAAAATTAAAGTAAATTTTTTGAAAAAAAAGAGAGCACAAAATGTATCCTAAAAAAAATTATTAACATTCTCAGTTTAACCCAAATTTGGAATGTATAAACAAAAAAGAATTGGGAATCTTTAGGCAGTATTCGTCTTTATTACCTAACTTCACTTTATTTACTACATTTAAAGTTTTTTGTTGTCGAAAGAAATTTACGATTCCATTGTTTCTACAATCGGAACTTTTCCTATGACATGAACGTCTTAATTAAACAAATGGCTATGATAGTTTTTGTATATTATGTTTCCATAGTATTTTCATATTTTGATTATAACAGAAAATAAAAATAGAATAATAAAAACAATCATGTAAAGTAAACCTCCACGTTGACAAATAGTAATAATAATAATAAACGTTGCAACTTAAGAAATAAGAAACATAAAAGAACGTTAGAAGACGCGCAAAAAAAAAACTCTGATAATCTTCATAGCAATGAAAAACATACTTCTTACTCATAATTCTATTAGGTACCTGCTATCACTGCTTTTCTTAAACAATTCCAAGAAGTATAAATACAACTAATGACTCAAACCTTCCATTAAAAACATAAAAAAAAAAAAAAACAAAAAAAAATATAAGTATTTCAATATCTTTGATCACCACTAGTGACTTTTGGTTTCCTTAACTGTTTTAACAATTGTTACGTAGAATATAATGTTTGATTGTAACCGATTGAAAACAGAATATCCCTGTAACCATATCAAAATGAGATTGCCACAAATATTTTCTATGTATGATATATTCATCCTAGCTAAGCTAAACAATTATTTCTAATTTGTTCTTTTTTTTTTTTTTTTTCCAAATATGTATTTGCTGTTATTATTCTTTCTTTTAATATATATATATATATATATATATATTATATATATATATATATGAAACAAAAAAAATAACACAACTAAAAGAATTTATCATTAGCATAGTTAAAATACGAAAAAAAAATTGATCTGTGTTTTGTAATTTGACCAAAACCTTTCTCCGCAATTAGTTAGGTAATCGACTTTGTACTTAATCCAGAGCAAGGGGTTTTTGTGGGGTTCATTTGTAACGAGTGATCTTTAACTAACTTTTAGTAACAAAGGAATTATATGGGCAGAAGTCTAAAGAAAGAAGAATAAATTTTAATAAAAACTAAATTTCAGTTTTATTAGATCCTGAATTACGCCATTAAAAGAATCTAAATTAATTCTAAATGTCGTTTTTGTTTATTTAATACCCTAGATGTGGGGTATATTAGTTTTTAGTGAGCGTTTGCAACGCCAAGAAATTTTGATAACAAGAAAAAAAATGGTGCATATTATTCATTATTATTTATTAAAAGGTGAAAAGAAAACGTTTTAAAGACGTCCGCCTGTCTGTTGTCCGTCCACACGATTGAGTAAACAGTACGGTCAAGTTCGAAAATGAGCAAAATCAGGCAACTTCTTCTTAGTGTTTCCATATAAGTTTGAATTATTTTTATACAAAAATGCTGATTATATTTACTGAATATTTACATATTATTAACTTTCTTTCGTTAAGATTGTTATAAATACGTATAAGGTACAATCACTATTTAAATAACCGGAAATATTTTTACATTGTCTTTTTTTCCACGATCTAGAAATTTTACAGATAGGTAGGTACCAAAAATGTTCCGTATTTACATATGCTTTCAATAATTTAGAACAAGTTACTCTTTTTACGATGGAAAAACTGTTTTTGTACGGTTTCTCTGATGATTTCTTTACAAACGTTGCTTCTTTGTTAAACATCTGGGATATTTCATTTTTGGCCTCAGCCCTTAACCAATTTTATTTTACTTCCGTACTAGTTTCAGAGCATTTGCCCAATAAGGGAACTTGCCTGCTATTTTCTCTATAATTTTATTAGTAAACAAGAAAATTTTTACTTACTTGACGCAGGCAATTTGCACTTCCGGTGATGATGTGCTGAAAAATAAAAAGTTGTTTAAGTACAATGTTTATAAAGAGCACATTTAAATAAGCTAGAGTTAAAATTATTTAAATATTGTAATAGAATTCCGAAAATAAATGTTAATGCAGTTTATTATTTAAAAAAAAAAAAAAAAAACTATAATTCCGAAGACCGTTAGCACCAAGCGTCGTTTTTCAATGTAGACTCAAAATTTCACACTATTTCCATATTCTTGCTTTATGAACTAGATGACTTGAGATATGGCTAAGTTCGAAGATGATCAAAATTCTTCTTAGTGTTGCCATATAAGCCTGAATCGTTTTTATACAAAAATCCTGATTTTGTTGACTGAATATTTACGTTTTGAATTTTTTTCATTAAATATTGTTATAAATAGGTACATATTACAACTATTATTATTTGTTAGACATTTTTTGTACACGGTTTCTTTACACGATATTAAATTATAGAAATGGAAGAAAACTTGGTAGTTTTAGGGTAGTAAAAGTGGATGAATTTACACGAGGTTTTTTGATTTAGAATGAGCGAATGGGAATCTTTCCGGTGCGGAATTTTTCTATGTTTTTGGGGGTTGGTGGGTGTAGGGGCGGAACCATCTCCCTTGGGGTTGTCCAGTTTGCGACGTGTATGATTATGTGAAATTAAAGCTCTTGCCGAGTACTATTAAATGACTTTTTTTCTTCTGTAAGAAACATTACAACAGACTTTCTTCATACGAATACCGTTCAAATTTTTATATTATAGAATTAGTATATTTCTCTACATCTAGAGTACCACGTAATTGGTGAGACCAATTGCTTCCTTAGTAGTTCTTGCATCATATAGATCTTTGATGCAATTGTTAATATTATGTAATAAGCAATAACTTAGAATTTTGAATAGCCGTTTTAAAAACTACGATTTCTTTGAGTTATATTAACAAAGTAATCGCTTTGCGTGACATTTCGAAATTCAGCCAAACAAATATTTTTGATAACAATGAAAACCGACGCATGAAGTCTGTTTGTCCTTTTTATACCTATCTATATATTATAAATTTTCTTTTCTACGTTCATAAACTACGCGGTGATTTTGAAATATTTTAAGTGTGTATATGAATGGCTGACGAAGATGAAAATAAGCCTTCAAAATTCGCGGCATATGCGATTTTGGCAGGAACATCCTTCTGGGCGATCACTCAAACCTCGCCGAGTAATTTCTTTGCCATGGGAACATACACCTTCCTCCTTGGACACAGTTTGGTGGAGATTTTCCATTGCAGTTATTCTTTTGAAAACTCGTGTATGAACGAAGCGATGGATATTGTATCGAAGACTGCCGTGGACATTTCCGTTGTGATGCCGTTGCCCTTAATCAACGCAGAATTGTACCTGATTCATGAAATGTCACCTACGGTGGCATATCTTCACGCCCTGACGCTCGTCTTCCCTATCGCAGCAAGATTCCTCCAGAGACATGTGGCCAAAGTTCTCACTGACATGGTTATTCTAGGGAATGTAGTATCCTTGATATATTTGTCAGTGCACAAAGATTGTCCTTGGGCGAGTGGGCTTGGAATTTCGGCAATATACAATCGATTTATGTACTCGAAATTGGCGAAAAGATTCTCACAAGATAATCAAAAGGTTCATGTTGTTGGTATTGGTCTCGTGTTCTTCAGTGTTTTTGCAGTGAATTGTATTCACGAAGCAAAACTCAATGCTCTTAAATGTAAATAAATTATATTAAGGAAATTGTAAATTAAATAAAAATTATTTCAAATCTTTAATTAACTTTGTGACAATTCAATTAAACGACCAATGGGCATATGTCCTTAAAATGGTCCAAACGAAGAATCCGCAGAGGTTCCAAGGACTTAGGAAGCAACAATCCGACTTCACTAAAGTAACAGAAAAACGAAATCACCATTTCTGATAATAAAATGAAAATGGAAAAAAGGAATAAGACAGAAAAAGGAATTTGTCAACATTTTTTCAGTTTTATCCAACTGGACCTGAACCCCATTATCCCCTCTTGAGCTTTCCCTATCGGTAGCATTGTTCTCACTATGTCATGTGTAAAAAAAGCATTGAAGAAAAAAAAAATCAACAGCCTCGAGAGGATGAAGTGAAAAATGCGATGAAGCATCCCCCGCCCGCCCCACTTTTGAGTGGACCAACTGCTCCCATCGATTTGTTCCATAAACTGAGAGTTTGGACGGGACTTTGATTTTTGTCAACAGACTGAGATTAAATGGATGCAGGGCGGAAATAAAGTGTGCCGGATGTCTTTCGACTGAAGGTAGTTCGTGTATGCAAAAAGGGTTTGAAAAAAATATCGGATCAGGACACCACCTCGCTCCTCCGGGTATTGAGCGGTAAAGTGGTGATATGAAAGTGAATGATTTCAAAATTTTGCACTCAGGCATTTCACTGAAGGGATCGAATTGGAGTAACAGAAAAAAAGGGATACCATTCGTGGTATTTGAGCTTCAAGCTTTACAAAGGTGGATGATTTTTTTATTTCTTCCCTTGATTTTTGCCATGTTCCTGATACGGTGAAAATTAGTCCGAATGAAATTTAATGGAGCGAAAGAATGGAATTCAATTCGAGTGCATTAAGTTAGAGGAGTCCATTAGAAGTCGGTTGGATGGGAACGACTCGATTCCAAATCGTACTTTCGGATGACTGCTTAATAATGATTAATGTACAATGCTTTCAGGGGTGTCAATTAAATGTACCCAAAATATACTCCGAAAAAATAATAATTGAAACGAGTTCAGATGCATTAAGTTTTTTCTAAAAAATAAATTAGAATTGAAAATTTAAAATTTTTTAAAAGTTTTAATAAACATTCCTGAAAGGAAAAAAAGCTGTCATTAAAAAAAAATAAAAATTGTGCTTCACATTTTCGGAAACGCAAACAGAAACACAAAAATCATACCTACGGGAAAAGTACCTACATAAATTTATTATGGATAGTCAATTTAAAAATATTTCTGCTATAATATAAAGGTATTTAATATTTATACTAGTTCAACTTGAAAACGGACGCTTGAGATAAGGACCGATGCTATAATTATTGGATGCTACAATTATGGTTCTTATTGCGTTTCAAGTGTGAACAAAACTGTGACCCAATCTTTGAGGACCTTTTTGTGCATAAAACATTGATTAACTTTTTTCTTTCATATTTAATGTTGAATGAAAGTTATTCGGAACACGTCCTTTGCAAAGGCTAGGCGCCCAGTGGAAAGCATATTGAAGCAAAAATTAAAAAACGTTGACATGAATGTATCAAGGAATTTCTCAGTTAAATCATTCCCAGAGTATGCACATGAGTGGTGTACGTGTCCTTAAATTTAAAATGAAAGGAGGAGGGTGCACATTGCACAACAAGGAGCAAGTGTGCACTGTAGTCAGCCGAATGTATTTCCACCTGGTAAATGTATAAAGGAAAATGTGAAAAATGAATTGAATTCATTCACCCTCACCCAAAATGGAAGGACACTTCACTCTCAGATCGTCCTTACACTGAGGACGATTTACCAAACATTTAGAACATCAGATCCAGGACCAGGCTCTGCACTGTGGTTAGCATAAGAAATGTTGAGACTCGAAAAACGAAATATTCATTCCAGACATCGTTGTCCAGGAATTGTATGATTCTTCTTATAAAATGGGACACGATTCAAAGGAGTACGGGATTTTGTCGGGGAATTTTGCGACAATTATTTGCATTGGACAGTATCCAAGAGTTGAAGTAATTGTGGGTGGTGAATTCGTTCTGTAATTGTACTTCATTTGATTTCCGGTGAGTTGAGGATTGTATACGGTTCCGAGTTCTGTAACAAGTGGACGATTGTGGTGTTCTGGATTACTGTTGCGGCTAGAATCATGACTTGTAAATGCGGTAAGAGATTTGTCTGGTCTGAACACTTCTTTTTACCACATAAAAATGTTGTAGTAGGTACTAGGTATTTAATATAATTAATATTATCGTTGGTTTTTTTTTAAATCTGCATTTTAATATTTTATAATCTCAATTTGTTGTGAAGGGATAGAAAATAAGCAGACATTCTTTCTATAAAAGATTTTATTTCAAGAAAATATTTTAATCTCTATTTATTAACACATTTTATCACTAAATTTATTTAAAATACTTTACTCATTGATAACAATGATACAATGAGAATTCCAACAACGGGTACAGTTAGTCCAGCACATCCACACCTTTTGTTGATGAAATTGATAAAATATTCATTAAAAAGTTATTAAAATAAAATGTTGATCAAACTCACTTTTTGTCATCTTGTTCAATATTAGTTAATTTTTGAAAATCATGATACGTTTTCTTGGCCTCCTCGATTTTTTTGCTTTCATCAGCTGAGAGAGTTTTAGTCCTGGACAAAACCCAGCTTCCTACTTTTTTATCTGCGGTATATCCGCAAACCAAGGCACTGTTAATCTGTTCAGTTCCAGTTAAAACAGTTACAAAGAGAACCTTAAGGGTCATTTTAGTGTTAGCTACAAAAGCAATTGTTGTGTTTTAATGTTGTCTGAAAAAAGGAATGTCTAAATACAATTATTTTCAAACGTACCATCAATTTCGAGTTCGAGTTCGCTTTCGCTCTTCTTTGCGAAGTTAAATGTTTTTGTTGTTTCTTTCTCGAATTTCTTTTTGTCAGTTGTTACACGGAATGTCGAAACGTAGGTGCCCTTGGCGGCTTCTTTTGGAGTGATAACAGTCTTGACGCAATGGGCATCTTTTTCAAATGTACCATCGAAGTCGGCTCTTGAAATTTCGTACCATGTTCCACTTAACTATAAAGTGTTAATCAAAACGGTAATAATACATATAAAAATGGTATAATTATTTTTGTTCACGTTAATCCATTTAAATTTTTTTAACTTTTCACGATTCTAATTAAATACAAAATGTTGCAAACTTTTTTTATTAACTTTCAAAAAAACAATAGTATAAATAAAGAATATGTATAAATTTCAACTGAAAACAAACTTTCCGACTAAAAAACGGAAGAAATCCAAGAAAATAGAATTTCAATACATTAAACTACACATTTTGCAATTTGATGTTAATAATAGAAAATATTTTCTCCACACTAAAAAACTGTTTTTTAACACTTTAATTTATGCAAAAAAAAACCAACCTGGGATATTTGGATAGGTAATCCAGTGGTTGCCTCACATTTTAGAAGTTCTGGAGGAGGTTGTGGTGGATCGTTGGCTACTGTAATTCCGATTGTGCATAAAAATGCAATTACAATTAAATAATTTGCAGAAGCCATTTTGTAAAAATGTAACTTGTTCTAAATAAGGTGCAGAGTCTGCGGACAATGGTTTACTGACTAAAGTACTTTTTACTTGTTGAACGGTTTTATATACCAGGATGATTAGATAAAGATTGTCATAGAAACTAAATACATAAAACGTGAATGCTTTCAAGTAAAATTACTGATAAGGTGCACCTGATAAAAAAAAGTTCTTTCATAAAATCAATATGAAGGGGTTGGAAAATGTCAATTCGAATCGATTGTCAGGATGAAAAAATTTAAAACTACTTGAAAATAATTGATTTGAATTGTTGCAGTTAAACTATTGATTTCTCATTGCTAATCATGAGTCATTTTTAAATGGGTTTAGTCCTTTTGATGATAGAGCATTAGGAGTAAAAAAATTGGATTATTTTCCAATTGAGTTTTACAGATAGGCTTTCTTATCAAAAACATGGGGAATTTGAGGAACAATCATGCGCTAGTAGTTGCCACCAAAGCATTGATTTCATCGAATTGACAAATCAATGTAATCTTAAATAAGAAAAACTCGAGATTATGAAACTTTATTAACACTGAATAATGCAGATTATTAATCACGAATGCGTCAACCACTGATTTGAAAACTGTTTTTGTTAAGGACCCTCTGCAAAAATGTCCAAGCATAAATTTTTAAAGAAATTAAATCCACCAAACATTGGAAAATTTATTGTGATTACTAATTAAAAGTTCCAGATCAACAAATTTTTTAAGGATACTGTTTAACAGTTCAATTGTTCAAGATGAGTGTTTTTTTTTATATTAAAACTGATAATTATTTTTTTTCACAGGGGATATTTTCATGTGATTCGCCAATTGCGATCGATTGAGAAATGAATCATCGTCTTGCAGGTGTAATCTTATCGATTTTGTATTCACTCCAGACCGTGGAATTTGAAAGATAAAATTATTTATCGGAATTGAGGGCAAGAATGCTTTCGAAAAGAAAGAAATAAAAACTCACAACAGGTTGAGAAAGTAATGTGCTTCTTCTTTCTTTTTTTAATTTTAAATAAGAAACTGATTTTTTTTATCGTCGGGTTGTTATCTAAAATTTTGACACCAATGTCTGGCATCGTACTTTTTTTGTAATTATTTACTTAGCATCAGAAGCCGAAAGTTGTTATTGAGAAATTAGTTTTTTTGGGTTTTGTCCTTGTGCTGAATTGATAATAATACGTTTTAGATTCTAAATGAAAATTCAAATCAATTATTATTATCGTAGTTCAAAATTCGCTTCAATTCAAGTGCATCAGTCCAATAAGTTTTACGAATATTCAGGTGACGCGATCAGCATCCTTCTCTTGGATCGTTCGTTTTTCCTTTGTACCCATCCTGAGTACTTATTTTTATTTTTTTTTTTGCTCCCCATCACTACCAATGTCTAGAATAAATTCACGTCCTTGTCGGATCCTTATTGTCCCGACAAAGTGCAGCATCTTGGCTAGTGCTCTCGATGCATTATACATCATCAGAATTTTATTTCACGCCCTTGCAGTCGCCCTCAGCGAAAAATATCTTCCATCTCCTCCTCCGTAATAGACTTTGCCATTATAAGATGGCGTTTGCTTTACGAATTCAGAAATTCATCCGAGTCCTGTCGATTCCTTTTTCAATTCAAGCAACTTATATATTGAAAATTGTTGTCGTATTCAGGACAAAAATATACGTATCCCCAGATCGTAACAGGAAAATTCATTTCTCATACTACATGTGGTGTCACACAATTAAATCAATTTTCCTGCAGACATGTAATTTCCACTCAAGCACATCAACTTCAGATGGCGGGGGAAGGGGAATATATGGTATCCTGGCGTAAGTACTGTATGTGTTTCCCGTATAATCAGAGTTTTGGTTGGCACTTGATTAGATGCATTCAGGTCTTGGGTAATGAAGACCGAAATCTCAAGAAGTCTCAAAGGAGCGCTGTAAGGGGATAACATTAATTAAGGACCCAATGCCACTTGAGCTAATTCACATCTGAATGTTTTCCTTGAATTTTGAGAAGCGTAAATCCATTCTAAGTCAGATTCATTACTTTGGTTTAGCACTTGATGATGAAATTTGCGTTGAATCTCTTGTACACACAGGAGTGGCACATGAGTGTGGATAGCCTTAAATCATTGCAGTTCTGGCACAGAATGCACAAATCAGGATGCAAGGACATTGGGAAGATCACATCACAAACTGTTGAGATAAAACAGGAACCAAATTAAAATTTTCATATAACTAAATCCTTCCTTCAAACTTTTCCATGCTAATCCCAGTATATACCTTCAACTAAATCATTCGTCTGTAATACAGTGTAAGGATGAAGTCCTGTTGATGGCATCCTGGCTATTGAAGAAAAAATGCAATAACTCGCTCGACTACGTTTGATTTCCGCTCTATAAACTGCATTTTGTGGTCAAGTGAGTGAATTCTATGCCCGCTTAGTTCGCCACTCCGGAGGTACCGTAACACACCCTTTTCCCATTTTCGATAAAAAAAAATAAATGCTCGAGTGAGTCTAGCTAATATCGGTTCAATAAGAGAGATGTGCAAGGATGGATTATTTCTTGAAGAATGTAAAAATGGGAAAGGAAAAATTGAAAAAAAATTGCAGTAAAATTCTTAACGTTATCCTTGCCCATTGTACAATTCTCTATGGAGAGGAATAGTTGAACGGTTGAAATATTTTGAAACGTTTTATTGTGGTGTATGTGCAATTTTCCGTAGAAAATTCATTCGTCCTAATATTTTATTGAGATGACTGAATTCCTTTTATTTAAAATTAAAGAGGTAAATGCAGAGGAATTTATTAATACGTATTAGGTAGCATTTTATTTTATTGTTTGTAACCAGTTGTGTTTTGTGTTTCGTACATTACATTCTTCCCATACAAAGTACTTCAAGAGCATTTGAATTTCAGTTTTGCATTAATCCATTAAAACTCTCTCCGATTTCAAAGTCAAGTCCATCAAAACTTTCTAAATTATTTACGACAAAGCTGTGCATCAAAACCGTACTTACCCCAGGACAATATAATTCGGGTCGACATTTATTTCCGTACATCAACGAACATGTTTTGTATGTGAGTTTGACTAACTTGAAATTTTCCTTGTCGGATTTGATGTATAATTTGTATTTTTTTTTTCTCTCTCTTTAAAAGTCAATGACTTTTTCCATGACAAAACGATTTTTTTGTAACCCCTGAGGTGGCTCTCAATTTTGACGAGTTTCATTCACATTCATTTGCAGTTGGGGAATGAGTAACTTTTGGTTATACCCCGGGGATTTCCACCACCACTTCCCTCTCTCAGTGTTGAAGTAGAAAAATGTTCGGTTGTCAATCATACTCGGAAAATGGATTTCGGCAAAAGAAATTTAAGAAACATTTTAAAAGTAAAGCTGAGGGTGAAGTGAATTGTACAAAATGGCGGTTGTGGTGATAAAGTAGGAACAAAACAAAACAAACGAAAGGAACAAAGTTCGTGAAAAACATTTGACATTTTGCTTTAATGCCATTTGATGTAACAAGACGTATTGTTGCTTCCATCGCATGACAAGGAATTATGGATGGTAAGTATCCAGCCAGGATCACCAATTCTGAGGTCCACGAGGAGCACTGTCACTATACGTTCCCGGGCGTCTTCTCAAGCAAAACACTCTCGACTCCCGTGAAACACTGAGGCCAAAGCCAACATCAAAAGGTGATTGACGTGTTCCTAATGGATGCCTGATTTATGTATGGTCCTGTATTTCATGCGACTCTCCAGCACCGGCAGGATGCTCCTCGGCAACTGTAGGATTATGAAATGGCAGGACATTGCTTCAGCTCAAAAGATGCCGAATTCCAGGTGCCCAGATAAATATGGGGATGAAGAAATTATTACTAAAAGTCAATGGAACTGCGAACGGAGAAGGGGCTGGAGAGCTCTAGAGAGCCGGCACGATATTGATTTATGCTTAAATGATTGATGGTAATTCATGTTTAATGTCTTGATTGGCTCTTGCTCTAGTGTTTAGTGGCTTTTCCATGTCACAAGAGTTATAGCTCTGTTGATGGTCTGTCGAGGATATGCGCGCTCCTTCAGCTTGTTGCTGGCGATTCCTTTTGATGTCATCAATTATGGAATTGGTTAATATTGCGAGAAATGAAATTCCTGTTGTTTTTCTTATAATAATTTACCCTGGATTTTTAAGAGTGGGTGCATTAACTTTATTGATTACCAATGTCCGGTGTGGGTGAAGGTGAATTGGTTTTATCGCGAATACTATAATTTGTTAGAGAAATTAGATAAGACGATTTTGCACTCGTTATCAATTGCACAATTTCTTACTTCCTCTGAGAGACGGAAGTGAGCAAAAAAAAACACAACTTTTTATTGGAGATAGTTGTGTTCAACAAAAGAAAGCCTTTTGCTCAATTGAATGTTTTTTTGGCTGTAAAATTGCGTCATTTTGAAACGTGATTTATCACGTTTTAAATTGGTTTCAAATTTCATCATTTTTATTGCAGTGAATGAAGTCTTAAAGTGATAAAATTTTATTGTACTGACGTATTTTTAATTTTCCATTGGTACCTATTATTACGAACTGGTAGCATGGAGTGTAAGCTTCAAGTTGTTATGCTATGAGTGAGACCCGCAATTACACATAGATTTCAGTTGTCTACGTTTACAAGTATACAATTACTATAATATTAGCTGTCAGTTGTTACTTTCTCATTGATCTGAAGTTTTTTCTTCCATCTGTTTTGAAAAAGTTTTTGGTTCTAGGTTGTAAATGTTTTCTACTAATTTATTTGCCTACGTAGATAATGTCTCACGTAGTTTACCTTGTTCTTTACGCGTAAACAACTGAGTAGATTACATTGTATAGATTACGCGGCAATTTGTGACCTACACATCTGATATCACTACCCATTACCCAAGAATCCTAAATCAAAACAAAATCCCATAGTTTATCAGAGAAAAAAAATATTGGTCGTCCTTTCAATGCCACTCACCCATGGATCACAGAAATCTCTCCGTAGTGTTTATCCTTGGATTTATTTTCATTTACCTTCAGACCTGGATTTGTCATTGATTTATTGAGTCCACCGACCACAGTCATTTTCCTCTCAATCCACACTCATTCCTGGGACGGGGGAGAAAATTCAGTGAAATCTCGCTGTCCATTAAATGCAGTCCATTGCCTGGTTATTTCGGGGAGGTTTTTGGTTTTGCCACAAATTTCCTATCAACTGTCGCAGCGAGTCTTGATGGCACATGACAAAAATTTCCGTATATAACCGAGGCTGGGAGTCCTTTTACCCCGTACATGTTCCCTCCCCTGTATACCGCACTCTACAACTGCTGGAGGGCTATCAAGTCCCTGAGCCTACACGCAGACGTGATATATCAAAATTACTTCCAATGACAGCGTAATTTATATCTCGTCTGCTGCTCTGCCGCCAATTACTTTGAATGTTTGTCCATATCCTTGCAGTATTCTGCCATCAAGAGATTTCTGTTTGAAAATTTTATGAGGCTCGACTCCTGTCGATTTTTTCCATTATCTCAAAAAACTGAATGATTAGCACGTGCCACTGATTGTGATTATAAATCTTTGTGTACAAAACAAAAAGCAGATCGCTTTTGGCCAGAATGGCCAACATTAACAGATCGTGAATATCTTCCAAAAGGATAACAGAACAATTGCATACAAATCCTCCAGCCCCCATTAAACTTACGACAAACGTGCATCATTCGCCTTAATTCTCAAATGTCCCATAGATCTTGTTGGACCTCCCATAATAGAGGTTCCCGGGAATTGCCCAGTCAATGCCGTTCATCCCTCGTTCCACCCTTGGCGGCAATTGCAGAACAATATATGCAGTATTCATGCAAATTGCATTTAATACAACATTCAAAACGCAACATTATTCAGGAAACATGAATGCAATATAATTCGCATCCCGATTGCATTTGACTGGTGTGGCGCGCACGGCTTCAATTTCACTGGACTGTGGGGAATGTACCCCAAACATTTCAGGTCAAAGGGATGATTCTATTTTCCGTCACCTGTTCAAGGTTCCGGATGACAAACTCTCCCAATGGATGCTGCCCCCGAAAGTATCCAACGGGCAACGGCACTGACGATAGTATGATAGTATCTACACATAGGTCAAACATGACCAGTTCAAATGAGGTGATTCCCTGCACCCTCCCCCCCCCCCCCCCCCACCACCAACCCCAAAAGGAACGAACGGAAGGACATAAACCGTAACAAGCAATTAACCAAGCTCAGTGCAACGGCTACTGTCGCTGCTCCTGGACAAAATTTGACATTTTTATTGTAATTTTTATGCACTGGGATAGATGAATTTATCCTGTGGGAACGATCTCGCTGACAGATGAAAAACTGATGCCCCTAAAAAGTGCTTAGGTTAAGTGACGCTTGCCGCTTGGCAAACAGAAATGTCTGGTCTCGATTCTCTGTAATGGACGCTTTTACAAAGACCTCAACGAACAATTTGTGAAAACATTTTGCGGGGATGCCCCGACAATTTCTGTAATGGACGAAGCGGTTATTTAGGGGTACTGTTCGATTGCTGAAATTATATTTGTTGGTGAACGTTTGTGGGAGAGATGATTTTCAAGGGAATTTTGTACGAAAAATGGGATCCTGCATGGACACAATTTTATTGGCAACAGAAAATTTATTACAATATTAGAGTTTATATCTACTCGAGAAAATATTTGCAGTGAGTGAAATGAGATTTTTGTACCTATATATTTATAACACAATATATTTTATGATAAAAAATCTCCAAAAATTACGAGTGGGCCTGGGCAAAGTCCTTTAAAATGAATACTTGAGCTCTTCTGCCATAATTTTTACAAACCATCTTGAACGAAATCTCTTTGCCAACAATTTTCAATCCTAAAGAAGTAAATAACTTAATTTTTGTGCTCAACTTGGCAAAGGATACTACGAAAAAAAATTGGTTTAATCGAAGCTGTAAGGACCGTACTTGGAATGATAAACACTTGTGTCCTCCGGGAAGGAAATTACGATAGCAAACTCAATATTTGTCCGTATCCTCGAAATTCAGTTCGTTTCATCAAAATCTAAAGAGTGTCGTAAATTTTCTATCCGAAATCACATAAATTGCTTTCATTGCTTATGAAAATATGATTAGCTGTTTTCCACCTCAAGTGTGTTCGAGAGCAGCAATGAGGGTGAACGAAGAAGCTTTTATGAAGGACGCTCATTCCCTTTTGTAGAATTACATCATAAGGAGGACAGTTTGGCGAGGATGTTGTCCGGCACAAAATTCTCATTTTCCCGAGGTCCCAAATCGATTTGCACTTGTGGAATTGCGGCCGTCCCAGAAGCGGATTAACATAACCTGGAAACGTGACTGCAATATCTTTCTATCAAGTGTCAAATTAAGCAATTTACTACACAACTGAGAAATATGGGAAAATAGAAAAGCGAATAAATAGGAAGGAGCTGCCGAAGAGCGCCGGCAAGCCACAGCGATGGAATCACTTGCTTAGGGACGATAGTGGCGGGTACAGGAGAAGTTTGAAACGGATGTGGGTGGCAACAGGATCCGGGCTATATTGATTTATACGGGAGGTTCGCGACGCACCTTAACGGATGCTATGTCAATATTCCCACCACCTGTGTGGGTTCCGGACTGAAGGCGACTACCCTCATTCAAGTGTGATAAGCTTAGATCCAAGAATTCCCCCAACTATGTTTAAGGACTAAGTAAACAGCCGCCTCTCTTCCGGGCTTTATATCTACGCCGGCGGTTATGGTTTCCTCTGGTTTGTTTCACTTTCCAATGATGCGTGCCGACTTGAGACCATCCTTGTGGTGCGTGTGCTCGAATTAATCCCGAAACATTGTCATATTCCTAGTTAGCATACTACGTCACCGATTCAGGGAATCTTTATCCCTTCCCCTCTCTTAGTCATCCGCCTATTCATCAATTAATGAAGTTAATTGGAGCGAAGCACTATTAATTAACTTTGGCAAAATTTTACTGAAATTCTTGGCATGAAGGTGAATTGGGTCCAAATAATTTCTCTCATCACTCCTTGCCCGAGGTGACAAGATATCCTTTTTGGTTTCTTGAGTGTATTGAGTTTGCGGTTTTCGTATGCGGGTGCTGAAGATTAGATTTTATGTACCAGAAAAGGGGGTGGTAACGGGTTGTGGTTGTCTCGTGCTATGACACTGAAAGTCGTTTACCTGCAAAACCAGGTTACATAATAAAGTTTTACGATTCTTTTAGGTGAAGGTGTTTATTTCCGAGATGATGAGAATTAAGTGACAACCGTAACTAAACATTAGATTGCAAATGTCTGAAGCTATGTCATATTATTTGAAAGAACCTTACTAGTGTATGAAAATAAATCATTATTTTGTTTACCCAACTTTTTAATCTTTTAGTTCTTGTGTATTTTTAATTAAGTAATTTTCTTGCAAAAGAAAACATCCTCTTGACCGAAAATCGAAACTCAATAACAAGGATAATTTTTTATCAAATTTGTCCCATCTGTTCAACTTAAATCAAAGCCATCGGATTAAAGTAAATGCAAAGGATTTTCTTGTCCCAGAGGAAACATCACAAAGATTCCATCCGTCTTATGATTATGTCCAAACTTTTAAAAACCCTAAATATACAGTGAGGATACAAATAAGAAGAAACAAAAAAAATACAAAAAAATTCTGGACACTTGATTTCACGCAGTGCTGTTGATACTTGTACATTTCTTAACAAATTGGACTATATTTTGAGGACATGATAAAAAAAGGAGAAGAAAATAAAGAAACAAAAAAAAAAAAAACATCTGGAAAGAATCTGGGTCAAAAGAATCTAATTTCCTTAATGCTTATATCTTTCCTGAATGAATTTCGTTAACGTTATCTGGAAACATGGATGACATTCGCGTTCTCATCAGACCACTCATTCCTCCCACATCATCCATCTTGTGTCCGGATGTGGTTCCCACAAGGCACAAGACGATGATTGCGGGGGTGGATCGAGAGGCAGGACATAAGGGATCGTTTTGCTGCATTAGCCTCAACAAGATGGTTGTGGCAGTGTTGCAGATGTTAATGATAATATTTCTGCGACATTCAACGGTTCTAATTGAGTGTTTTGTGAGCACTTTCAATGGACGGGGACTACTTCAATGGTGTTTTAAAAAGAGGACTTCTCATAAAGGAACAGTTAAAAGCAAAAATAATTTCATATTTAGAACTTTGTAGAGGTCTTATGACTTTGCTGCAATATTGCAACACTTAGACAAGAACACCTAGCAGCATATAGCAAATGGTCCTTGGCTGTCTTTAATTGCGACAAGAAATGTCTGTTGGTGATATTTCATAATTAATTGAAAGATACAAAGAAATGAAAGTTTTGCTGAAGTCTTGCCAACAGCGCGGGTGTCCTGTCTTGATACAAGGACAATTCCTTTTAGAAATGCAAGTGTTAATTAGAATATCGAAATTAAATCAAGTATCAACAAAGGGCATTTCGAAAGTTCAACATTATCAGTATTAAAAACGGTGCATTTAAATACTGACATGCACAGGGTTTCTTTGACAAACCATCCATCAAAAAGGGCTAATGACTATATCTGCATTTTTATTTTTTGATTTATAAGGCAGTAGTCCTTAGTCCTTAGTTAACAGTCATCAATTAACTTTCCATCAATATTTCGCGCCAACTATATCAAAGCAAAATTAGTGAAAGGAAATTCCATTAATTTAAGTCTTAACCTCGAATTTGACCGAATCAAAGCTCATTGCAATTTGACGAAACAATGAGAAATTAGCGGAAGAGACCATCATTCCCTCACAAAAACCGTTTTGAGCATCATATTTTGATAACCTGCTGAGAAATGGTTGCAGAATTTGAACTGTACTCAGGGGATTCCCCCACAAAACAAAAGGAAACTCGCGCTGTAAATATTTCAAGCCGTGACATTTAAATGCACAAACAGGACCGACCTGCCGGCAAATAGACTGATACATAGAAGGAGGAACGGCAGAGTTGAGGGGAAAACGTATAAATCGCATACCTAACATGTTTATGCAAATCATCTTTCAATAAACTCCATGTGTCAAGCGTATTCGGATGTGGTAGAAGCCGAACGATGGAAGCCAACGTTGCCATGATGAATAAAATTCGGATGTTCGGATCAGGAGGGAAATTTCTGGATTATTACAGAATTTTCTTCAGAAACTTTGACAACATTTTTGGAAAGCTTTGATGGAATGAACTTGAGTTTGGAAACAGGTGTCATTAACTGTACGAATTATTTCACCCGTGGGAGTATGTTGCTGAAAATTATTTTAATTGAAATACCTATATTCAAAACTTTTTGATATGAACTTTATGGTGTTTCGAGAAAATGTTAATAGAAATAGAATGACTAAAGTAAACTTAAATCAACCCCATCCACAAATAAAATATAATAAATAATTAGCAGGAAAACAGGAGAAGTTCTTAATCAAAAATTCTTTCCACATAAAAGCAAAATTGATGCCTTTTTATCCGGCCCAAACCGCATCCGTTTCCATGTTCTTTTGCCACATCCTCCATTTATCAATTAGGATCAGTAGTGTAATGAAAGCCTCTTGATAACCATAATACATCAATTTCCCATAATATCTATACGAACGAAGAATGAAGACCAACATATACAGGCAATTACTGCATTATAGACAGTCGAAATTTAGTCCTGCTAATGCAGGAAGCACATACGGCATCAGGTATAGACTTTCAATCAAAAGGATCCCCATTCCTCCCCCCTTTTTCCTCAGCTCGATTGACTATGAATGAGCCTATTCATTACCTGAATTTCCTTGAAATATGTAAATGTAGATATATTTACTAGAAGCATTCACGTTTAAGGATCGAATATTTTATGTAGTGCGATTAACCAGGACACGCATATATCTCATCATTTAGTACGCATTTTCCCAGGACGACCTCGGGGACTTACATTAAGTCATCAAAATTCTAAAGTGTATTGATGACTGGAATACTTGCGGTTTGGCTATAATCAAGTTGGAGCAGCATATGGAATGAAATTTGTATTGAAGCCTTATACAAGATCCCTTCTCCATATCCTGGAACACCCGGAGGGATATGTGTTCACTGTAGCAGAGTTTAGCGAATACGTTAATTAATTTTACCTATCAATAGCAAGTGCTGGAACAGATTGAAGCAGCCGTTATTACTGAAGAGCGAGAGGAAATTTAGTTAATTATACGTGGATGATTGACTTTCTGGAGCAACTCGTCCAGGGGAATTTTTATTTCACCCCCCATCAGCACATCTGGTACTAATTTTATTTATTTTTTTTAAAACAACCCTGAACTTATTGCTTTAGTAAATTATTCATGGCAATGATTTAGAGTCCTTCACCGTCAACTAGAAGTTTGCTCATTTCCAGGTTGCACCTCGTTGAGTTGGTTTATCCTGATGATGCGTGTGATTGCTATTTACATTCAGTCGTTCTAGCTATCAGCAAATCCGCTCATCTGAAAAATGTCCTTCACTCCAGCTATTTTTTTTCTTTTTATATCCCCTCCACCTTTACGTATTTACCCATTCCGATTTTCACCTGATTTTCCTCATTCTTTATTCCCGTTAGAGACCCTCCCACTGTCCCCGATTTCCTTTGCCACTGTTAACATTTTCCCAGCTTTCTGCACTCAAATGTTAAATTGTTCGCCTATTTACCTAAATAGATGTGTTTACTTCGCACTCAGTCAGTCGTTCTCGAATGACTGTGAACCCTTTTTTCCCTTTATTCCAACCTTTCACCGTTTATCAACAACAACAACAGTAATGCTTCGTATCAAGGTTCTGGTAGCAATAATACACAACTACCGAACGGGTAGTGTTAGGTGACGTATTTAATTTGACGTGCACAAGTCCTGTATATCCTGTGCATGAGATGAGTAGTTCAAGAACAGTTAACCCCATCTCAGTTGTCGAGACCCTCCTCCACCTCTTCGAATGGGGAAAAATTGTTTGAAGAGGAAATTGCTTCTAAAGTGCTTTGCTCATTTAATTTGATGATCGAACGCGCACTTCTGCAGCTAATACCTCGGTGAATTGATCCTGATAGTCTAGGATTACGTGTGCACTCTGTTGTACACATTTTATTGTCAACGCTGATTAGACACAATAATGATGGTATTTGGTATTGACAATGCATGGAAGAAATTCCAGCATACACAGTGCACAGTGGTTAACACAATTTCGTTTTTAATACAAGCATATTATTATTATATTACTTACATATGACGCTGGGAATTTTACAAAATTAAGGCCTAAGGAAGAATCAATACCTGTTTGGCTTTTGTCTTGGATCAGTTCTCCGTAAGGTCGGTCGATTGAATATATTGCGATTAAGTTTTAGTTTTGGAACTTTTTTAAAACGATAGCGTAAGATGGAGGAATTGGGTGGTAAAATTTTTAACTATTTTTGTTTATTATAGGTAGAACAAAGCACAATTATTTCAGATTTATGAACTTAAACATTTAGAGAAGGGGGGGCTGCTACTAGCTACTGTTGTCATTTCATGATCCCTAAAAGTAGTCAATAAACTTTGCCGATCTTTCTTAAAAAACGCATTACAGTTTCTATACACCATGTGATTTATTTTGAATCATAAAAAGAAAAATAATTCATATAACAAAGGACATGCCCTATACTTCATTTCATAACAACAATAGCTCCAAAAATTTTAATGTGGGTTGGTGGGGGGTGGGAAAAATATTTCCCACCAAATTACCCCCTTGTTGGTTTTAAAATTGATTTATAAAAATTTGTTGGTTTTTTTAATTAGAATTAAGAAATCTATTATTATAATAATCTTTTGTGAATGTGACTGAACTGCAATAAGCTTGGAACTGAAATAAGTTCATATCTATCTAAAGCATTTTTTATCTTATACCTATTGTACGAAAAACGCCAAAATCGCTTTTAATTTTTCATAAATGTGTGTTGCCATTCTGTGTCATGTTGCTTTATTACAAAAAAATTAATGATCATTTTTCTGTTAATAACTGTTAGTGTACTGTTTGTGTTATTATTTTGAAACCTGTTGGTCATAAGTATTCAGTAAACAAAATTGACATTTTTGTATAAAAACGAATCCAACTTATACGGCAACACTATGAAGGAGTTTCCAGAATTTGCAGATCTTCGAACTTGATCTTACCATTTTCACGAAATAACATCGTACCAAATTTCAGGTCTCTAGCTACAAGCGTTATCGTCTGGCCAGACAGACAAACAGACAGACCAACATGTATAAAACAGTTTCTTTTCACTTCCCAATCATGAATATATAATTTTTTCTTCTATCACCTTTGTGTCTTGGCGTTGCACTTTCCCTCAAAACTAATATACCCTACAAGTAGATTGTAAAAATTGTCGGTATTGTTGGAAGGACTTCCGTTAAGTTCCTGCAGGCCTTAAGAAAAAAAATATTTAAAGCACCTTTTTAATACAAAACAAACAATTCCTCATAATTTAGTTTCATGGAGCGTATCTAAAATTTTCTTTCGTTCCATCTTGAATCATTTTGATGGACCGGCTGCTGCGTCCTTGGATCATCCTTCGCTGTGGGTGAAGAAAGTTTCGGGCGATTTATCGCTTTTCTAATACGACTCCATTTTAAATTTAATGAGCGGAAGAATAATAACGCAAAACCGTACTGGAATCAAGCTCTCCAATGGCAGCCTGCTTAAATACTGGAAGCCATAAAGTCAATGGCTTGAGCTCGATTAGGGATGCTTCCCAAACATCTGGGAGTTTGTTGTCGAGATTGTGAAAATGTTTTGTTTGCATATTATCCAAATGTTGTGACTATCAATTTGTAAAAGAGGAAGAAATTTTAGATTTTAATCACAAAATTTATTGACGAAAGCTAAAACAGCTTAACTTAGACATATTGTAGATTATTTGAAGGAGGAGATCCAATGTGATCGTTATTCATTCCATTTAAGGGTTCAAGTTGAATTACCGAATTTATCAGACAGCCACAGAAATTGGGTAATTTAGCTCGTTTACTTCTAACGTTCGACAGAAAGTATAAAAGGACAAAGGACCAATCGGTGAGTATAGTAATTTCGCGGCATATGCTGCCCCAAAAAGGCATTATTCTCGCAAAACGAGTGTGTTTCGTAAGCAGGATTTCTGTAAGGAATAGTAAGGTAGTAAAATTGGGAACATTCCCAAGGTAATACACAAACGCTAATTGAAGTTCGTATGCTTCCTGACGATAATCGTTAAAAGGGAAAATCACATTTGGTTGCTTCCTTGTTCGGGCGGTTTTGTGACGCCAAATGCTTGTAATATCCAAAATGATGTTGTAAATAAATGTAGTATATTTACTATAAGAAATTTCTAATTACACTGGATACTGCTAACTCGTAATTTGTTTGGAGAAAAGTAACAATTGCTCAAATTGGCAATATTCATCATTTGCTGAAAAGCAAACAAATACTTCTAATTAAAAACTTAAAGTTGAATCTTATGTCAAGTTAACTTATGCCTTCAGAGCGAATTTGCTCATCACCGTATTTATAATTTCATTTCTCATTAAGAGTTTTTTTAAATCCTACTAATTTGCACTGAGATTCGAGCATACATCATGAGCTAACACGTTTCCGCAAATTCAGCACACCGGAAAATTAAATTCATAAGAATTAACTTCCAATCAAGACTTTGGGGTAAACTTTAGGAACAGAACCCTTTTAAATCAGATTTTGCCAGCGATTTACGTCTTTAAATCCATTCCACTACCCCCCCACATTGCCATCACAAACTCAAACCCCATCATTTATTGTATTCGCCTCAAATTTTGCCATTGCAGTGTATTCTCTTCTCACAAAGGAGCAATTTTCTCGTTAAAATGGAAATCGCAGTAGTCTAAATATGCGGTGTAGGCTTCACACCTTCGCAGCCGAGGTGACACTGACTGAGTCTGAGGTTCTATTTACCTGATTTGGGGAAGGCACATATCCATCCTTCCCGACTTTCCTCCCTTGTCATCTGTCTATCTTCGCACGGGGCTCACAGTAATTTCATGGTATTACGAATCTTACATTTTTCTTGTTATTTTTATTCCTTCAGCCGTATAATTTTCACTTCTCGATATTTCGCCGTTCGCCATCTTCTAAGCTCATCCTTTTTTGAACGGGAATCCTGTGATGTAGTTCCAGGAAGCCCACCAGCCGAAGTTATCGTGTACTCCTTCAGATGATCCTTGAGCAAAAAGATAAAGTTTAATAAGTTCCACAATCCATCGGCACACTCGAGTACGCATCTCAGCATTCTCAGCTATTTTAGAAGTTCTACAATTGGAAAACTCTTCTAAAGCTGATTTCCAGGTACTTGTAAAGAAAATCTTTTGCCAATCTGCGCCTGTTTCATCACTCCCCACCTCTATGGCGGCAAGGTTTCTTTTCTTGCCGTATAATGGTCCTGATATCCCTTCAGGCTTCAATGTATTTTCCTCAAGAAGTTTAACATCTCGAAACAAATTATCGGGGTTATGATGGGGAAAGGGAAAGTCATTCACGTTACATCGTGATTTGGTTTTCGCTTAATTTTTATTTTCGTCTGAAGCAGTTAATTTCGATGAATGAAAATTTTATGAGACTGACAGGGAAAAAAACACGTTTATGCAACATTGTAGAAGAAATAATTTATAAATATATAATATTTTTTTTTGCAATCTACTTCTGGTTGACTTTGCGTCAATGGGATTCAAAAAATATGATTTTCTTTCGGATTAAGTGAAACCTCTTAAAAGTAAATGATCGTCTCAAGTGAGAAAGAAATAGATATTGTTAAATAAAATTTAGCTAATAATAATAATGACATTTTAATCTTTTTATTGATACAATTGAAGCTAAGAACATTAAATCTTTTGTGTAGAAATTTTATACGACCCAATACTAAGCAGGAATGTGCAAGTCTTACATTTCGCCAAACAAACAGACAAACAGTCAAGATGGACAGACGGACAGATGCATGTATATTGTGGCTCTCATTGTAGCTATTCGAAGCATCCTTTTGAAAATCTCCACTTTGCGCCGGACACTTGCAACTTCAGTTAAAATAAATCGCTTCCTTGGAACAAACTTCGAAAAGGACATTATGCCAAGTTAATCTAAATCTGCCGGCAGACCATACAGACCCCACTTGAGAAGTGTCTGAGTTCATATATAAACTGCGTTTTTTTCCCAAAATTAATTTTCCCCAGGTGCTTTGTCTCCAGGATCCAAAAGTACGTGCTTTGAATAGTTATGTGAAAATTTTCGAGGGAATGTCTGTCCTGGCAGCTCATCAAAGAGACCATTCTATGGCCTTTCTTTCTGGCCATCGCACAGATTGCGCCCAAACTGGACCATTTGGCACAGCCTGGAACTGATACATCACCGTCATCATCATCAGTGCCTGGAAATGACTACGTGAACGTGATGCTCATTAACTTAGATGAGACGAGGACACTGAATGTGAACCCTGTTGCTACAACCAATGTCAGCACAGTAGTAGTTTAGTCTACACAGATGTATTGAAGATGTTACTGCAGATTACACTTCATGACTTCGTACCAAACGTAATTAATAAAAGTGGCGCGACGTCATATGCCCAGAATGGTTCTCGTAATTACCTTGATGGTATCGCATTCCTCCGCCGCTATTCTCTCAACACCCACGTCTGATTTAAGTGAATGGAGACTTTCGCCAAAGTTCGTATTCAGTTCGGCAAGGATTCATATCGTGGTGGATTTAATGAATTAACTAATTACAAATCGTAATTGGATATCAGTGGAATTTCAAGTTGCAGGAGACTTACAAAACCTGCCAGAATAGTTCTGCTTAAATGAGTTCCAATACAACCACCAATTACAGATCAAATGGACTATGAGCACTTTTCGAGTGTTTCACTCAGACAGATTGATTGTAAAAATTTATAAAATTTTCCAGGGATTAGCTAATTCTGTGTGCCTGCAAATCATTGCAATTTGCATCCATTCATATTGAATGCTTCACTTTAATTAGTCAATTGAATTCGCGAATGCACTTCACAGCGGCAACCAATCGTCATGTGTGTGTATGTGTTTGTCGGATTTTCGATTGAGTTCTGTCAGTTTGTCAGGAACAAAAATTTTTCATCGAATGCAAAAATTCATTCATCCTCTAATTAGTGGCGCAAAATGATTCTTCAGTATGTTTTTTTTGTAATTTTGGCTTAATTAAAGGGTTTGCATCCAATATATTGGATAATCACTTTTCAAACCGTTTCTGATTGAGAACAACCGATGATAATTTTCAATGGACAGCGATTGGTATTTGAATTTTTACAATTGTTTTATTTATTTTATACGGATTGCAGTGAAATATCCTCAACAAGGATGAAATTGAATTTTTATTTGAATGCTGCCATCAATTAAAACCAAACAAAACACATTTAGGAAAAATTCAATCGCACTGTACAAGTGTACACTGGAGACTGCAGTTCACAAAAGATTCAATAAAAATGGCATTTTAAATGTTGTTCTTTGTTGAACCATTCAAAAGAACAAAATGCCGGAAGTTTAAGCTTGATTGTTACATTTTACATTATTCGCAACAACACAAAAGAAAAAAACAATAATTTACTCAAGAACTTTTTAAACCGAAAAATTAAAATTCGTCAAAAAATATAAACTGAAAAGCGAAAAACTAGCTCTTAAATGATGGGAAAGGTATTGCAGGCGAGGACAAACGAAGAATTAAAAAAACATATTTGTTGTAAAAGTTTAAATATTTTCACTTCAAGACCACCACTTGGACTATAAGCTTGTCCCCGCCTGCAATACCTTTTCCAACAATTAAGAGCTAGTTTTTCTATTTTCGGTTTATATTTTTTAACGCAGTCGGGTTGTTTCTTTTTATAAAATAATTTATTTTAGTTCACACTTTTTTCGAAACAATGCCATTTTATTGCATGAATTACCAGAATCAAGTGACAGCTGGCTGTAGTACTGCGGATTAACTCTATTGTGGGCTCAACAAGTGCAATTAATTAATAATTTATTAGTTCGATGGATTTTTTTTCGTGAACGCAATATTTAATTGTTATACGTTATACCCTATGTGACTCCCACAATTAGGACGAATCCAATGACACATCATATTATGTTAAAGTCCGTCAAACCGTTTAGACTACAGAGCGTGCCAAAGAAATATACATACATAACTAGCAATTACATACATAGAAACTCTCAAAAAGCATAACCTTTCGCAGTCGGGTAATAAAAATAGCTCACCAAATGTTTCTGCTGTGGTTAAGTTTCCAGTTGGCACCTAATAAATTTCCTAAAGTTATTAAGCTGAATAAAAGCAATGCAACCATGTCTGAAAATTTGTTGCAACAATTCGGTACTCCTGTATCCTTCCTATTCCGTAACTCTTAAAGTTCACAAAGACAAAACAAAACTTCACACTTGCGTTAGGATAGTTCAAAAGTTCAACATTTTTTTTGGTTTCACGTTGTCTATTTTCAAGTTTGGGCTGAAAATGTTTTATCAGATAAACATGGATTGTGTATAAATAAATTTAAAGGTATACATATATATCCAATATCCTTGTAAATATAAATATTTCAAAAGAGGCTGTAAAATTCAATTTTTAAGAATTTTATTACTGCCAGTGATTCACAAAAATAATATTTATCAGCTGTGTTTGCAACCATTTCAAACTTAAACTTGAAATTAAACTTAATAACATATTTCAAATATAAATTACAAGTACCAATATTAAAGAATGTGGTTTACTTTTTACATAAACATTGCCGAGTCTCAAGAGTATTCAGCAGTCAGCTGAATGGCAATTGAAAATTGACTTTCATAATTTTTGTCGCCATCATTTCCGGGTTCTTAATATCTTCACATAAACTCTGATCAAACAAACACACAATATCCGAAACAATAAACACCATTACGATATCATTTCTGATAAAATGTTTACATAACTGAGTTGTGATAAATTCAACAAAAAATTCGAAATAATTATGTCTCCATAAATTTCCGTTCAAATGTTTTCAATGTTTATTCAACTGGATTTTAGTGTTTACAACCAAATGTCCAAATTAAATAGCATCTCAAATATAATACATTTTTATGTGATACAAAAGAGAAATATTTGTTGTTGTTATTTGGTTGATTGTCAAAGTTTAAAATATTTATGTCTGAAATGTTCGACGCGTTCCAGTCTGCCAAATAATATTGTTATTGTAAATTTTTAATTGAGAACTCATTTACGGCAGTTAGTTGAAGTTAATACAAAATTTTTCCTGATCAATTCGAATGAAAATGAAATTTGGAGAATTTGTGGATAAATTCCGAAAATATGAGGAAAACCAACAGTCGAAGTGGAAACAAATAAATTTCGGAACTGCAATCCTCCATTTTTTTAATGCTTTGGTTTTGTTTATTGTCATGTCGCTTATTAAATCATGTGGAAAAATTGACACTCAGCAACATGATCTGGAGGGCAGGGGAATGCGGAAATAGAACTGGACTTTGATAAGCGATCGAGGGTGGACCCGAAATCACACAGGATTCCGGAACAGATGCGTAATATGCCAATTCATGACAATATTAGGCTGCCATTAATCACCGGAACTTGCAAATATTTTAGCATTTGCAATTATCACATTTAATTGCATAATTGAATGCCATCATGAGTACTGCTTTTTCGATATTACATTTATATTGATTTTTGTGGTGAATGTGTTTTCAATTGAGCACACACCGCAACCACGGATGAAATTTATGGAATAAATTTATTTAATTCAGTTTTAATTACTGTAATCGACTCGTATTGGTTTTAATACAAATTCACTGTCAATATTGAATAATAATCTGTTTTTTTGGTTGGAACTAGAACATGGACAAGATTGAGGAACATTTTCAAAGGCGATAAGAACAAAATAGCATACAACAAGAAATTTTTTGTTTGCTTAAAACCCAATCAAATACAATTTTAAATATTTAAACGATTCCCAAAAAATGTGGTAACGGTCATTAAAATATGCCAGAAATACAAAACAGCATTGGAAACGAAAATTCAATCATTGCAAAAATGACAGGAATTTTTGTAAAAGTAAATTCAAAAATTCCTTCCAGTATTGAGTATGTCCATTGTGAATGCAGCAATTACATTCTTCACAAATTTAATCCCTTCACATTTTGTATTAAAATTATTTAAATGGTAAATAACGTTTTATGGTAAGCAAAATACATTAGTAACAGTAAGTATTTTTTAATTATTTACCTTATGAATGGATGCCAACAGACTTGCATTCCTACTAAACAAGACAACTGGAGCGAAATCATTTAATTGTTGATACCATTCCTAATATTTTAGTAATCCTTCCTCAAAGTCTAAGGATTTCCATACATTGTACCTCTTCGGATACCCAGAATAAAATGAAACTGTATCCACAGTAGCTTATCAGGTCCTGGCTGCAATCGATCCTGTTGCCAAAATTGGCGCCATTGCATTTCCAACCCATTCTCAAAATTTGCTCATCCATTTTTGTTGAATTGTTTTTTAGCAATAATTTCGCTTGTGATCGGAATACCAATGAGAATTGTCTGAATATTTTTGAAGTGAAATATACCAGCCATTGGGTTATGGAAATTACAATTTTCGTTTTCCTCCCACCCTCCCCTCATACGAGAGATGCTAAGGATACAGATATTGGAATTTGTGAGTCAAATTGTCTCTCCATTTATGTGCAATCATTAGAAATGCAACATTGAAATCTTATAGCTCTTCCCAAATTGGTTTCATTATATGTCGATAGTTTTCGTATTTTACGTTCAACCCTTTCCATTTCGACCCTTCTTTCCAACGCCCCCACTTAATTCCATTCACGGATATATAGAAATTTGTATGCCAGATTGCTGTATTGTGGCATTATTCGTTTCAAATTTCAAAAGCGAAATTTCGTTGTCTTGTCTTTTGTAATAAATTGGAAGAAAATGCATTTTAGAATGGAAGCCAAAAGCGGTCAGGTTTCACAAGGAGAGGCGGAGAGGAATTTGAGGCAGTTAATACCCTTGTGAATGCGAGTTGATGCCATTTGTCAAATGAGTGATTTGATTATTGGAATTAATTCATAACCTCTCTTCGGTAACGAACGTTGATTTGTTGATGGCGTTTCATGTATTTGCACAGTGTTTGGGGAGTAACAACATTTCCAGTGGGGAGAAGATATAGTGAAACATTTTAAAGGGTTATTCGTCGTAAGCACATTAAATACAGCAGTTGTCTTGCAGGTTTGCGGACTTCTTATTCAAATGCTTACTATAAAAGGTCAATAACTTTCGAATTTGCGATAAACTTTATTATCCAAGATTATGCTCGGGTTGTTGTTAATCAATGTTTAAGCAAATCTTCCTTAGGAAAAACCATATTTCCTTGACGTGTGTTCTCCTTACGTGATTTCATAAAACATACATTTTACGAGACCAACTCAACATATCTCATTCCGTCGAACACGCACCATAAACATGCTCCAACTAAAGAAATGTATTCATGAAAATAAGGAAAGTAAAAAAAAAAAAAAAAAAAAAAAAAAACAACAACAAAGTCCTTTCGTCCTGGTCATATGCACCTGTTCACCCACCACCCAAACTATTTGAATCCATTCATGATCTCTATAAAACAAAAATCTACTGGAGTATGACGATGACTATTTCATGATATTCTTTTGTTACTGCTGTTGTTTTTTTCTGTTTATATTTTACTGTACTGAATGTTTACGCCTGTGGTTGTTGAGCGGTTGAACGGATATGAATCCCTCCATCTGGTGGAAACTAATGCTCCCAAAGGAAATAAAAAAATAAAAAATAAAGGCTGGAAACAGAGAAGAGTTAAAGTCAAAACCAGATGCGACAGGGGGGGAATGTTGTACAGTGTGAAAAGTCATCAATATGACATGAGCATTTACATACGTTATGAACTCTCATGCATACAGTATGACGGGGTGGAGCCACTAATGCAAAAACGATTCGGATTACATTGGAAAGTGGTAGTGTTCAAGGATCTCTTAAGGGACTTTGCACACCATATAAGCCCATTTTGAAAAAAATTTTCGTCTTTTGTTCTTTACATTTCAATTAACATTTAGCAACAAAAAAAACATTGGAATAGAACTCAATTTAATATTTCCATTCAAATGTTTTTCAATGAAATCTGTTAACCCGATTTCAAAAGTGGGATTGAATGTCATAAAGGAAACATGGAGTTATACAAATAATTTTCCGACCTTCCAAATTCTGTCAAGGCTGCGAGCAGTAGCTTAAAAAACAACGCTTGTTGAACTTTGATATGCTCATAAAAGAAATCAAACAAATATCATTGTTCCATTTTTAGGTATTAAGCATAAAAGAGCTGACTGCAGTGCTTTGTCGTAAAGCATAATCCGAAAGGATTTTGGTAAATTTGTCCATTTTAAATGTCGGATTTATTTTATTCTTTTCGTTTTATTTTTACAGCATACAATATACAAAATTTGTGCAAAAAATATTGTAGATAAAACATTTTCGAATTTTCAGAATAAAAGATATTCAAAAACCTTAATAATAATAATATTTCGGAAACAACATAAATCGGATAATCCAGCTATAACGTAATAAAAAATAAAAGCTATTGATTTAGTAAAGTAACTCAGAAACCTCTAATCTACCCTCAGAAAACAAAAAACTCTTCACTTAATCTCAACTTCCAACTTCCGTTGTTTTGCATCTATGAAAGTAAATTTACAATTCTGATTTCATTTTCAGCGAAAATTTGCAATTTAAATCAAAAACCGAAATCACTTACAGCCTTCCAAAATGGCAGGACATCTTGGCCTCATCCACACCAAGAAATCTTTCAGAATTCATCTATTTCTTTAGATTTTGTTTATTTTCAAAACTAAGAAATGTAACTGAAGTTTCCCCGACATTCAACAACAAATAGAAAAGTAACTGATGATACCTTCGCCGACAAGGACTGACGGTGTCAAAGGATCCGCGATAAATGAACACCGTTTTCTCTTCAGGATCCTCTTCAACCATTTAGGTGTTTAGGATTTGCAACAATCCACCCTCAAACCCCCCTCAAACTTGCATAAATTGAACGTCTACAAGGTAACAATCTTATTCAGGATTCCATCTTTATGCGCTACTGTTCCTATGCTCCTCAAAATTTTCCAAGCGCTAGCTTTATACATAGATATAATTCGTTTTTTCTCCACTATTTTTCCACCATTGCTCCTCTCATCTCTTGTTTAACTTAATTTACTCCATCAAGGTACTTGCTAATTGGATTAAAACGTCTTTTGTATGCAAATTTTCTGTGTAATTTTAACTGTTATATGAATAGAGGTAGATTCCGGTGGTATTAACTAAGAATTTAAGTAATGACTTAAAGGATATACACTCACCAAAGAAGAAGACGATGACAAAGAAAAAAAATTAACGAAATTAAAGTGAAATAAGTGAGTCAACGAGACTCAAGGAAAATCGCATCATGCGACTGGGGGGCGAGAAAGTCCTTCGAGTTTTCCTGGTGGTGAGCTGAAGCGGACGAGGATGTTCGAATGACAAGAAAATTCGTTGCAAAGTAGACATTTTGTTGAACTGGCGGAGAGAGTAATTTGTTTTTGTTAGTAAAACGCATTAATTACAGACAATGATAATTAGTTGAAACTTTTTGGTAGGTAGTTTCAGAGATGCTCCTTCAACTGGATTTATGGCAATTCGGTTTCAACATTTTCCAAAAGTTGATAGCGAACGTGGCAGGATTGCAAAGTTGGGTTTGAGTTAATGAACGAGCCAAAGTTTGAAGTTTCTTTTTCAAATGGGAAATAAAATGAATGCAACAGAAAATTGTTGTAAAAGCTAATAAAATAGTTGCTTCAACTGGAAACATCGAAAAGATTAATTGGAAAATTGTTAACAAATTAACGTAATTCCGAAATCCCATCATCATTGAAAATTTATCTTTAACTTAATTCCATAATTGCAAGCACAGAATTAAATTTCGAAAATACATATTATCCTGATTGCCCTTACCAAATATACTGAATCCATTTACAGGATATCATTCTGATGCAATCCGGCATTTCACCGCTTTTCAGGCCACTACTAGTGAAACTTCATTAAACCACCCCCCCGCCATAGACGAAATATGTAAATAAAAATCGAGTGAAATATAAGTAAAAAGTGCTGCGTTAAAATGCATTGCTGTTGGATGATATTACATTGGTCCGTGGATCAGGAATCATCATTTCTACTTGAAGCAAAAAGTTATCCTTGTATGCCTTTTACATTTTATGATTACGTATGGTTAGTAGTGGATTACATCATGAATACTTAAATCTGTGCAAAAAATAAATACATACAGACACACACTCAGAGAAACGATGTTTAAATATTTTAATTATTTGTGGATGTTTTCAAAATCGAAGCGTAGTGGATTATTGCAATTTTATGGATGGAACACATGTGTGCACATTTTGGCCTGAACATTTTAATCTTCCACGAGCGAATTTTTCATTTCGATTGCTTTTCATTTTGGATACAATTTCCACACGGTTGAAGATGGAATGGGCTGAAATGAACGCTCACTTTAAACCATTCATTACTTTTGTGCACTACAAATTATTTGGATTTATATTTATTTTTTGCATACCCTGTTCTTGTTTTGCTAAAGAGATTTCAAAGGATTATAAATAGTGAATATTTTAATAGGTATTATAATTTATTTCTGCACAAAAAGTTGTTGGCATTAAATATTGTTTAAAGTAGGTACTCGAAAAGACGATCTATATGGAATTGGTAGTAGGTACCCTGAAAAGTAGGGCTTTGTAAAATACACAAAAAAACAATGTTTAATAAATCAGATAGATTTACAATTTATTAGATATCTCAGCAAATCTTGATGAAATTCTTAATCGAAAAGAAAATAATTTCAAAGTTGCTCAATGAATCAAGAATAAATTCGCCATAAACTTTCAAGTGTCAGAAAGTCCAGATGGAATAAGCGAAATATTAATCAAGCTGGAGACCCTTGTCACCCTTATGGCTCTATAAAAAATCATAAAATGACGTGTGGCACATCAAGTAGCTCTGGTTGCTTACAAACAAACTCAATTTTCCCCGAACCCAGCCAGACACATTTAAAAGATATTTGTACCGCAGGGGACCAAACATGTCGCAGGGTAAAATAATAAAGGAACTGCAGGAGAAGAAGAAAAACACATCACTCTCGCTTTAGCAAAAAACGAAAAAAAAAGAAACGTCAATGTATACTATAATATAAACAATTTTTTTCTTCTGCTTAGAAAGTGGGACAGCAGCAGCGGGGGCGGACTATCCAAGGAGGGCATGTTATGAGTCTAATAAAATCAGAGAGCATTAAACCATGAAAATCAGTAAAGCGAAAAAACTACTTACGTGCAGCAAAGCCACCCCCAAGATGGAAACCTTACGCAGAATTTCTGAGGGCTCGTTTCTGTTGCTGACAATTTTCAGAAGTGTGGGCGGATGTTTGCTGGAAAAACCACTGGCCATGGGGGCGCACTCCTCGAAAATTGCATGTCTCTGCTCAAGCCAGGAAGCATCTTTTGTGAGGGTGAAAAACAATATTATCAATGTTGGTAATAAAAAGTGAACGACTACCACCAGCAGTATAGCAACAGCAGCAGCAGCATTCCATCCCCTGCTGGGGTTGCCATCAAGGATACACGACTGGTGGGCGGTGTGAGAAGGTATCTTTCCTGTAGCCAATAACTTTCCAATTTATATTCACTTTCCGTTGCATTAATAAACGCAAGACGTGGCATGTCAGCCGTGACCACTCTCCGGGCTCCGGGGTCGAGGGTATGTGTACGCACGTTTCCCAGGATCCAAAAGCAAGACCGCCGCAATTCCGCGTTGCGATGCGAGCAAGGATGCTGAGCATGAATAAAACCGCACGCACGATATGCTCATATACCATGCAGAATTGTGCCGGCATACCCATTCCCTCGTTTTGCCCCAGCCGACATCACTCCCTTCCACTATATAACCTCCCCATCCCCCTTTCTGTTCACATTCAGTTTCTACATGCAATATGGATCATACAAGGATATCCTGGCTAATATCGCTGCCTTATCCTGTGGGTGGGAATTGCCGCTGGGCCAACGGGGATGAGAAAAGTTTTGTCTGCATTAATTTTTCCTGAATCCCAGGGAATTTCGTATTTTCTTGGTGGGATTTCGGTACCTGTGTGCCATATCCTGAGTAAATATCTTGGATATTGGCTTCCATACCAGACAATATGTGAGACAAATAAACGTAGACGGATTTGCATCGATGTATGAGTATGTGTGTGTGTGTGCAGAGTTTCAGGTAATGATATAAAAGCTATCAACTTTTATTGCCGTTTTATTCATAAAATTGTTATTACTGCAATTTTAGGAGATTCGTGGAAAAAGTTACGCCAAGGGAGAAATACAAAATGGATTTTAGTTTTTCTACACTATTCGACGGTATTTTAGTTAATAGAAATTTTGATAAAAAAGAAAAGAAATAAAACTTCTGGATAAAATTTTCAATTTTTTAAAAGCAATTTATTAGATATTTTTTTAGCTTTCCCATTTCACAGTGAAAATAGAAACGTTAATAATAATCCGAATGCCATTATTTCTAAATATAAAATTTATTAATCGTGAATTCATTTGATCCTCAATTGAACACAATTATCCGATTTAAAATTCATTGATTCGTAATTTATTTCGTTTATCCTAAAACCGAAATTATAATAAATTAATAAGCAATAAAAACACTTTGTGAAATTCATATCTGAAATTAATGAATTTTGCAAAAGGTAAATATTCTGATTGCACTTTTCAGTTCCACACCCAAAAACGGTGGAAATGTTGTAAACAAAATTCGAATAGTTATGAAAATCAATAACGACGCAGAAAATTCCTCAGCTTTTCAAAATTCATCGATCCGAAGGAGCGTTACTGATAAGGATTTGGTGATAAAATCGAAATAATGTTTAGTAAATTAGTAAATTGCTCGTGCATCGATTCGTGTGGCGGGAATATTTGAAAAATGTCACCCAACATCAGTGCAGGGAAAACAGGATCAGCATCACCTGCCGGTTGTTCATGTTTACAGCATCCAATGAATGTTATGCAAATAATTTTCGCTTAATAAACACCACTCTTTGATTCTGTTGCTTAATTAAAATCCTCGCAACACACTAAATTCACTTATTAAGCAAATTGGTTGAGTAGTAGGGATGGTGATTCGCTCGAATCGAAAATGCGGTATATGCTTTGGTGTGGATCGAGGAGGAGTGGCGTAATTTGTTTATTTTAACAGAACTCTATTTGAGCGGTTCACGTAAATTATTGTACATTTTAGGTGATTTTAATTGATTTTCAAGTTGGCTAGGATGAGGAAATTCGTTCTGAATGGGGGCGAGGGGCAGGGATTATAAATTCGAATATTCCAGTATCTACTGGTTCTGGGTGTCGATAATATGCACAAGAAATTCACAAACGAATATTTTCACGGAAAACTTCTTGCAAACAATTTCAACGTACACTCAAAGGAATGTTAATTAGGAAAGTAAATCTTCAACAATATGCTCTCATTACGGGTGAATAAATCGTAACGAAATAGCTGTGTAAAGGATATGGAAAAAAATACATCCATTGTATTCTTCCAGTTTCAATTGAATGCTTTTAATGAGTTCTCATTATGATTATTTTGAATTAATTGCGGTACTTGTTTCTTGTACCCGTATCACATCAAATTATATCTCCAGCCAGACCGATGAAACTTTTCCGTTTCTCTATAAAGGATCCTTGTTTGGCAAAGCATTCTCAAAATTAGATAAGTATACTGCATCCCCTCAATTTCCCCTCACAACATCTTCAACCAATTGAAAACTTTTCAGATATATCCAAATTATACACAAAAAACGAAAAATGAAAATTTATTAGCTAAACAACTTTCTAATTACTTTAATTAGCATGTGTAAGTGCTTAAGAGAAATTTTCAATTAAAGCAAAATTTATTCGCGCTTGTTCGAAATAAATTTCACGCATCGCATGGGAGAAAATTATCGTTGTAGGTGGGCTCCCAAAAACCCCTTTAAGTAGGGGCACAAAAAGGATTTAACAAATTGGATATGTTCAGAGTACCCAGTATGCATGAAATTCTCTCTCACCCCCTTCCCCCTTCCCACTTTCTGTTACCAGCATTTTCAGTTAAGCTAGATTGTATACGAAACTCGCACCGAATTTCATGAAAATTTATCCACACCTTGGGAATTTTCTTAGCCGCGTAATAATTTTTGACAAGAATTCGTTTGAGAAACTCCAAGGACCCGGGCTCCATATACGGACGTGGTATATAAAACTTTATCTTTATCCAAGTTTTTGTAGAAAATATTCGCCTGCATGCAATCTCCTAAGCACATACACACAGATACCCACTCATGCACACCCACGCACATGAATAAGGATGAAGGAGGTTTTATAGATGCTACTTAAATGAACGTTACGAAAGAGTGATGTGTGCCTGAGTTGATTGCATTCAACTTTTCGTTTCCCGGATAAGGACGAATATTTTGCGGTGCATTTTCATGCGCCCGGGATCACATGAAGATTTCCTTGGATTCAATTAAGATCTGCACTTAAGGAGGTGAATTCATAATGGAATAAGCGGAAGAAATTTTACGGTTTTGCCTTTGCAGATTTTCGGTTGTGCCGGGAGGAAATTGCGAAAAACTTCTTTCAGATTTTACACAACCATACCATCCAAACCAAGAAAAAGGATCTCAGCCATAGAATGAGGTGCAGTGAATGAAAAATTAAGATGCAATTAAAGTTTTGTGCCGCAACTACTTTTTATTTCTGAAGAAGAGGATTTTCCTAGAAGAACTCAATCATTAATTAACTAAGCCCTTTCGATTGAGTGTATTACGATGAAAAAGACGAGGAAAAACAAGTAATTTTAATCCATTATTTTTTTACACTTTTGTCAAAGATTTTGCTCAGACTTTGAGGAAAACTTTAGTTAAATTGAGTTTGATGAACATCACATTTTTAGAAAAATATATTTTACATTAACCGTTTCGGTAGAAAAGTTACCAAAAAATAACATAGATAAACTTTTTTTTAAAAGACAAAAAACAAAAATCCAATATCTCTTGCCCATCCAACTTTTGATAGTTTAGTTCAAAACGTTCGCTTACGAGGCAGAAAGGGTTCAGACGCTTAACCTTCATATCAGCGATTAGAAACTAAACCGAGTACGAAATTGACTCATAAAAACTTTTAAAATTAGTTACCCTTTCGAAATTGATTTCTCATCCCTTCACCGAAATCATTACCTACATCAACAAGAGATTGACCGAAAGAGTTCATAAACGAAAACCTCAATATTTTTTCATAGGCAAATCCTTTTTAATGGAGATTTTGGCCAGCACTAAAGCCATGGAAAATGAATATTACGTTTCATGAGTATACAGTAGAGCATTTTCTCACTCAGAAATGGGAAAAATGGTTTAATTTTCGTCTAGTGGGCAGATTAAAGGATTTAATTCGTAACATGAGCGTTTAATAACAAATTTTTAGTCCTTGATAACCGCAATTTAGCAGCGATTAAATCCTTCTTTTTTTTACCCTAGCTGGATGGTAGTTTTTATTATGTAATTAGTGAAACAATATGGAAGAGTGCCTAAATTATAAAAACTGGAAATACTTTTTACACAATTTTTCTGAAAAAAGTTTTTCAATTTTTCAAACATCTCAGAACACTTTGCAAAATTTTGTGATGACAAATTGTAATAATATTAATGTGTCAAATATAAATTAGGGATTTTTCAACCACACACCTCTCATATATATTTTGAATTTTTATAATAATTACATTTTTTACAATTTGCGATAGAAAACATTTATTTTTGTAAAAACATTTTGATTAAATTTTCAAAATAAGAAATGGTGGAGTGCAAAAGACCAAAATGTCAGTCAGAAACGAATTTAAAATTTCCAGTTAATTTAAAAATAACTCCAGGAAGAGAACAATATCCAAATCCAGGAACTGTTGCTAATTTGCATAAAAAAACTCGTGATATAATACCAGAATTTTTCGATGGTATTGAATTTAGTTACAAAAAAGGATTGGCACCAAATAAAACACTTTTAACAAATTGGATCCTGAGTCACACATATCCTGCTGGTTTTCGAGTTGGTGGTATTTACAGTTATCGATGTTTAGGTGATATTATTGTAAGTAAATTCTTGTCTGCTTTTTCTAATGATATTATTTTTTAATTTGGGGAAAATATTATTTTACAGGAAACACCAACCATTGAAGCAGACATTAATCCTTCAAGTTTATCTGCAAATCTCTCGATACTTTACTATCCATTTCCATGGCTAAAGATTTTCACTAAATTTCAAAGACTCGATCGGACAAAAGTTTTTGAAAATACGATTTCCTTGGAGTATTCGCGAGGATGTTCTGCAGTTACTATAAGTGCATACAACCCCACTGTGTTGTCTGGCAGGGCTACACTTTCTGTCATGAGGAGTCTAACGCACAACTTTGCCTTAGGAGGTGAATTACTTTTCGAATACGTAGGAAAGGAAAGGATGTTGAAATATGCACTGGCAGCAAGGTACATTATATTATATACATTATACATATTATGTATATTATATTGTAGAAAATAAAAAAAGTGTCCTTCATATTTAAAACAAAAAGGGGACAGTTAATGTAAACTATTACTTAGTCAAATATTCCATATATAGCGTGTCGCGTAACGCGTTACGTGTCATATCACTTACCAATTTTTAAGGAAAAATTTATCTGGAAAGTTGCAATTTCTTTTAATGAAATTCAATGGAAATCGTATTGAAATTATTTAATTATATTAATTATAATTTTATAAATAAAACGAAGTTGTTAAAGACGAATACACCAACAGAATGGAATCTTTCCATTCAAAATATTTTATCTAAATTTTTGACCATAAAATTCTGCTTGTATTATTGTTAATTTTAGATACTCAACGGATCGATACTCCCTGGCAACAACATTATCTTTGGAAGGTATTGATATCAGCTATTGGCGGCAAGTCCATAGATGCATTCAAATGGGAAGTTCATTAGTATTTCACAAGAGAACAAACAAAGCAATCGGATCGATATTTTACCAATGGGAGTTCAAGGATGCAACCGTGCGTGGCATGTTCGATTCAGATTGGTCAGTTGGCGGCAAGTACAACAGGTGAGAAATTAAATAAAAATTTCTTAGCACGTAATTATGCTGTATCCAGTGATGTAATACGTTTTTTAAAAATATTTATTATATATATATATATTCCAGAACGCTGAAAACCCTGCCATGCAGTGTTGGGGTTAGTTTACTTTTGTGTATTCCGAGCAATCGATTTGCGTTCGGAATAACGCTGGATGTGGATCCAAGTGTTAAATGTCGTCTATAATGGCATTCATCAAATTGCAACAATATTATGAAGATTAATGTTAATGGTACAAATTGTAGTTGAAAAATCATTATATTTCTGTAGATATGTTTTTTGTAAGAAATTTAATTTTAACATTGAAAACTATTGCAATATAACTTCATTGTTTTCCACGAAAATTCCCATAATTTGTAATTTTCTCTAATTGTTGAAGAATGGAATTTTTGTCAACGTTCTTAACAAAAACAAATTCTATATCGCAGATGTAGTTTCACCAACTTTTCCCAATTTCATGTCAAAGTTTGTTATTAAGTATTTCGTATTTCGCAGCCTCCCAGCGAAAACTTTGTCGTGTAATTTCATATTTACCTGAAATTCCGGAACGCAGTCACTACACAATGAATGTTGTATGTATCCTTTGCCACGTGATGAAAACGAGGAAATGTAGAAATCTACAATAATACAGCAGAAATGAGCAATACAATAAACAAGTACATTTTTGTTTTTCTCGATGAAAATGAACTTTTCTCATCTATCAAAATTTTCAAATTTGAACTTTTCACCAACGAAATTATGATTAAGGGTGTTTCTGTTGCTTTGGGTTTCCAACATTCGACATCTCCACTGATATGCTTACAAATATCGACAGTTACCCACAAATAACATTCTTTTAAAAATGGAAAAAGAAAAAAAAAATTTGACAATGTTTTACGAAAAACTCCTTTCAAAGTATCACCTGAAAGTTTTTTCTCAACCCCATGCTCCCGAATATATGAACTTGGCAACGGCATCTCCACGGTTGTGCATCCTTTTGTTCCGATTGGACATAAACTAATACAAGTACGAACCATGAATACAGAAATTTTCATTTCATTGGTTAACAATGACACGAAATACACCAAAATTCTGCAGAAATTGAGGGAGAAGTTTGCTCTTATGCAATGTCGATTTGTCTTTTGCTTAAATGGAGAAATGTGTTAGCGAGGAGAGGAGCGGAATAGGAAAAGAAAGGCTATGAATGGACTGCATTATCACAACCATTTGCCCTACTAAAAGACAAAGTTTTTGAAATCAATGAAACAGCTTTGTGACAAGTTGAAAATTTGATAGGTGAAAACTTTTCTAGATCTTCCCCCATTTCCACGAAAATATCTGGTATTCTTCCGGGTTTCGGGAGTTAATCCTCATAGTATTCTCAGGCAGAAAATCATTGACAGAGAAAAATATCTGATAAAATGATTTATGAAGTTGTGAAAATTGAAATAATGATGATTTTGCACAAATTAACTTTTCCCAGTATCTTTTTTTACTGGCCGATTTTAAGTTGATCTTTTGGTAGACTAAATCATAAAAGTTTTTATTCTAGCGATATTGTTTTAAATTTCAACAAATTTTGACACCAATTTGGCGTGGAATGTTCTTCATTTAAATCCACAAAAATTGTTCAAAAGGATGATGAAAAAAAAACAAGATTTGTCATCAAAATAAAATGAATAAACATTCTCTGAATTTTTTCACATCCTCTCTTGAACGAAAACCAATAAATTACAAATTTCGTTTGGTGATTTTCATCAAATTTCCGCGTCTCAATTACCACCGCATTGCAGTCCCTAATAAATCTGTTCGAGTTCATAAACTGCTATCGTTTTGGGCTTCCAAAAATTAAATCTGAAATAGATGGTGGAAGGGTTGCAAATGTGAAACGAACACACATCAAAGAGGAAGTATCCTTTCAGCAATTTATGAATGGAGCACAGCAATGATTTTTTTTTTTTTTTTTTTTGGGAATAGGTACAACAATTTTTGCACAAATTAATTCCTTTTAGCGGAAAACTGAAATGTGTTCCGTAGTTTTACTAATATTTTCCCAAAGAATATTCCTTATTACTTTACTTAATTACACATATTGCTCGATTAATCATAAAGTATCTTAAACCTCGGAAATTTTGTTTAAGTATAACTTATTCAATTAAAATAAAATTTAATCTTTTCTTCATTCCATTTGCGAGAGTATAAAACAGAATTTGTTCTAGATATCTCACTTCATATTATTATTATTATTATTATTATTATGAATAATATTATTACTTTATCTGTAAAAACAAAAATGGGTAAATAGAAAACATGTGCAGAAAATCAACATATCGCTCGTTGTAGTTAGTTAAAGAATTCAAGACGCAATTGTTTTTTTTATTTGGTTATTTATATATTTTTCATTGTGCCAAAATTACACCCCCGTACAGTTGCCCCAGCGGGTGGGGGGCTCTAAAAGGACAGGCTCGGCATCTTATGAAATATTCATAACTGGCAGACGACAACATTTTGTTACAGGAATCTTTTCCTTCAACAAATTTTCTACTCCAGAAATATCAACAATGACGCAAGCACAACAGAACAAAAAAAAATATTTACATATATATATATATATATATATATTATATACATATGAATACAAAGCGAAAATAGAAAAAATCGAAAACAGAAAAAGAGAAATTTGTATAGAAGTATGAAAATGCGGTAATATGATAGAGAACCAACGGCGGAATGCCGTAGAATTCTGCACGAGGAAAAGTTAAAGGTTGTCTGGTGATTGAACAAAATTGCTGCAATTTTGTTGACAAGTTACTTTTGTTGAACGATTGAGAGTTGATAGCGTTGCGTGTAGAAAAAACCGAGACTGGTCTACACAGATGAGGTAAATAAAAAAAAAAGTTTTAAATAAATTCATTGATTCTGTCTTCAACGTCAAAGGATAATGTAATTGGATATTTGAGGAGCACTTTCAGGTAATTTTTTCTCGTTTACTGTTGTGATACTGATGTTGAATTGCAACAAATTGGATATGAAATGGTTTTTGATAAACAACACGATGAACTCTCAATTCAAATATATCAAAGGATATTTGCAGAAAACTCTAACTTTATGATTTAATGGATTTTTCTTTTATTTTACTAAATTGAAGATAACTCTTTGTGAACTTTTCAATTTGTTGCATGTGAATCCATTTGAAAAGCGTCCTTAAGAGCTGAGAACCAATCTCAATATTTACTCTCTCTTCTTATACAATATAAAATTAAAATTTTATAGAATTAATAGAGAAATTCTTTAAAATATTTACACTTTCTTAAACATACAACGTCATTTTAAAATACAACTGAATAAATGTTTTTAAACGATACACTTAAATTGATGATTTAGCAAGAGCTGGACGAGTGTTCGTCGTCGTTCATCGACAGGAGGAGAGATTCAATCATTTCAGAATCACTTGAACATTCTAATCGAGTTTTACTTAATCCTGTTAGTTGAATAAGGACAAAAAAAAATATAAAAAGAGGACGGAAACGAAAAAATTTTTCACAAACGATGAGTATGTAAATTATATTCGGAGTATTCGTCGCCGTTGCACAGGGATCGAAGCAATTTCTCACCCGAAAATTTACTCGGCTGTAAAACGACTTGAAACTCCATCAATTTCAGCTTATCGGGATGCATCAATCCAAGGAAGTAAAGTGCAACTATGCACTGGGGGAATATGCTGTTTTCGGGCTGACAGCAGTAGAGATTGTAGGGGGGATTTGGGAAAACGATTCTTATTCTTTACTGGTGAAACTAGGTCGAATTCTGATACTTTAGAAAATTTAGCTCTAGTTGGACTATTAGGGGCTCGATCTCCATGAATTAAATTTAACAACTGCAACAGGAGAGCTAGCTGGGCATTTCTCAGGCGATTGCAACCGTTCTCACCAGCGATAGGGGTAGAAGGCAAGAGTTGTGTGAATGGTGTTAGTAATTTATCCTATTTTACACAGCACTACGAAATTAATGGCTGACTATAAATTTGCCGATGGTGTAGAAAACATGGGGGAATTCTACAGTTGAAATGGTATTTTCTAGAAGCGTATAAAAATGCAATGGGGAAATATGAAGCACATAAAAAATATGTAGAAAAGTTTTACTTACTTATAAAGGTGTAATGAGGTTTTTTACAGCTTGTACAATGTACAGTTTAACTGGAAAATCGTATTCTTTTTAGTGTGATTCAGTAATCAACATCAAGCTTCCAGTCAAAATTAAAGCCAAAGTTGAGATTAAAACTGCTATAAGATGTGAGCGGAATTAATTCACAATATAATAAGCTTTCTTCCCTCGTGGGTTTAACATCAATTAAAATGCATTTGCATTCATTAGCAATGTTCCGCAAAGTGTTACCGCAACTCCAAAACGTCACTAAAAATTGTGGCATACACCACGACCCTTTGAAAGCAAGCTTCCAATAACCCAACCAAGCTAACCTATTTCTGGATACAACATACTGCCGGCAAACTCCTGATGAGCCACAATTAATTCGTCCACTTAAAACAACCACTCTGTTTAGCGCAACATCGCACGGGGATGCAGCAAGTCTACGCTATAATCAGGTCGGGATCGAACAAGAGCCAAATGTGAATCCAGTCACCCTTTGCACCGTTCAAATCCACGCCCCAGTTGAAGCTATAAAATAGGAAAGTAGCTATTACCTTAAAAGGCAGACGCCATGAAATAGAATTTCATCCCTATCACCCGAGTGGTAATCATTCAAGGGATGTCCACTGGGAAATTTATTTGAATTGTGTGACCGAAAAATCAACCCTTTTGCCCATCGGTAACAAATGGCCAAGTGTAAACTTGACTTAGTGTGTGATGTTGGTCATGTGATCTTAGTGTGGCTGTGAACAGCTAAAGATCCTTCATCCCTTCATCTCGACTATATCTCTCAAAATATTCTCGTCTACAGCATGTAATGGGGCATACTGGAACTGTATGAAGATGGCCAAAGTGGAATGTTTTTACTCACAAAAGTATGTGGAATATAAATTTTATCAGGATATACTATACATACTTTTGTTTTTGGTTTTGTCTTGTTTGACCGACACAAAAGTTGGCAATAGAGGGCGGATTGTGTTCGAGAGACTAGCGATAAAAATAAGCCCTTCGGCTAAGGAGTGATGGAGGGGGAATAATATATAGTATAACACACAAAAGGACAAACTGTCATGGAGAGTTTGCTGTTTTTTTTAAGGACTTGTCACATCTGACAAAATTTATATTTGCCAGTCATTTGCTGTCCGAAAATGGGTAATAATCCGGCTAAATTGGACTAGGATACGGCAGGATCCTCTGTTCAAGGGATGCGAAACTAACGAAACAGGAAACTACCGTCTAATATATAAACGAGATAAAATTGTCATGTTCTATTTAATTAAATATTTCGGACTGAGAATACTCTTAATAATTTCATTGTCCTGTGCAGATTATCTTAATTGAAAATTTTAGTAATGAACTTTTAAAACTCTCATATGTAAATAATATAATAAATTAGAAAATTAATTTTGCAGACATAAAACTGAATTTGGAAATTTTGTAATTAGTACACAACTTTCTAGTTTCGTTTTATTTCCAAATTGCACCGTATTACAATAATGGTATTCACATGAAACTGAAAATTGTAATTATATAATCAATCTAATTAATGCATTAATTAAATTTCCTCCGTATGTGGAGGAGTTAAAAGGAAAGGTGAATTAAGAGCAGGAAATATTCAAAGCACAGATCTTGTAATAACTCACAGGAGCATTTTCATGATAATTATAATTTTGGTATCATCTCACATACGCCATTAGCATATGACTATAGTTTTGGGCTGTAATTACATTGCAATCATTCTGAAGCTACACAAATTGGATATGAGCAGTGAGTGTGAGGTGTGCTTGGGGCTATCATTAAAGATACATCAACTCCCCAAAGATGCCAACAATTCTATATAGGCTTTCATTTCTCAACCCTTTCCTTCTAAGTGTTTCGAATAACAGGCATCTGGGCTACTGTATACAAATACATTAATTCATATATAACATTTACCCCAAAATTTAAATTGAACTAAAGAGATTCAAATCTGAAAAGATAATAATTTACTTTAAGATAATTTAATTAAACTGCCGTTTTTATTTTGTGAAATATAAAAATCTCGATATAAAAGTTTTAATTTTTATTTTCATTGATAAGAATTATCGGGAAAAAATTAATTAGAAAAAATTTCAAGTAAATCCCTTCGAAAAATTGGTCCTAAAGGAAATAATACTAAATCTTTTATGGAAGGGGGAGGGGGGAAGGAGGGAGAAGGTGAAACCATTATCAAAGCTGAAAATAACTTGAAAATTTATAACTATAAGAAATATTTGCCGCCATGGTGAAATAAAATTTATGTTACAAGAAGAAATTGAACTGAATTTAACTTTTATTGCGATTCTTTGTAAACTTATGGTCTATTTCCCAGCAGCAGTGCAATTAATTTCAGCAATTATGGGAGTGAGTTTTATAAGGCGAGTGCAATTACCGATATGCCCTCATTTATAACGTCTCTGACACCACCAGAGAACCACCCAAAAAATTCACCGCTTCTTAATTGTGCTAGGGAAACACACCCCAAATGGAGGTGGAATAATCTATGGGAAAAAAATTGAAGAAAAATTAAAAAGTTAAAAGAAAATAAAAATGGTAAGAGATTGGAGAAATTTTTATTTTGTTTGGTTTTTTGACAGAATTTCATACTTAAAGGGATCGTAATTGAAGAATTATTGGCTTGTGGAAAGGGGCAATTATTAAATAATTACTGAACTCTGAGAAAGTTATTAAACTTATGATATCAATTAGTTTGAAAACTACTCAATATATATAGGTATAATATATGTGTATATATACGTAATCAATGATCAATCGTTCGGAAGTCAAAGCGTTCCTTTCCCCCTCGCATCACACATTCATTGATCTTATCAGTAGCTCAATTATTTACATCCACATGTAGATAACTTTTTTCCAAAAAACAAAACGCAAAACAACACAAACAAAAAATATACAAATGCCACGTGAACGTGAACAAACAAACCGCACTGAAAGCCGGAAACTTCCTTATCTCCAACTTTACATATCATTACATTTTCAAAGGGTTAAATTTATGTTTTAGGTCACAAATAATGTATAACACGTTTATCGAGGACGAAGGGGTGGGTAGACTCGGGATCGAATAGAATTCGGGTGTAGTACGTGTTTTTGGTATGCTCATTGTGTTTTCTTCCTCTGCAAACCACAGAAAAGGATTTTCGTTTAATTCATAATCGAAGAAGTCTTCATATTTCAATTGAAATCCTTTTCCCCAAACAGCCCTGTGTCACATTAACCACCTCCTGCATATGTCCTCTTAATGGAATATGTATCGTAATGGAAAATTCTGGACGACACGTCAGGGAAATTTTATCATTCTGATGTTAATTAAGAAGTTTTGGAATTCCCATAAGAGAATTACAAACTTTGTAAATGGGAAAAGGATTCATATCCGTTTCAGTAGAACGAATTTTAAAGTGTTCAGGAACCAATTGAATGTTGTATTTTCAATGTTTTTGGGTTGTGCTAATCGAAAATTTAGCGAATTTATGGAAATATATAGTTTAAATAAATTCATAAAATTCTTTGTTAATAGAATTTCCATTAAAATTTTATTACTTGGGAAATTACGAAATCAATATGAAACAAACGTAGGTACTTATGAAAGTTTGAAAACAGGTTCAAAACAATTTTGAGAGATTTTCTGTGCGAAATCCGGGTCTTTTTTTCATTGCAAAATTTTTAGAAAATAAGTGCCAACAGTAGTGGTCCTATAAAATAAAAAAAGTAAACTCAAATACTAAAGAGGTTAATAAAACTTTATACAAAGAGTTGATTTATAAATTTTACCAACTAATTTTGCAATATTTACAGCAACAGGAGCTTTCAAAATTTGTGTTTTGAAGTTCCTAGTAAATCATCCTTAATACAACCTTAATTAAAACTTCAATCACGGTTGAATTACTTTTTATTATTGTTTCTAGACAGTTAAATTTAATGAGGATTGAAAATAAATTAAGTACTTTATTACTTTTCGGTTACAATGTCCTGTTTTTTTTTTTTTTTTTTTTTTTTTTTTAACCTGGAAATAAACTGTTTTCAAAATATTTCCCATTGAACAAAGTTTAATTTTCGGTGAAGTATTTAAGTACATCTTTACCAACAAATTAATTATTTATTTAAATGAATAAACAAAAACAATACTTAAAAGTTACAAGATTAGTAGAAATTGATTACATCCAAATGTTTTTATATCGTCATGACGTCATATGCAATTAGAAAGGGAGCAAGAAACAAGCGGAACTAATTCCAATTAAGAACGAAAGGATACTAGGTCCTTCAACGTTCAGTTGTTGAACGTGACTTGAAATAAACTTTCAGAGATTTGACCAAAAATTTTAGAGGAGATATCCAGGTGAGGTCCATAAAACGAAAATGACCTGGAGAAGGTATTCTAAGTATCTTTTGGATGCAATGGAAAGGGTGGTGGGGAGCAGTATCAAACAATTACTACCTCGAGGATTGCGGTCGAATGGCGTCAGTTACCTTCGGTTTTTGTAGTGCCCATGAATCATTTTGACTGCGGCAAATGCATACCAACGGCAGTGGTTAAAGTTCGTGAGTTTGGTCAACGTTTGACAACGAATCATGATGGCCATGGCGGGCATCCTGCATCCTGAGAGTATAGCTGGACAGTTGCGGTGCATTTCACTAATTGATATCGCATACGTGCGGTTACTGTTGTTTTTGTCACATGGCAATGCATTTGGTTTTTAACCTATGCATATGTACTGTATGTACCTACATATGCGGATGGCTGCAGAGCGATGCAGGATGTTGCAATCGCTCCAAACCCTGGCATGATTTCATCACTATTCAAATAGATATTCTGATATGGTATCAATAGAAGGTGTTCGAAATTGATGCAGGACTCGATGTTATGGAGCTATTTTAATAGTTTTTTATGTGTTTTCTGTGATTGTTTTTTGGTATAATATGTCATTCATCGTCATTTGACTTAATGTATATCTGATTCTAAAATTGTGTAGTTCTATAGAAATTGTAGGTATCTATTAGTATTAATATACTTTTCGGAATGAGTCACCAATATCCAAAAATTTTTGTTTGAAAATCGATTCACACATTACCGTAGCGTGATAGCACAGAAACGTGACCTTATACGTGTTACTGTCACATTTTGGGTGTCAGCTTTAGTTTTTCACTCTGAAGTTTTTAAAAATACTAAGTATTTTAATGGTATGCTGTCCATTGTCCAAGTTAACCCATATGTGCGACGTAGTGGAAATGCAATTAAAAATCACAGTACAATCACAACATGGTGAAGTGTGAATCCATATTGCAAATTCCTTAAATTGAATCAAATGTTTCCTCCTTCGACCTACCAAACTTTACAATGCAATTAAATGTCGTTTCTTGACATTGAAAAAATTTAAAATAACCTTGCCTCCAGTATACATTTCAACCTATTACTTCTAAAAAACAATGAAAAAAAAAATGGTTGTTCAGGAAACGACACCATTTCAGCGGAGATCAGAGTCGGCAGCTAATTAAATTTACCACAATGGATGCCAGTTCTAATTAACTCGATATTCGAATCAAATCGAAAGCAAACGGAGATAGGAGGAAAGTTGGAAAAGTTTATTTTTTATGGGTTTTTTTTTTGTGGTTTTGTGGTTTCACCTCAACAATGGACCAAACATTGGTGTTACGTAAGGTTGCACAACTCCGGAGAAGTTAAAAAGTGCCCCGAGGGTGAGTTTTCATGGATGCTTGCCTCATGGTTTAGTTCCCATCAAATGGCTAACAAAAATACGCAATTAGCGTAAAATTCACCATTAATAGATATTTCATGAGTTATCCGTATAATCGTAATGGTGTTCTTAGTTTTGAATTGGGGATGTTCTCGACCAATAAGAAAATTCACTTCCCTAAAGATGCTTTTTGAGTTTTGAATGAAGAAAACCAACAACAAAAATTCAATTTATTTAGATTGGTGAATTAAATCACTCAAAAAACTAGACGTAGTTAATGGTGTAGACTTTTATAGCATCGAGATGAAAAGATGCTTTGGATTGAAATAACTTGCACCTTATTTAGATCCCTAATTAGGTGCAACTTTCGATTTGCTGTAAAAAGGATACTAATACAGGAATTACTGTGGAATACACATTGCCGCAAATCACGTCATCGATTGAAGTAGGTGAACAGAGCCAATGTTCTTCATGGATCACAGATTGGATTCTGGAGTATTTTCTTTTACCCGTCGGCACAGTAGGATTGAGGGAAAGGAGGTTCGTGATTTTGCGGTAACTTAATAAGTGGCAAGGACTTGGTTCGGTGTTCGAGTTTCAGAGGTGAAAAATATGCGAATCATTGGCTTGTGCCAGATGAGCACGTAGATCCGATTCAATTTTAGATTTATAACCAAGGTACCTGCAGTACGTGAGATGGATGCAGAACGTCTTGCATGAAATGGGATAAAGTTTCCAGGAATATCCCCCCTCAGGGGGTATGAAGTAGAATTCCGGAAGAATGTTTCCCTAGTGCGGACGGAGTTTCCGTTTCGATCGTTTTCACACGATACTTTTATTGGAACTAGTTGAAAGTGTCGCATTCAGAGAAAAAATCATAAATTATCGAAAATGGAAAATCGGATAAATTAAGAATCCAATCCGTTTTGCAACACTCTCATCTCCTCTCCGTCGCTCTCAGCCGGAAAATAACTTATTTATATGTGATTTTCATTACTGCAGGACCTACGATTTATTTGCTCACCAGGCTTTTAAAAGACTTTTAAAAGAAAATGATGTCTGTTTTTTGCTTCTAGTATAGGCAGCATTTCCTCGTCCATTTGACTCACTTGAAAAATTTCTCAAATTAAATTGAAGGGGCTATTGAAATAAATAGCAATTTTTGCTAATTGTGTCGACTAACAAAATTTCTAAAATAATTTTAGATGTTTTTAAGTGACTTTGGAGTCGAACAACAGCCAAGAGAAGTTCACGAAAGACGCGAGATTGGAAGAGATTTAAGTCAATTAGAAACAAACGACATCTCTTGACACAGTTTCCGAAATTCAGATCTAACGAAAAGTCACCATTTTGTCCGTGCCGTGGATTTGTCATTTAAAAATTCATTTAGGAAAAATATAATACCTACAAGTGGAGTGAATCCTTTATCAATTGAAATTTTGTTACGTTCAGTTTATTACTAACTACAACAATTTCAATTTATTTTAAGTAAAAAAGAAAGAAATTGCAGAAAACCTAAACAAATTGTGTCGGTAATATGGAAATCGCAAGCATAATCTTATTCCAATATTTCCGGATGGATAATCCTTTCTCCAGTGGCAACAGCGACAATACTAAAAACCAGATAAAAAAATTTAAAACCCTTACCATCATTATTCCTCTTTGGTGCACCCCTTGAAAGGCCGATATTCGCCCCCAAATAGACTACTTCACCTGCTCAGGGTGGCTACCCAAATAAAAGCCTTCCACTTCTATAAATTTATAATAATAATAATAATAATAAAAAAACATTTTCTTAAGGAAAAAGGTCTTAAGGGGCATCAACAATCATCCAATCCGGGGATCTATTTTTCGGGAGAAATATTTCAATATTAAAACCATCGGGGGTGGTCTCATGCGCTGATGTCGATGCCGGTTTGTTCATAACTCTTTTCAGGGATGATTTCGGGACTTTTAAAGTTATAGCTTCAGCGCTTGGCATTCAAGAAAAAACCCTTTTTTTTCGGGCTGTTGCAGATGAATAAACGTCAGATCAACTTCATTTTGGTAGAAATTAATAGCTCGAGACAGAGACTTTCGAAGTCGTAAAGAAGATTTCGCCCACTCTTCGGCGGCAGACAAAAACCCTCAACAAATACACACCGCACAACCCTTCTATTGCTGTTGAATTTCAATATTTTTTTAGACGCTACTTCTCTGCATTTTTTTTTTATTGGAAGATACTTTATCGGTGGAGAGATTATTTCGGTACACCACCCACATTGGATCCTGATCCTTCCGAGGCTTACTAAGTTAATGCAACGATGAATAGTATTCGTAGCCGAAATTCCGATAGATCGATGTATTTTATTCGACTGCAAGCATTTTTATCTGAACTCTTTACTACCACAAGGATACATTTTATTAGATATTGTAAAGTAATTGGAAAATTTATTTCATTGATTTTTATGTTGGTAATAGAATTTAAAATTTATACCTATTTCAAATTTTATTATAGTTTAAAGATAGACAATCAAATTGAGGGCTGTAGGAAATTTTTATTAGAATAAAATCTTGTTAAGAATATAGAATAAGTTATAACACTCGAAATTTAAAAACAGAACATTAAAATAAAAAAACTACAAAATACAGAAATTTGTCCTTCTTAAAATTCCCTCACATTCTACTTCATTGAATTCTCACCCACGAATTCCATCCATTCCTCTCTTTCATTCCAAAAGTGACTGAACAAAATCAAATTTGCCACTGAATGCAGGCATACATGTTACAAATCCTTGCAGGAAATAAAAAATGTATTCTTCCCAAATCCAATTTCTCTCAATTAGTTCACTTTCTTAATTAAATCCCTCAAGACTTGGCAACATTTCTTTACTTTTCCGGAACTGCATCCTTACATAAAAACACTTCTGAACGTCTATAAAATTTAATTGCACATCCTTTTGGTGCCATCAACTTCATCGATATACCGTTCAAACTGCAGGACCAAAAGACAAAAAAAAAACAATCCAAAATGGACAAGAGAAAAAAAAAGGAGCACAACCCAAGAATTTCGAAGAATAAGAAGAAAAATAACCAAAACGTAAAGTAGTGGAAAGGATGAGAATCGGTCGTTTAAAGTCCTTCCTCCATGCTGTTGCCCAACAAAGCCTCAGGCTGCACTAGATAATAGCACGGAAGCGATATGGTGATGAAAATTCTCCGTTCATGTTCTGAAAATGGGTTAACAAAGATCTATGCTCGTTTTTATCTAAACGAAAACTGCTATGGCCCAGTCCCTGTTTTACCCAATCCTCCACAAAAAGCTATGGCATTGCCCAGAACCCTTTAACCCTCTAGCCACCTTCTCTTCAGTAGATAACGTTCTGTTCCGGATTGAGTGCATCGAACGATGCTAATGCACTGCAAGGTGGCACCCAGTTTTGTTTGCAAGGCGTTCGGCCATTTTGTGGGCGATCGAAATGGCAATGCTGTAAGGCGGGGGTAACATTGGCGATAGGAGGGGGGTAGGAGATAAGTCTTTAGTATATGAAGGTATTGGAAGTTGGGAATAGGATTTTCTTGAAGTTACAATTTTGGCTTTGGTCCAACAAACCTAAAATCGAGATATTGCTGTCTTATGTTCTGTCTTCCATTTCTTCTTGTTCTTCGTCTTTATCCGCAAATTTTAAGAAGAACTACGAAACATTCCGTAAATCTGCACTTCTGAAAAATGTCCTGCAGAACAATTCTTTGAATTTTTATCGGACAAATTTGGTTTCAGCAATAACAAACACAGATATTTTTCTATACTTTTATTTAAAAAACCATCATTCCGAAATTTTATTTATGAATTCACTGCAATCGCAATGGAATTTTTGTGTATATCTACGTACCTTGAAACATTAAAAAAAAAAAAAAATACATTGTTAAAAGCATCTAAGTTCTCACATACACATAAAACTGTAGTAAGGCGAACTTTCACAATATTCAAAGTCCACAAGACTCACTCAATTTACGAAACTTTCTCCCTCAAAAAGTGGTTTTTTGAGTTTGCAATCCTTTTGAAGAAAAACATTTTCAGTTAAATTTACATTTCCTCTAGTGCATAATGCATGCTCCCAGAAGAACCAACTCGGGCTAACTATGGTCAGAATAAATAATTCCTTAGTAGTTATCTTCTTTATTCTCTTTTCATTTTACCGCATCCTTTTTACAATCTAGCCCAAAAATTTAGTAAAACTATTCTATTCATCACAAAACTCAACTAATTTTACTTGGTGCATCATCATGAGGATATTCCACAGAATTAAATTAATTTTTTAAACAGAAAGCAAATATTTTACTCGAAAAACTGACCCCGCCATTCTAAAAAGTGTTCTTGACAATTTAATGAAATTTTCGTGCTCAGAAAGTCCTTTCCATTAGCCAAAAACCGTCGCATTCGCACACCATCTGGACTGGTCCTTTAGTGCACAATCTGGTAGGTGTATAAGTGAGTGGCTTGGAATCCTTTCAGAATTCGGGAAACTGGCCAAAAACTTTTCCTTAGAAAAAACATTGGTTTTTTCTTCGAGTTTGCCACAGTTTCGAAATTGCAAACCTTTCCTGCCGCTATGCACTGTCAATTCAGTGAGTTGAAATATTTGCAATTGGGATAACGCGAAGAAATCCACAAATATAGAATTCATTGAAATTATGTGCGATAATTTACGGGTGAATGAACAAATTAAACAGCTGAGATATTTGCTGATCATTTAATCCTTTCATTTCCATGCATTTAATTTGCTTTCCATAAGAACATTATGAAGAGAATAATTTTAGCGCAACAAAATTTACATCCATAAGACCTGGAGACTCGTCTGCTATTGGTCGTCCACTTCATCCCCGTTCTCTGCACCTCCATCGTCTTTATCCCCCATTTAGCACACCTTTCTAACCCAGTATAAATTTGGAACACGACACACTGTATATATAGAAAATCTTCCCGCAATTATATTATATTAGCAGAGAATTCCAATTGTTGAACATGAGCTTAGAGAATTTTCGAGTAAGCAAATATTGGTTGTGGGGCAAGCTTGTGCGGTATGACGGGGAGTGATAAAGGGGAGAACGTTCAGCTAAAATGAGGACCAGGGATCAGAAGGATGAGGGTAAAAATATTTGCAAAGGATGCGAGTTGCATTGTTTGTGTACGTTGGTTTTGTATATACATATGTGAACGGATGTTTTCACTTTGCTTAGTACTTGCTGCCAGAGCCAAGGATTTGCAAGCTTTTAACAAAATAAGAAGATAAGATGGTGAACAGGATATAAGGGGCAGGCGGAGGGAATTGTGTATGTGCACTGGAGAAAATGATTTTATTATTTCAGCCAACAAGAAAAAGGTGGAGGATTCCTGGATATCATATACGAGCATTTAAACTATTTCGTGCTGATTCCGGAAATCTTCGCAGCAGCAAACTTCCAACGATCCGATTCGTCAACTTGCACGATTTTTGAACGGCAAGTGAAATGAATTTTTAAAGTAGAAAGGATTTTGAGGATAAGAATCCTAATCTTAGTCTTTTATGCCTTGTATTTTTGGATAAGCAGCAAGATTGCAGTGGTTTTTCAAATAACGTTAGGAAAGGATATATGTATTTTTTAAGACCGACTCTAACTGCAAATAACTTGCAACAAATTTCAACAAATTAAATTTAATACCATAGCAAACATGATTAGGAGACATTTTCGTCTTATTGTAACACAATTCAAAAGCTACCTCAGATAACAACCTCAAACTAATTAAATCCATCATTTCAAATGTTACGAATCCTTCCAGCCGATCTTTTAATGGATTGTCCACACATGAAAGGATTGCAAATTCAAATATCTCTGTACTCTGCTCCCACTGCACATAGTCTTTTAGATGATTGTTGCATGTGCATGTGTGGCATTCATCTTAAATAAATTTGCATATAATGTCCATTGCACATTGCCAAGGATTCCATTTGTATCCTGGCCACTTCCGTTCAAAGAGATGGAGAGTGTTTGCATTGAGTACAGCTCACAGCTCGACTTTAAGTGGTCATTTACATCAAAAGGCTGAAACATCACTTGTCTCTGGGTCTTTCATCTCCAGAGTTACCCTAAACAATGTATATCATGGATTTTAGTATATGCAGTTGTGAGCCACCCGCCATCATTCTCTCTGCTCCAACAATTGTTCTTTGTTGAATGATTGCTGCCTTGAGGACTTTGACCGCAAATGATTGTTAGAAAAGCCGGTAACTACCAATGCTATCATCATTACCTACTCATTCGTCTTCTGTTGGTTGGTCATTTTGTTATGAATATGCAATCCAAGATCAAGGATTGTCGTAAGCACAGGACCAACAGTCAACATGATGATTTGTTTCTATGAATATATGAATGTTTCATTAAACGTAATTCCATTCATCTATAAAATTTTGATATGAACAGTTTTTACATAAACGTTTTACATAAATCAAAAACACACAAAAAACTTACTAAAACAAGTCTACAAAAAGTAATCCATCCTATAAGAAAAGATCCATTAAATTTACTAAAAATTAAATATTCCATTTGAGTGCGACTTTTCAACTTTTCCTTCGGAATTTCCACTATAAAAATCATGATACATGGGAAATGGTTTACCAACCTGAATTCCGTACAATGGAAATCAGAAAATATTCCTGCCCTTCATACCTTTGGCTATCACCACGGGAAATCATTGATCTTGAATGCAAATCCACTATTCTACACCAATGTATCTGAATATCGAATATAGATTCGAATAGAAACACTATTTACAACATCATCTGTAATCCCTTGTGACTCTATCGCGAATGTATATTTTTGAAAACCTTTTCATTCTTTAAGAAGAAATAATGCACCCTGACGGAACAATTTTTCATATTCTTATCCTCATCTCTATGATTTCGAAATTCTTTGGATTTTTATCTGGAAATATTTTCCATTAAAAGCGCCTTTTACACATGAATACCATCCTAAAACTGAAAATGGACAGGCGAAATGGCAGGAGAGATGAAACAGCAGCTGAGAGTGTGTAAATTTTTTAGGACTACACGAAATTGAACTTTACCTGCGAGAGTGAATGGAATATGAAATAAGGGATGAAAATCGTTCGTTTTCTGTGCTGCACATATTTTCTTCTTTTTTTCCCAAATTAAATTTAATCAAAAATAAGGAGAATGAGAAAATATTTCCTGGAAAAAATACGTAGGCATATAGGTCTAGGGTTTTCATTAAGCGTGTCTTAACTGAAAAAATATTGAATAAAGGGAGTTGTGGGTGATACGATGGAAACCTTTATTGCGGATTCAAGTACATTCACTATCATTATTTTTCAAAAATTATATCATTCAAATGGCCTCCGCGGCTTCGGTTACAGGAGAACTCTATCTGATATCAAATGTTGTATGAATCTGTTGCATAAGTCGGGCTGAATCTCACCAATTGCCTGAATGATGTTTTTCTCCAGTTGGTCAATTGTTGTTGGTTTGTTTCCATAAAACAGCGTCTATGGTCCAAGTCTAGTCCAAGTCTATAGTCTTAGACCTTACAAGGGCGTTAAATCGAAGGATTTTCTTACAAAAAGTGACACGTTGGGTCGTCTTACCGGAACCACATTTCGTTTTGATCCTTCTCGTTTAGAAAGATGTATGGCCCAATGACGAATTGTTATTAAAAATTGTTGAACAATTTCTACGCATTGCTGAATAGTGTAGAACTGCATGGTAAAGTGGTGACTATGACAGAACACAATCATCAAAGAATGACAGGTATGCCACTTGCAATGTCAGAGCACTAAGCTATCAAAGTTCGGGCATAACTATTGAAAAACCATATATTTTTTTTAGAAACTTCATCAGTTAGTAAAAAGAAAAAACGTAATTTAAGCACACCTGATTGTGAAGCATGAAAGCGAACGTTTAGAAACTTTCCAAAATATTAATTAAACACTCAAGCATGTCATAAATCAGGGATGATATTTTCATGGCATATGCCTTAAAAATGGCCAACCAAAACGTCAGGAAAATATTTTCTATGGGAAAAATTAATCATTTTTTAAACATCCACTCATTTCACAAAAGAGGTTTGCAGTCATCTCTTTATGCTCTTTCCACTATGAACAATAGCAAAAGAAATTAATAAAAAATATTTTTTCACCAAAGAGTTTTTATTGTTGCTAACAGTGGCCACCCCCGCAGGGCCACAACAAGACTTGGTGGGACAGCGAAAGCAGCAGGAAGAACAACAACGATGTCTGGCTACTCCTGGATGCTCTTGAATTGTTGGCACTCAGAATAAAATGAACTCTCCTGGAGCCTTTCAACACTGTCCTTTAAATAATTGGCTAAGAATTATGAAGTGGGTACTTTACGAAGGTGACATAACCCGGTTGCCTTATTTATGAGTTAAAACAGGACACAGTCCGACTAGTGTTCCACTTAGAAGACAGAAAAAAAAACAGAAATAATTCAACAACGAACAGAGAAAAACGCATACCATTTTGCAGAGCCCCTTCGAGGGTGAAAATGGAATGAGATGGTCTAGAATGACATCGCCTGATGTTGGTGGACTGTTTCTAATTTGCCTGATAGTTTGCTCATAAGTCGAAAGGATGTGCCAGACCGCCAGACATACCAAAAAGGTATCCTCGGAAAGTCTCGTAGAGCAGATGGCACATGTTTCTCAAATAGCAAAAGTTGTACCAGTATAACATCAAGAAGAAGACAAAACGAAAGAGGAGGGGATGGAGCAGAAGAATTATATAATGTTCTTTAGTTATTAGAGAGTACGGGAATGAATCTTAAATAATTTCAAATTTCAAATTAACCACCTTAAATGGAACTTTGTCTGGCCCCTTAATAACCATAACAAGAATCACAGACAACCGCCATGAGAGAGAGTTGCACCAATTGAACACAAGTTTGGAGCATCTCCCTGGAACAGAGCAAAGTTATTTAACAGCTGACACCACTTTGAAAGAAATTTACCAAAGTTTACGAAGATATGAAAATTCAACTGGACCCGAAAACTTAAATATTCTGAGTGCAAAGTTGAGAGGATGACAAGGAGAACATTGAGATGGAGTACAGGATGTTAGTTTGATAGCGTTTTACTAATTAGATTGATAAACTTTCTGGAAGCGGCACTTAAAATGTAACTCTTTTAAGTTCTATCAATGTAAGTGCATCTGGGCAATGTTGCTCAGAAAGCATAAAGCATTGTTGTTAAATGTATTTATAATCAATTTTTATCTTTGAAATATTATCTTTTCAATAAACGTTTAGGTACTTAATGAAGAAAACCAATAATAATGTAAATATCATTCGTTAAAAACAAATCTCTCTCAAATGCGTTCCTAAAACGATCCTGAATTAAAATTGAAATCAGTGTTGTGCGATGTCAAAAGCTGCAATAATATGTAGGTACTAAAAACCATGGCAATGAAACAAGTTTCATTATGTTGGTGATTTGATAAACAATTCTCAAGGACATCATCACCAAAAAATAAAAAAAAAAATAAACGCGGAAATGAATGCAAATAATTGAGTTACGAGGAAGTGTATACGGAAGAGAGACAAAACGCATTTTCACAGATTTGTTTCAGGATTTCGTATGAAATCCCTTTTCGAAATTTACATAGTACGAACAAAAGAAAAAAAAACGTACAAACAACCGTTTAAAAATAAAAAACGAAGAAAGTATTTTTCATTCATTCCTAACTCCCCTCTGCGCACAGGGTGTTCCTAAAGGCATAAAAGATGCCTTAAACGACCAAAAGCATTCGGTGTTGGCTTCATAATGCGAACTGTTCGAGTAAAAGCCATTTTCACTGGCTTAATTTATGCAAAGTCGATTAAGTCCCTCTTTAGTCAATGGGCACGGAACGGCGACGTTCCAGCTCCAGGAAATATATAAATTTTCGGTGTGTGGTTTATGGAAATCCAATGCGAGCAACGAGAAGGGAGCAGTGATTACGCAACAGAGATGTCCCATACCACCTTCTCCCTGCTTAAGGAATGAAGATATTGTCAAACGCTAGAAAGTTGAAAACGAGCAGTATTAATTTTACTTTTTGATATTATGGAACATACTTTTGATATCAATTTCGCCGCCATTTTAAATGGACTCCTTAAAGTAGGCAACTGTAAAATTGGAGAAAACATCTATTATTATAATAAATTCCTGTCGACTGTTCTTTATTAAATATTTTAATTAAAAGGCTATACAATAAAGTCTTCTTTTTTGTTTTTTTATTTTGATTTTTCAAACGTTTCGAATCTTGTTAGATTCTTCTTCAGTGACTAGTACGAAAAATGTTTTTACAAACATTAGCTACATTATTTTATCTATTATTATCTATTAGTATACTACCGAAATAAACAACGCGTAAAATGTTTGATTTCCATAAATACACCTTCAAAAGTGCTTAGATTTAATCCTTCTTTGGCAAAACATTCGTGTTGCTTTTCTCCTCGAAACAAAGGGTTGAAATTACCGTCCGCCGAATTATTTACACTCATACACAGTGATTCCTGTCGGCTGTCGTCGAAGGATCCGTTAGCTCCTGAATATATTTATCAAAATCAAATAAGCGTATTTGCTCTGCAAGTGAATGAAAATAAACAAACAAACTTGCAAATCTCTTCGTAATTCCTTCTAACGAGTTCACCCATGTAACACGGCTTCTCTTTCCTATCATCATCCCTTCCTGCACCCTTCCGCAATATTCGTGGGTTCGCACAGATGGGTTTAAGGTCCATCATCGTCATTACAAATGGACAAAATTGCACCTTTCATTAATACAATTTCAGGACGAATCTGCAGAAGTAAACAACAACTCTCAATGGCGGTTTATTATTTTACAAAATTTTCGCATTGATTTGATTACTCGCCACCTCTGTAAAACGAACTTCGAGTATAAGAGGGGAGAATTCCATTGAACTATTTAAATACATCAATAAAGTTATCACCTACGGCATCTGTGTCCTGTAAATTCGTTGAATTTAGTTGTCCTTTCACATGCAAATTTTTAATCGAGTACTTGATGCATCCATTTGCTCTTTACTGTACCTATGTAGTAAGAGTGGCAGTAGTAGAAGAGTGGGGAGAAGGGGAACATTGAATAAAGTTTAATCTGATTTGGATGCAAAATATCATTGTGAACAGATTTTTGCTTTTAGTGATTTCCAACTGACTGAGATATTTTGAGGCCCATAACAGTCAGTCAATAATCCTTTCGCCAGGAAATAGGATTATTTGCCTCTGATGGGAAAAACAGATTGGACAAAGTTAATTTGAAAATTTGGGTGTGTATGAATGCAGTATAGAATGCTATTGTTGCATCGGAGATTAACAGCTTAAGAGCTTTTCATTAAGTTGGTAAGTACCTATTATTAAAATCATGTAGATCTAGATATAATGTATTTGCAATATAATTCGAAGAATTAATTCTCGTTTCGCAAAAATTGATTGATTTCTCTAAAAAATTACGGAATCATCAGCAGCTCAACAGTATTTTTTTATAAGTATAGTTAAGTCCCCAAAAATGATGTTTCTCGCTATCATTAGTTTCCGGAAAAATTGTTTCAGGGTAAAAAATTTGTCACTGCTTCAATCCGAAATAATTATCAAAGGCAAACCATCCACCCATAAGCCAAAAATTTGAATAATGGCAGGTAACCCTTCTTGCACTGAAGTTTAATGGCTTTTTGAGGCCCAGAATCCTGCAGTCACCAGTGGGGAGCCGGCACACGTCTACCAACTGACTGACTACTAGAATAAACTAGTGTTCACTTATGGAATCTCGCGACCTGAAATCCTTTTCCCAACAATGGAATCAGACAATAGCAAAAATAAACGCAAGCACACACATAGATACAAATAAGTGGAGTACGGGCTCTAGCTGAAGTATTCCGCCGCAACTTCTGGATTTGCTGGATGCATTTCACAGGTGCACACCATGAATAACAAAATCACCGTGAGTACCACATGAGTAAATGCTCCATCCCGAGCCTATATTGAATTCTAGTGGGGATAGAAGGACCATGTTGTGGATTGTCCTGCAACAATGGAGACTGGAACTGTTTTTGCATTATTTGAAGTGAGCTGTGCTGCTGCATGGGGTCCATGATGTGTCTGTCTGCATATTTCGTCGGGGAACGCCATGAATTTCTTCGAAGCACCCTCTTGGGATACTAAGTCCATTTGTTTTCCAGAGCCATCCATAAAGAATGAACGTGAACGAAAAACATTTTTGATTAGGATGAAGTTCCAGTTCGTTTGGAGAAAAGGCACCCTGGTGTTAAATAGCATCCTCCTTGTGTCCTTATCCTTTGGCGAAACGGGACCCCCTTCAAACACCAGTAATGAAATTATTCTGCAGCCACAAATTCTGTTGCCAGGGGAGTCCTAGTTTATTTACTTACTACCTTTTCGGACTGGAGATATGAAAATTTTCAAAATTATTTATTATATCACTAAGATTTTTATCCCCCCGTACTTTTAAGAGGATTGTTTTGGTACAGCAGTAAACAAGGGACGGATTTCGGACTTAACACCTTTTTCGGCCACAATAAACAGGCTAAATGTATGGGACCGTGTACACGTTTATGGATGGTAATTAAGTGTGAGTCGTTGGGCTAACTAGGAAGAAGAACACTAATACTACAGGACGAACACATCCCCGATTAAGTTTGTAATAAAAGATAATGGCTACAGGGTGAATATAAATCGAATTATTTTTGCCTCTTGGCAAATTAGTTGAAGGGTCCTTTAGTTAGGGGTAAAACAAATGGAGTTTTTCTTGACTTCCCTCTATTGTTTCTTATTTTTTTTTTTTGATTAGATGTAGAAAGGGAGAAAATTTATGAAAATTGCAAATTTAGATTGACATTTACTGCGGTTACTGTTTTTGTTCCTTGCGATCTTGTTATTACGACACCCGGAAGAAAACTATGAAGACAGAGTTCAGTGCTATCAAAATTCAAATTGAAAATAGATTAGATAAAAAATATTTCGAAGTATTATAATGCAAAAGTAAAACACAACGGTTCCACTTTTATGAAATTGACTTATTTAAAAACGTCAATTGTCCAATTCTGAATTTCAGCAACTTCTCAACCAAAACAAATGAATGTGCTATAATAAAATCAACAGAAATCAAAATTTACCCCCACTCTCTTTTATTTTTGGCTGAAAATCAATCGAAACTGGTAATGATGGCGGCGATAAGCCACCTCCAGGGAACCAACATGGAACTTTAAAGCCATTTGGTAAACTACTTTGGAATGTCCGGTGAAATGCAAACAAGAAATTCCTTTTAGCTATTGTCCTGGCATTGTTGCTATTTGTGAATAGGGATTTAGTTAGTTTTGTTGACTGTGTGACGATGAAAATTATTCAGATGAAAATTAGGATACCAAAAGTGGATAATTCCGGAGAGATATAAGCGTACAGTAAATGTTGGTAACCCCTGCACAACCCCCTACGTTGAATGTTATCACAATTGTTGGGCCATTCCCTGGGGATTCGGAATTCAATTTCCGAAACAATGCAATGCTTCTCTTCGTGCCAGGAGATTTTGAATGCACAGCATTCAAAAACATTCTGCCTCTCTCCGCCCCTCAACCACAGGGGATGAAATAAATTTGATAAAAATCAGTTCTTTCGCAAACAGTTATATGGTGTGAATTCTTAAATTTGCTGCCTTTGCGAGTCTGACCATCTACAGCAAATCCGCCAACAGACTTTTTTTGGGGGTAAAAATAGGAATAAATCAGTGCGGTCTCGACGGGTAGATATAAGTTATACCGCGGCGACGAAACACACACAACCACACAGTTTGAGTTCTTACAAAATATTAAAATTTCAATTTTCTTCTGTCTGAGCGAGCGGTGGGAGCCCGGGTGGTCACCTTCTACATTTAAGCAGGACTATTTTGAAATCCTTCATCCGCGCTTTGACATTCGAGTTGCATTCGTTTTGCTGTGCATATAATCCTTAGTCCTTTTTATTATTCCCCCATAGTCAATAGTGCCACCCTGATAGAGACTTGCCAAGTAAAATAACTGCAAGGCAGTGGAATAAAGGATTTGATTCTACTCGTTATCCTTACTGTATTCGAAGGAAATCAACGAAACAGGAGCAGCAGGATCGGTGCCCAGTGTCTGTTGATGGAGATGGTGGTGGCACGAAAAATTCATGCCCCAAACATTTTTCATTCCACGAAAATTTAATAAACGAGTGGAAAGGAAAGGATTTCGCCTTGTACTTGTAATTTATAGGGACATGTGCCAATAGTCAAGACGAAAAGTGCTGGAGGAGACTATTTTTTTTCCTTCCACGAATTCTTTTTTTGCCCTTTCGTTTTATTTTTCACTTTTTTGTTGTGATTTTTTTTTTATATACATTTTATACAAGGCGATGGTAGCAGGAAATCAGTGAACACTGAAAACGGAAAATTCTCAACATCTGGAATGCTTATCCGTCGGGAAAATTATTATGTCTGGGAAACATTTTGTTCGGTTTTAAAGTTTTCGGATTTAGCAGTGATTGGAGAATTTCATAATTCTTTTATATTACCAAGCCGAATGCGATATCGAGAGATTTAAGCGCGAAAATCATAAGAAATTTTTAATAATTAATTATTAAACGAAACACGCGTATTTAACCGACATTTGAAATTTTATTAGAATCTAGCATTTTTCTAACCTAAAAATACAATCGAATTTTCTTCTTAAATCACTCTTTTTAAAATTAATGAAAGTTTCTTTCATAATTAAAAAATATCAAAAATAATTCTGTCAATCAAAGCTTTCAGCCTTTAAAACTGTTCATTAAACAATTTCCAGCAGAAAACAATGGGGATGTAATTTGCATATTTAAAAACTCCAAAAGTATCTGGTTTTTTGCAAACGTCCATATTTAAATCCTGCAAATGCTCTACCGTCCATCAAAATTAATTTCTGCTTCATTAAGAAATCATTTAGAATTTAAAACAAAAAACCTTTTTCACACCTTAAACGCAAGAACCAACAAAAAAAACAGAATTAAATCACAAAAAATCACTTGTGAAAACCGGCGACATTTTTAATGCTGGTAATTGAAGGAGACGGATTTTAAGAATATTTACCATATTTACACAAAAACGAACAAAGGTAGACAAATGGATTTGGGGGGGCGTTAATGTGGTTTACTTAAAAAACAAAAATACATTTGTAATTAAGTGCTTTTAAATTTGGGGTTTCAACATGTCACTGTTTTCAAAAAAATAGACTGACAGATGAAGAAGATATTTTATATTTTGCAACTCATTCAAAAATCAACTTTCATTTAATAAAATAATTGTCAAAGAAATAAACTAATAAAAGCAAATAAAATTGTACTTCAATTTAATATTTAATCCACCAATGATGATTATCAAAACAATCGCAAACAGGAAAACTTTTACAATGCTCACTTAATCCAGTAAAACTAATAAATTTCATGTCGGAGAATATTTTCATTGCCGGCATTTCGGATATATTTCACGAAACTAAGCCGCCACCATTTTACCTGAGATCCCATTCCAATTGGATAAAACTTTTTGGGACATATTTTAGTTGAAAAGTTTTCGAGGGTTCAGATATCTTTTGCAATTAAAGTTTCCCTAGCAACGGCATATTTCTCTGCGGCTTAGATATGAAAATCGTTTTGTTTTTTTTGTTTTCAAATGAAAATGGCGAACGAGAAACATTCACGTCTGGAGTGGCATAAATTTTAATCCGTGAATAACTTAAGGAATGTTCTATTAAAGTAATCGCAGTGAAATTATTAAGTAGAAAATTTCGTTTTAGAATCAACCAAGCATCACGGGATTTTCAGGCTTTTTAACCCTTTTTGAAAATTTTTTTCCTACTTAATTTAGATAAAATCAATACAAAATTAATTGACTTCAATACCTAAAATAAAATATCTAAACAAACGTTCTTTAAAATTCAAAAAATCAATCATGAATATCAATTAAATATTGATCCAATTGAAAGCTAAAAAATTACGCTATGTGCAAAAAAAAAACATATCTAAATTGTTGTTATCCTAGCAGAAATCATTCTTAATCTATTGACACAGTTTCTGTTCGAGGAAAATGTTGACACAGAAAAATGGAAATTGTATACCTCAAATGAGAAGCGTTTTTGCTGGAACAAAGCATCATTTTCCAGACCAAGATATAAATAAATGTCGCAACCTTGATCTTAAAATTTCCCTTCGTCATTAACGTCCCTTTCAATCACGTTTATATACGTTTATGTACGTTCTATAACAGTTTAGAGTGCAATTACAGTACACAACTGAGGACTTTAAGCGTTCGCAATATTTGTTAAATTCAACATGCAAAAACCCCTTAAAATCATTCCCCATCACAAATGAATCTTTCTGGAAATTATAACCATTGCAGGAGTATTTTAAACATGACATGAAGGTACTTTAAAACCGCTTAAATTTCAAAGTGTAAACATGCACAGTGTTCTTTTAGCATATTTACCCCTTTATGTGGTGCGGTAACAGAAATTGCATCGTAATGCAAACTTCACAGGGATGCAAAAGTATCAAGTGATGTTGCATGAGGATAGCGCAAAATGGTGGGCGATAGTGGCGGAGGAAGTTTAAATATGTGGGGCAAGTTTTTTTTTCTTTTATGGTGAGAAAGGGTTAAGAGTAATGGGGGGTGAAGGACGGTCATACACATCGGTAAACGTATAAAAGGCTAAAAGGGTTTGAGTGAAAATAAATAGAATTTCTGACAAAGAGCAAACTTCATGCAGATCAGTAACGAAAGCTTTCTCCTGTTTTAATTTGCACACAAAATGTGAAGGTGTCCTTGATTTTAGCACCTTAAAAGGTTTCATTCTTTGTAGAACTCGAAGGTATATTATGGAAAATTTGATTTATGTGCAACACATTCAACATAGAGATTTTTAATGAATTTTTAATAAAATACTCTCCACAGGAATTTGTCAGTTGTCGAAATTCTATTTCAAGCATGTGTACCTATACACAAGTTGGGAACTCGCTCCTCCGTCTTGGATCTTTTCTACAGTGCTAGAAAGTTTATCACAAAAGTTACGAAGGACAAAAGTAATTTACATGTGACTGCATTTCACAGTTTTTATTTGTGCGTATATAACAAAAACTTTAACTTGAAGCTTTACTTCACCGTAAATTTCAGTATATATGTACACAATGTTGAAAATTGTTTATGATGTCTTCCATTTTCGAAATAAATATTAAAGACATCTTTTATTAAAATCATATTGAGTTTTATATTTCAGAAAAAGGAATTAGTTATATTAAATATTTTCTTCACTCAAAAATTCATTAGTTAAAGCGAAGTTTTCAAAATGCAATAAAAAGAAGATAAAACCTGAAAAGGTACAAAATAACCGAGACAGAAAAATTGCATCCGACAAAACATTAACTGAATTTAATACAAACAGTTCAGGAAATCTTCTAAAGTGGAAATGCTTCCGAGAAAGGAAGATTATTTATACGATTCAGGATAAAAATGAAAACGATAGGTACTGTAAGAAAAACAGGAACTTCATAAGAGTATTTCCTAAGATTTTAAGCAGACTCCATTTTGCTTTCAGTTTTCTTCGAATTTCCTTTTTGCAAAAAAAAATCGTTTTTTACTAGAACATATATTTTCAACGATTGTTGTTATATTTGGTTGCTATTACTTTTCGTTTCTATTGCTTGCATCCTTTCCACTTGCGTGACTTTATGTGATTCATATCAGTGATTTCAGGATACTTTTACAGTGCATCCCCTGAGTTGAGCTTGAGTTTTCCCTGTGTAAACACTTCCGCCTTTTACGTATGGCTGGCTTGGTACAAACTTTTTGGTCGTCCTTTCGAACTTCTCATACTGTACTCGACTTTTCGAATAACTGAATTTACTTGAAAAGCATCCATAGAAAATTCTTTGTTGCTGAGTACCAAACGAACACCAGCCGAAGTGCATTCAAGTGTGAGTTAAATTGCAACATGGTAGAGTGCACCATTAAAGAAAAATCTCTGAATAGTAAAACTAATGGTAAACAAAAGACAACAAAGAAGAAAAAAATATATGAAGTGAAAGAAGAAATTCACTGAATTTTGCACTATGTGGAAATTTTCCTTTTTACAGTAAATCGGTGATCTCACGAACAGTTGCAGCAAGCAAAAAAACAACAACAAATCAGTGAGAAATGCATCGAAAGTTTATATCTACTATTCGGCAGGATTTTTCAATTCCCTGGCTACTTTCAATCGGAATCTAGTTCAGTCTTTGATCTCAGGGTTTTCTGCTGGGCAAATGCATCCCCAGTGAATGAAAGTTTTATTTCCTGGTGTTAACGGATTCCGAGAAATGCATGCAGGTGATAAGCGTCGAGGACGTCCAGAATGCATGGAATTGCATCGCTGAGGAAATTAGAGTTTCGTGTTTTTCATGTAATTTCAAAATATCATATGATTCTGCAATCGCGGTTACGTTATTCATTAGTATAAAATAAAACAGGACATGTTTCAGAAATTCATTATTTGAAAAATTGAAATTAAAAAAAATCTTTTTTGAGAAATTTACGTAATTTATTAAAAAGGCAAATAAAAAACGAATTACACCAAAATAAAAGTAAATCTTTATTCGCTGTGTTCATCGGAAGCCTTCAGGACCAAGTCCAAAAGGATTGGAATATCGGATGGATGCTCCCCAATTTTATTTTCCAGATCCTCCCGAGGAGGCGGATCAATGCTGATTCCGGTCTCCGTAGCGAACATTTCCGCAGTGTATTGATATCCGTACCACTGCAAGTACTCCACTATCAATTGATTCAGAAGCAATTTCGAATTGATCTCATTTTCGGTGGGTGACACAATCTGATCATTTTCCTCACCTTTCACAATTTCAAAGATCTTTTTCTGTAGCGAACATTTAATTTCCTTTAGATCTCCTCTTTCTTCTAGAGTATTTCGAACTAAAATTAGCAATTGAGATTCACATTCCTCTCTTAGATTCTCATCCGACATTATTTTTCATTAAAGCACTGCTCTTTTGTGAATATTTATGAAGTGTCGGTTTGTATTTTTTACAATATTAAACGTCAGTTATTATACGTTGTAGTGACATCCCACAAACTAAGCCTGCTGGATATTTTTTCCATTTTATTGTAAAGATATACCGAATGTAATAATTTATAATAATAATAAAATTATATAAATCGTATATAGGGTCATTCCATGTCAATTCCATACAGGCCATGACACTCAGTCAATGTTCTCAGATTTTAATGATTTTTTTTTTATGAATTCTTTATAGTGTCCTAATTAACAATATGAAATATATTATTACTTCAAATACCTTTTGAGATACGAATTTTTGAAGCTAAGTAGTTTTGCGTTTTTTTCGTTTTAAAAAATTTTCCTCAGATTTCGTTGTTATTGATACCGAAATTTTCTGACATGGTGGAATATAAAGAGTGCCATCCTGCAAGCTAATTTTTATATCAACTTGAAATTGAAAGATGTGTTTAAGAACATAAGTAGAACACTTACACATAACATAAAGAAAAATCAATTAACAAATATATGCATTTTGAAATATTCAAAAACAACGGTCAATAATTTTTCCCTGTCAGCCATAAGTTTTATCGATGTATTTTTTTCGAAAACAAAAGTGCTAATTATAAAATGAGATAAAATTTATCAAAATAGTTATTTTTCAAATCCCGTTATCGACTAAACGGAATTTTTTTTGAAAAATCAACAAATCTTTTTCATACTACCTTAACGAGTATCTTATAAAAGAAAAATATTAAAATAAGCGCAACACATGAAGTTAGAAAATTTCCTAATATTTTAAATTTTAAATTCCAAAATTTTCAAAAAATCTATAATTTTCACAAAATTGCGTTAGGTATATGTTTGTGCATATATAACTGTCTTAAACTTTGGAACAAACCATAACCATAACCAAAGTTATAATAATAATTTTTGTAAAACCATGTCATCGACGCAAAAAGTTTTTTAAATGAAAAAAAGGCAAGACTACTAAGCTTCAAAAATTCATATCTGAAAAAATATTTGAAATAAAAAAAATAATCATATTGTTAATTAGGACAATATAAGGAACCCATAAAAAATCATGAATTCTGAGAACATAGGGTGTCAATTCGCTTTTTTTATGAATTGAGATAGATGTACTTTATAGCTACTAGAACACAGGCATAATTTTAAGCGCAACCAACTTAACGTGAATCTCTTGTATTGCCCATGTTTTTTGTTCTTTTCTTGCGACCGCGTTTTGGTCATTTTATGTAATCAGTTTAAATAAATAGTTATTATTTCTAGAGCAAATCCATCTTTTCTACAGATAAATTTAAATTTATATTTGTTTTAATAAGTTGATGGCTGTCAACATTACTTTTAGAAAACACAACTTTCCATTTATAAAATCAATTTCAATTTGATGGAAAACACTTTCGAACAAAACTTTGGTATCATAAAGACTGGAAAATAATAATATGATTCTCTCAAACTCGTTAACAAGCTCTCCATGTAAATAATTACAATAAATCGCACATTGCCTTTAGTCATAAAATATAGATACGAAGTTCGCCAATGAATGATAAAATTTTCCTAATTAAGGTATTCCACCGATGTACTTCATTAAAATCGTGGCAAATACAAAAACTCAAAAACACCATTTGAGCTGGATTTTAATTATGTTATATGTAGAGCCTCAGAGTTTGGTACGTGGCAATTTAGAAATCAGCTCAACACAACTACAATAACAATAACAAACAAACGACAACTTGGAAATTAATTAAAATTATTTTTTAACAAGTTCTCAACTTTATGATGGTCGGTCGATTCGCATCCGTTTTGCTCGTACGTTGCTCGTGGTCCTGGGAATGTGCTTGAAATTAAGGAAATCGCACGAGATATGTTTCGGCATTGTTTTAAAAGAACGACGAGGGACGAGGGAATCGGGATAGGGATGAGAGGCATCCGTAGATGGTGCAGCACTTTGATCATTCTCCGTTTTCCTGTTCCAGATTCAATAGGACCACATGTGCACACGCCTCGAGGTTATATATCCAATGGAGGAGAATAGACAGGACCTCCACGGTTCTCCAGTTGTGTCATCTCCCAGTATCCCCAGCCCAACCACTGATCCCGTTGCCAGCCTCCTATTTGACTGTCGCATTTCATATGAACTATAACCAGAAGCAGACTCACCGGATGAAAGGATAACACACAAATCCTGGTTTTATGTTAATGCCACCACCGTCGCCTACATTCCCCGATAAAATGGCGGGTAGTGTGTCTGGGAGTTGTATATCAAACCCATTCCCCAGTCCCCACAATCACTCCGTATACTCTCACCCTTCATCTTCAAGGTGACTCCAAAATGGAATTTACCTTTTTTTCGAATAGATTTTATATATTACTGGAAGAGTGGTTTTGCAGTCGTTGAGATTTTATTGGTGGCAAGGATGTAAAAGTGTAGCACAATGTATGTCACAAAAGGAACAATTCGAATGTGTTTGTATAAATATTGGCCACAAGAAGCAAATCCTGGAATCTGTTGATCGTAAAACACAAATGGAACAGAAACACAAAATTCATTAATCGATGTACTTTTATGGTTTCTCTTTTGCCAATTCAGGACTCTGTACTTACGCAGTACTTCCTGCAGATGAAAGTTCTAATCACAAAACGCAAGACATAAAATATTTTTATTTTGTTTTTCTTCTCACAATAATGAAGGATTTTCTAAAGGAAGTGTTTACCTCCATATTTACTTGTTGTCTCCCAAAAATAGAACATACTCTAATCCAGTATTAATTTTAAGGCATCATATATTTCAACAACGTGAAATAAAATCAAAAAAACTTCTGTTTTTTATTTAGGAATAATTGAATATTGGTACGTATTCATATTCCATTTAAATGTTATCAAATTCTTCAGTGGATAAATCGCATTTTAATTGAAATATTATATACAAAAAAATGAAAATAATAATAATAATGATAATAGTTAATTTCCGTAAAGCCAAAAGCATCTGTGCCCCCATGAATTTATTGATTAATATTCTGTCCACGGGATCAAATTAGCAGGGAATCACACAAAAGGTGACCTCAATCAACTCCGCCAAAGGGACGAAACATTAATCACCGGGAATGTAGAGTATTCCCCGTGTTTTAATGAATAATTGATTACCAGTTTGAATGGTTTTGGTCATGTGATATTACATTTAATTGTGATTAATTATAGTGGAAACATTAATTCCATAATATATGACATGTGTCATTCGCAATTTACATTTGTAGCCGATCAACCAGAAGAAGAAGGAATAAATGACGAGCCGCCAATCTGTAGTCACCAATGCCGATCAGGACAATGCAATTATGCTGAGTAATGATTTTTCCCTGGAAGATAATCGGATTGAATACGGAAGTTATTCATTGTCCCAGGGTTTTATCAAATTTAAATTTTATTCGAAGGAGAAAAATAATAACAAAAGACACATATGTAAATATATAAATGTAGATAATTACTATCAAGAAGATTATCTCTTTCATCTTGTTCAAATGCATGGGTCCTTTTATTGTACCGCTTAAAAGTCCTGATAAAAGGGAAACCACCATGAAACTGGAAAGAAATTATTACTACCTATGCCATTTAGAGAGAAGGATAATTATCCTTTGGAAGCAGCGTAAAACTGATGAAATTTGCTGTAATTAGAATCATCATTAACTAGCTGCACATTCTCAACAGCATTTTCATTCGTTTTCCATTCTGAAGTCCTTTTTACTGTAAATGGTTTCTTTTACAGATGCAGTTTTAAATTTGTACAATTTTCACTTTGTACCCTTTTTGCCACCATTTCAAAAGACTAATTTCAGCTTTTAAGAGTGAATGGAAAAGTAAATTTCCCCCTCTCCGAAATGCACACCTTTAAAATGTTTTCTTTCACAATCATTCAAAATTAATTACACAATTCTGAAAGAAAAATTAAATTAAAATGTTCATTTAACAAATTTGCAGAAATATCAAAAAGTTCAGATGGCAATAGTCAAGCATTAACAAATTGCACCGAATCGTTGTATAAAAACCAAATGGTAAACAAATCCTAACGGTCCACAGAATTTCATGTCCTTTGGAGCAGCTAAAAACCCAAAGGGTTGAATTAACCCTTTGCTAAAAAAAAAATTGCACTGACTGTAAAAATATTTTCAAACAGCGAATAGGATGCTCTGTGCTTATATATGAAACCGCATCCGCAACCGAAGGCTTCCGTTCGATTGAAAACAATACGACCTGGAGGAGCGCGGAAACCCCGCCATCCCAAAGGTTTTAGTTCCTGAGTTGTTGCTTTTTTTCATTGTTATTTATAGTATTCCGGAATACCTTCGTATGGAACGTTCTTCTGCTGTAGTTGGTGGCTCCTGTAAAAGTACGTCATGCATCTGTTGGTGGAGCCGGTAGAATTTGTAAAAGCGAAGACAGCACTGTGAGTGGCTTTTATCCTTCTGAAGACTGCAGCAATTCTCCTGGAATGTAGCATGACTAGATGGCAACATACTCGAGTCCCATACTACAACAGGCAACAGAATAGTCCTTAATCCTTTTATGTCCCATTCTCGCTTTTTGGTGTTGCTATTTTCATAACTTGCCCATTCTGAGCATCTTTTCGTGTTCACGAATAAAAAGAAATTTTTTTTCCTATTACTTTTTTTTTTTATTCTCCTTAAACGAGCAACGATGGGCATTTTTATTTAGTTAAACAAAACTCTGGAGTCCAACAAATTTTCCACCCACTTCTACTCGTGTATTACTTTAGCGAATTTGGAACTGCATCCCATTTTCTCTGCCCAATAAATCTTTTTAAGAACGAGCTTTTCACTGGAGCAGAGAAGTTCTGATTAAAGTATTTCTTGCAGGAGCTCTGCCGGACTTTGTGTTCTACCTTGATTGAAATTAACTCGAATGCGGATAAAAAAAGTGCACAAATTTGGGAGGGGAGAATGAAAATATCCCGAGGGAGATTAAACAGGGTAAGAATAAAATTAAGTGCGAAATTTCATTTTCCAAGAGTTTTAATAAGAATCTTCTTCTCACCCCCGGAATTGGAATTTGTAACCAGAAGATTTAAGTCACGAGATGACTTTTTGCGTGAGGGTAGGCTATTGCGCTATCACACATTTAACATCAGGTGGAAAATCTGCAGAAAATGATAAGAACACATTTAAATTTTTCATTTTCTCTGCACGCGCAGAAACCTTTGCAGATCAAATTCCCGTGGAAACATGGAAAAATTGTCTTGTCTCACTCAATACATTACAAAACGAAAAGACGAAAAAAAGGACGACTTATCAAAGAAAACATAGATCGTATCAGCAGTGCCCGTGGAAAACTCATATCCGCATCTTTTATACGCTTCATCGTCTGCAGGAAAAATTTTCCTATCGGAACTGAGTTTTTTCTTCTTCTATTTTTAGGGTGCCAAAGAAAAATTTCCCGAAGGAGTTTAAGACGAATAAAAATTCGCGAGCGGGAAAATTGTCATGTACGGCGGGCATGTTACCAGGTGTACACAGCGGCGGAATAACAAGATATGGAAAACGGTTGAACACGCCTAACACACCCTCTCACCAGTGCCCCGTAAATCCACCCACAATGCCGCGGACTAGACGGGAGTTTTCCTGCCGCGGCGGTGAAAAACGCGAATAAAAAAAGCCACCGAAAAACTATAAAAAGAAAAATCTCACGTGTGCATATCAAAGGAGCCTGCACGAGTGCATAATAAGGAGCTGAGGAAGCAGGCGAGCGTCGAGTTTCCGGCGGATGCTGTCGCAGTAAGGCTGCATGCCGACGGGCCATGATTTTCTTTGCTCTTTCCATTTATTCCTAATTTTTTGCTCATTTTACATATCCTTGGAACATTCCCGTTTTTTTTATAACTGGGGAAAGCGTCGCGACTCCACCAAGAAGAAAATTCCCCACGGATGTGTTCTGTTTCCATAATGCATGCCCCGTGATGGATGTCTCGGGGTGAGTAATGGTTGGGCCCCTTTGTGCCAGGATACGACAAAAAAAAAAAAAGAATAAGAACATTGTTTGTTCCATTTATTACCTGCCAATTTGTTTATCTGCCAATTGAGTTAGAATCCTAGAAGGGATTGTCACTCGGGCCCCAGCGGCTGTAAATGTCTGTGCACAGCGGAACAGTTGACGATTCTCGGTTCGTCAGAATTGTAGACGCTTGAAACGACAGAGTTTTAAGGACGAAGGACGACGCGGAAGAGAGTTGTTGAATGCACAAAATGTTTTTCAGATTTATTTAAATCTTTACATGGAATTTAAATAAAAGTAAGATATTTTTCCAGCCGCTTCTTTAAAACATGATTGGAAATGGGGGAATCAATAATCTAATATAAATGGAGAAAAATTCAATTGGAAGTTCAAGAATTTATAAAATATGGGGGAAAAATAAGAAAAATGTCAGTTTACTGTAATAATTATTTTTACACTTGCCAAACAAATTAATGTGAAATAAAACTTAGTAAGGAAAGCAATTAAGCAACCATTGTAAATGTATTAATCAAATTTAACATAAAAAATTCAGCAACTAAATTTTATATACGATTTTATGTACTTATGCAAATGTACGAAAAATTCACAGAATTTTGCAAAAAGAGTTGCATTTCTATAAAATAGTTCAATTTAGAAAAGTGCGGAGCGTGAAAATTCAATAAAAATTCATGATGCATCCAGAATCTCAAAATAATTCCATAAATTATGATGATTTTGCGAATTTTTTGCAAAATCCGTATGTTGCGAGGCCAACCAGCAATAATACCAGCAATAATCCGTTCACATCGACAATGCACCAATCAATCGGGAGATTCCCAAATTCAGCAGGATATAACAATTTTGGTCTTCCTTCAATACTGAATGAAGATCCAACATTCTATACCTTGCCAGTGTCTTCCTCCACCCCCTTTTTTGGTTTAGGCAGGAACCCAGAAATGAGGGACCAAGCATTTTCTGTTCTAAATCAAATTCCATGTTGTAAATGTCACAAGAAGAAGAAGAAGAAGAAGAAGATGAACAAACCGATTTTTCTTGAGGTACCTGTTATTGTTAAACTTGTTTTGACAGAAACCGAAAACGGACCAGATTTCCGCGTAATATCTACGGAGATGTCTGGGGAACCAGTAGTAGTATCGGGCAGCAACAGAAACGAAGCATCAAACAATCTTACACAACAACGAAATGAAGCAAGCAATGCAGAAAGATCTCAAACAAATGGGAACGAAGCATCAAACAATCTTACACAACAACGAAATGAAGCAAGCAATGCAGAAAGATCTCAAACAAATGGGAACGAAGCATCAAACAATCTTACACAACAACGAAATGAAACAAGCAATGCAGAAAGATCTCAAACAAATGGCGAGGAAGCAGCACAAGGTGGCGGAGAAGAATCACCACCAGCAAACATGGAGGAAACTGGAGGACAAGCACCACAAGATCAAACACCGGGAAGAAACGAAGAAGGAGGAGAACAAGATGCCTAAAAACAATCAGAAGAATAAGAATTAATCTAAAATCAATAAATAAGGACATTAAAATTTCGATGACTTAAGTTTGGTTATTTTTCTGGTGTAAAAGACAAATAAAATTATTAAAAAAGTTTTGGTGATTTTTATCTACAACAAAACCATCAGAAAAAAAATCAAAAACACTGTCATAAAAAAACATGAACACGGAAAAAATTTTCAGTACTCAATCAAAGGAATCTTTTCAACCTGACAGTCTAAATTGCTTGTTGCTATTTCGAAAGAATGTAGACGAATATTCGACAAACAAAAAATATAATAAATGGTAGTAGGATAAACATATAGAATAACCGGTTGAATTTTAAGTAGTAGCATTGATACCATCATTTTGCAATGGCGTTTTCGTTGATCCTTCCAGCTATTGCCGCATTTCACAAAACGCAACATATTTATCACTCGCTTCAAACCATTTCAAAAATAGTTAGCGACTTGATAGAAGTTGTGCATAAACTGAAAGAAATAAAAGGCGAAGTAACAAGTATAACCGGAAGATTCGGTGAAGATGACGAAGATGAAGGTAAGAAACAGTTATTTTTGAAAAAGGAAGAGTATTAAAAACTGATGTTTACTTTGATACAACGAGGTTCCTTCACAGGTCCAATACGCAGAAGACAAATATCAATGAACGATGACTATGGATATCAAGCACAACATGACCACAGTGAGTTTTCTTTTTAGTGAATAAACATGAAACATTGATGATTTCTTTGCAGTCAACCAAATGTATGACCGATTGACGAAACATATCGAAGGTCTTAGTCAAGCTGAACGAATGCCTCAATCTCAAATCTTGCCAATTTATGTAACATATTGTCCTTGCGCTGGTAAAAAAAGAAAAAAAAAAGAGTGCAAAATGAAATAAGTCAAAGAAAACCAAAAAACTATCAAAATTAAAAAGCAAAACTTATGAAAAAATTTTAGACGTATTTGAAGAACATTTAATTGAAAATCATGGAAAAAATTAGGGGACATGAAACATAATAAACAAGAAAAACTAGAACAAGCAATGACATCAGTGCCAGTGACAGGGGGTGGCAACCGGGGCAAAAGCCCTAGGTCCCGGGCATGTAAGAGCAGAAAAAAAGAGTTTCCTCTTAAGGCTGTACGACCGAAATCAAGACGTTAAAAGTCCAATGAAATACCCGTATCTATTTCGTTGTTTTTTTGGCTCTTACGATTTTGAATTCTCAAAATAAAATACGTAAAAGTAGCCCGGGGTCTATAAGAGTCTCGGAGCCTGCAATCCTGTCACCGACCCTGAACTTCATTGTAGTTTCAGTCTACTAAATTCTGCAATAGCAATCTGATTCTCGTCTACAACAATACTTGGATAATATTGTAATAAGATACAAATTCAAACACACTGTCATTTTAGTGGACGTGAATAAACATTTTCTAAAAACTCTGTGGAAAATTTGAAATCTTAAATCAAAGTAATCTTATAAAAAGTAGATCCATAATTGCCCTTTTAAAATTTCTAGGCAAATTTTCATCAGTCAAAAATATAGACAAAATTCTGTAGCAGTTTTATTAATTAGTATATAAACGTGCATTTTGTAATGTCTGAAGGTAAATTACCGAAAAATCGAAAACATGGCGGCGGACCGAAAAATAAGGAGGAGATGCTAAACACGTTGAACAACATTTATAATGTAGTTGAAAATTTAAGGGGAGCGATTGAAAATGAGCACAGAACCCCTGGTCATTCCACAGGTCATGCATTTGCTGGAACTCCCCAGCACCATGGAGCTTCGTACAATAATCCCCATAGAACACAACATGAGGACAGTGAGTTTACTTCTTAGAGAATATATGTACATGAAACATTGATGTTTTATTTGCAGTCAATCAAATGTTTGACCGATTGACGAGAGATGGAACACAACATTTTCCCCAGAGTAAATTTCATTTTATAAAAAAAATAATATAATGAATCTTATAATTGTTTTGCAGATCATCATAATAGCATCGGCATGAGTGGCATTGCACCATTGCCACAAACGCCACCACCAATGCAAAACATGTACCAACAGCCAATGCAACAAATGCCAGCAAATGTAGGATCTCTACATAACGCTTACGCAGGAGTTCCGTCCCTAAAACCTCTCGTTATACCACTTGCTACATGTGATTGTAGAGATGACGATTCTTCAGATGATGAAGAAGAGCGAACTATTTCTGTACCAATGCAGATTAGTTTTGCCATAACAAAATCCGGCGATTGCGGATATAAATTGCGGCCAACAGCGGCAAATTTATCACGCCTTTGAATGGGAACAAAAGAAAGTTTAACAGTCTTCAAATTCAAACAAAACAATATGTAAAAAAACTAGTAGATATTTAAAATTCTATTGAAGCCATTAATAATAAAAAAAAAACTAAATCATTGTTAAGGATCACGAAGAGTATTTTTAATTTGCATTTTGCAAGCTTATTTCCTCTTCCATTACCTGCACCTATGCAAATTGGATATGTTTAATTGGCTGCTTTTGCCACCGAACAATTCCCGCAAGTGAATATTTTGTTTTTGCTTCAAACCAAGAAAAAAGGAACAAGAGCTGAGGAAACAGGAGTGAATTTTCAAAATAAACATTCAACCATTCTTCCTTCATCCTTGATTTCACCTCAAAGGATAGACAAGTCAGGGGTGTAAAGGTACCGAAGATATTTTCTTCCTTTCATGTCGGTATTTCTCCAACAATTGTTAGCAACCTTCTGAATGTTCATCCCCTCCACCTTAAACAAAACAAAAAGAGGAACAAAAATATAATAATGTAGGTACCAAAGGAATGAAATCTTGTCCCAAAGGATTTGTGTATATTTCTGTATTCTTGCACAAATGAAATCTCCATAAATACCGGTACTTCGAGTTCCTTTTACCATTATTATTGCTTTGTTATGCGCGAGTTTCTTTCTACCACTTACAAATAATCGCGAAATTTTGCTGAGTGGAATACAAAGGCAAATTACTGGAGTACTACAACTGCTTAAAGGAAGTCCTGAAGAAGTTCCTCTTATATTTTTCTTTAGGTTTTTTTTTTTACAATGGTAGGTAAATGAAATATAGCGGTGCTTTTTCATTTACTTTCTTGTTCTGCAGACAATTGCAAGTTTCAAAATTCAAGGATTTAAGGATTCAAATAAATTTAAGTTTAGGTAGGAGGTACCCATAATTTTTTTCCCAAAATAGAGAGCAGGTGATTGCAGGCAAAGGTAATGCATAATTTACATAGAATGTTGTTGATTGGCATTGGGGTGTTCAGTATATTCCCCCCACCACTTCGAAAATTACACATCTCAGTGAATTCTCTCTTTGAAGTCAATTACATTTGTTTATCGCATTAAGGAGCTGTATTATATCATCCATTTGCTGGTGAATCAGTGAGTCGGGTTGACCACTTCCGTTTGTGCACCCAACGTTCTTAATAAGAACAAATCACAGTAAGGACTTGATTTCCAGTACAATCTAATTGCATTAGTAGCTAGTGAAGGGTAATATCATACGTTTTAGAGAGGGAAATTCCAGCCTCCCTTATCTACAACTTCATACACTTTATAGGAATATACTAAGCCAAAAGGCCACCGGACCAGTGGCACCTATATTGAACTGTACTCAATCAGGATCATTGGTCCACCCCCCCAATTGACTAATGCATTTCTGTTTACGTGCACCCAATCGATAAGGAAGCACTAATTTGGGAACACACAGATGGTGTTAGATAAAGGTCGGATCATGTCGACAGGGCGAATCATTTGTCTATTACGTTTGGAGTCGGATGGCAAAGATTTCGTAAAGGGCATTGCATGCTAATAAACCCACTTTGTCCTGTTCAACCGCTCCTGAAAAATTAAAATGTTCCTTGTGGATGTGTTAATTAAGAAAAGTGACCGAAACGTATCCGATAAACAAGACGAACGACCAAATCTGCTCCTGTCTGGGCTACAGAAATTTATTCACGCAGATTAAACATTAATTAACCGGAAGTGTTTTAAGGGTTTCCCGCAATAGGGACGTGCAAAAGTGGCCAAGAGAACCACCCCTATATGGACGTCCAATGTCCAGGACAGGCTGATAAATTTTTGTAAATGACCTTCTGATATCGTGTCCCTCTTTTCCTTTCACCGTCCCTGTGCGGCTGGCGAAAAACTGTTGGCAAATATTAACTACTTGCGTCTTTTGTTCATAACAAGCCAGAGAAATGACTAATTATGATAGATAAGGGCCACGAACGTGTTTGGCGGTATCCTGAGGGATTTTTCTCCTATACATCGGGATCCCAGAAATGGCCTGCGGTAGACTTATTTGTCACCCTGTAGAGACATTCACACTATGGGATTGACCATAGTTTTGCTTTAATTCTTCTTTCTCCTAATCCTTAAGGGATTCGAGTTAATTTACGTGAAAAGGCTCTCTGAAAATTCATTTGCATAATATAAATCGTAAATTATGCACTGTGCCAAGAGTGGGCAAATTTAATTTTTAGGCTGAGATATTTTAACGAAATTGTACGGAAAATAATCCATTTCAGCATTAACGTTAATGAAACTACAAAAAAAAAACAACGAATGTAACAAACAATAAACACTTCTCCAAAAGCAAATATGAGGATATTCAAAAAGATGCCAAAACTACATGCAATTATTGTAATAATCTTTAGAATTCATATTTTTTTGGCCAAATTCCAATAATTCCTGTTCTATCTCATCCGAAAAAAAAACCGTTCCAAAACTTTTCTCTTACACTGTCAACCCCGAAAAGAGGTCCTTATAAAATATCACTGAAGCACTTTATCTAATAAAACACTTCATCCGGTGCTGCCAAAGAGCCTGAGGTACATAAAGTGTCTGCCGGGCACAAGTGATGCAATAAAATAACAAAAGAAAGGAATAAAAAGCACCCGCGTACTGCAATATTATGGTTGCCGTTTCTGCTACAGGACGAAACCATTCCAAAAAGATTTTTCAGAACTTCTAGCAATCAAGCAAAAATCTGTCGAGAGTCGAAAGAAATAACTCAAAACAGGACGAGAAAAACAACTTTCTCCAGCTTTGGGTACTTAACGAAATTGAATATGTTTTTTTTTTCTATATTTTGTTAAAAACAGTTTTTTTTTTATAATGTTCCTTGCGTTGTTGCTGTTGATGTAGTTATTTTGCAGCGTTTCGGGAACAGTTGCCGGCAGAATTTGGCCATCAATGTGTTGCGACTTGCTGGTCATCATGTCCTTATTGCACTGCAGACTGCAGTAAATAGCGAAAATTGGACCTGGGGCTGGTTTGCTGCTGAAAAGTGGTTGAACCTACTCCGAAAAGGACTCACTTCGGAGTGTCTTTTCCCAATGCAGATGGACGAAGGCCTGCAGCAGCGGAATACAGTCACTTCAAAGCGGCATCAATGCACTCACTTTCCTTAACGAAGGTTTAACATCGAAAGTCCTTTTTCACAGCTTCTGCTGGGTTCTGGACCAGAAACTCTCACAATCCGTGGAGCGTATCTAATGCTTTTGGGTTAATTAAAAGGAACAAATGTTGAATGTGTAAGTCTCAAGGGATCCATCGAATGAAAGGTTACCTGAAGTGGAACTCTATTTTTACCTAATGCACATTGCACAATCGTTCGTTCTTAAGATGAAATCAACAATATTTACTTGAGATATCCTTTGACGAAGTCACAGCATTCGAAGAAAATGACACTTTACAATTTGTAGTCTCTGCCCTGAATCTGGTCTAGAAGAAAATAGTACGAATTTCTAGAAAAGCAATTCCTTTCCTTAGCCGAATGAAAAAAAAAATGGAACAGCAAAAAAACGTCTTGCATTCCCAGCATATGTGTAGTAGATATACATATGGAGTCTTTTCTCAACTGCAAGAGAAGCTTACATTAATATGATCATATCCTCTCGTAGTAGTAAATATTATCTTGCTTATAAAATACATGTCCTCAGTAATGACATTAAGTTTTGTCAAATGTTATTGTTCAATTAACGACAAAATGTTATAATATTACTTACTTACTTTAAAAAAGATTTCAATGTACAACGAATTTTTAATTTTATTTAAATTCTTTTTAAAATTTTTAGATACAAATACTTTCAAAACTTTAGAGAGGTTTTCATAAATAAATTGTTTCGGAATAATTTGCAATCCTTGTTGCACAGTAATTAAGTAAAAAATTCAATAAACCGAAATCTGTAAAATCCCCACCACAATTTCAATAAGAAATTATTTTAGATATGTTAAAAACATTAATTGTTCATTGACGCATGCTCAGTTGCTCACCACTGTGCAATATTCACGAGAGTACGGAATTTTGCAATAAAACCGAGATTAATAAACAAAATTCATTCTGTAGAATCTGACATGTGATATATTTTACCCCGGGAAAATTTAACTTCATCAGGACTTAAGTTCATTTCAGTTTACCTCAGGCCACTTGCCAGGATCCAGTAAGAATCTCACTCATTACAAGGATCCCATCATGTGGTGTATGCATAAGCTGCCATTACCAGCACTTCGACGCGGCATTCAGTTTTCCCTTATCCCTCCCACCACTTTGAATAACAACACCAAATGGTCGACATTTGTTGAATTGTTTTGTTTTTCACTGTGTAAATGTTAATTAAGATTCTGTGCTGTCTGGAGACGAAGGATGCAAACAAATCAAAACTGGAGCAGGAAAGAGATTCCACGAGTAAAAATTTTGGGGATACAGAGTGGCACAAAGGAGTCAAAAATAATTTTCGGTACACATGTTACGTGCTGGAAAACTCATCAAATTTTCAGAAAATTCAAGGATATATTTGATATGTTGTACGTGTACATCGTTTTTGGCAGACACCACCGAGGAGGAGGGAGGTTGGACTGTTAAACAGTAGCATTATGAGATGATTTGTTGGTCCTGGGGAAGGTGGCGTTCAAAGTTTTCCCTTATCTTTGAGTGAAAACTTTAAAGCTTTCACACCACCCAGCCAAGGAAGAATATGCGAAGGGATTAAATGTGAACAGGATACATCTTCAACAATCCACCCACATCTTATAATACAGTTAACGATAAACTTTTTACAACAGTGCGAAATTCTCTATTTTCTGGGGTTCGTTTGCATGTTTCAGCTCCTTGGGAACGATGTATCGAGAGATTATCTTTTTGGATGAACACAGCAATTTGGAAAAGAAAGAACCAAAGGGAAACGTTTTGCATCGAACCGAATGACGTTGATTTTGTTAACAACAAAAATACAGAAATGGAAGCGAACATCGTTCCAACCAAGTTAAACTTTTGGTAATGTATACCTCGAAAATGTACACCGGAAGGATTGAAGGCAATGAACACCTGGTTGGACCGATTTCGGTGAGTATTATTGTTTATCGGTGGATAATAACTTTTCACTAGTTTCGGAAAATTCGTTGGAATAAAAGTTTTCGAGATTATTTTGAGTTTTATGCGATAATCACGTTTTACATAAAACTTAATTGGTAAACTCTGCAAAATATTTTCGAAATATTGCTTTATTAGAACTTTTCGATCTTATTCAAAATTGATGGGGGCTTTTCATAAATAAAAAAAGCTAGTTCTATTTAACAATTTTTACAAGAAGAAAAAATTACTTTAACTGTTAATTTTAATAATTGTAACTATATTTAACAACGTCAAAACAAAAATACTAAACATATTTTCAAGTTCGTCGCTTAAATCTTTTGTTTTGGTTGCCCTGCAAAATATAAATTTCATTCATTCCTTTTGTAAATTTCAACAGAAATTTATTTTCAGTAGAAATTTTAGTAAAGTTTTTAATATTTCATAGAAAAATGAATATTTCTCCACAAAAATCACAGTTGATTCAAAAAATGGCGAAAATAATTTCACAAAAACGAATTAAACACTCCTTCAAGTTACATTTGCGTTTATTAATTTGTTAGTGGTGCTTTCTCTTCTTCTTCTTCTTCTTCTTCTTCTTCTTCTCCTTCTTCTTCAAGAATATATTCATATAAAAATGGTGGTCCAACACCACCACCATTACACTATAGATATTTTTTTTGTTCTGCCATTTTCCAGTTGAAACGAATCATAAACAAATTTGGATTGTTTTTTTTTCTCTGTATCCCCAATTCCGTCCTCCCCGAGCCCTCTTTCCCATTCTCAAACCTTGTTGCCACACAATGAACGGCAGTTATAGAATAATCTGAGCATTCCCCCTGCCTGTCTGTGTCATGTGTGCAATATATGACTACACCACAAAATACATATATTCTTCTTTTACAGAGTACCAACTGTTTGTGTTCATTGCCATGAATATATTCAAAAAAAATAGACAAGAACCCAGAATCCTTGTAGATTTATTGTTCAACTTCAAATCGTTCGCTGTGAATGAGAAATGGAAGGTAATTTCGAAAAAACATTTCACATGAATCAGGTGCCATTAATGTTGAAAGAAACAACAACAACAAAGAAAATTAAAAATTCATTTCCGTATCTTGTTTTCAAGGAATTTCCTGAATCACTTCAAGTCCATATTTAAGCATGGCACGGCCTGTGCTACATATCTGCATTTATATGTGTGTAAATTCCGGGAGTTAAACCCTAAGTTCTGTAAGTAGAGGTCAACAGGAAGTCCTAATACGATCCTAATCCCTTGTATCTGCAAACATGCTGGACCTCACTCTTCAAATATTTGTGAACTCTAATTTGGCATAAGTTTACAGAAAGGATTTCTCATTGGCTTGAATGGTTTCTCTTCGGTCTAATTAAATTACAGTTATGATTTGATAAGTCCTTGAGATAAATACATACAGCAGAACTTAGGGATGCAGATGAGCAGGGAGTTTGGAAGTGTATTCGAGGCTCATTCGGGCGAATGAGATTTATGTGCAGACAAAGATTGAGAAGGTGTTGGAGAAACCGATGATTGCGAAAGCGCTGAGGAAGGTTGCGATTTGAATCTACGCTTTGAGGAGTCATGTGATTACCGCAGCCCCAACTCCTCTAATCTTCGTTGCTTGTCTGCTCTTGACTGCCATAAATTAATTAACGAAATTCAGTGCTTTCACTCGAATCCTTAGGGAGAAACAAAACAGAAGACGGCCGTCTTAAATCTGGGTGTTGGCTGTGGCTCGAGACGTGAAGGTGGAGCGGGTATTCGCCTGGGAAAGCAAACTTGCACACCCTCTCCTTAATCTCAAGACAGTTTAATTAGCATTTAAATCGTTTTCCTGGAGTATTTTTTGGTGATTTATTGCGCACTTGCGTTTCACAAGGGATGAACTTGAATAGCATCCACCTTCATCTCGAGCAACTTAGAAAATGGTTCGCTTCTTCTTTTTCGTTTGTTTATTCAAAGTCTGAAGAAATCAACAAAAAAAATCACTTAAAACAAGATAATATTAAATGCTGAATTTTATGCATAGACGTCTGTGTCTAATTTCGAAAGTTTCAAATCAATTAAGGAAGTTAAACTATATCAATTTGCAATTCAACTAGAATAGCACTTTTCATTCAACTTTCCGAAGGACTTTTGTACATCTATATTTTTGTTTCCGTATCTCAGACGAAAAAGCGAGAATTAAAAATATATTGTAGAAATTTCCTTGGGCTCTTTGTCCTGTAAATTATCCTAATTTAAAAGATTTTCAAATGTTAAAAACTTCTGGGAAGAGGGTTACGATTTTGAAATGAAACTTTTCCAGCTACTTTAGAAAACTCGGGAATTTGTTCACGGTGAAAACAGAGCGGTGGACTAATGTCATTAACAGTAAATTACTGTTTAATGTTGTAAGCTTATTTTTGAAAGGATTTTAAGAGAATTAATTTTGGTGAATTGTGTACTAAATGTTTTTCATATCTTTAAAAACCAAAAATATTTAAATGTCATTTTTAAAGAAAAACTAAATAAATTTTTTTTTCAATAGAAGAAATATCAACGAACTGAATGTGGAAAAAGACAAATATCGATATACTTTAAATTGTCTAAAACAAGGACGAATGGTTTAGGTATAATAAATAAAAGGCAGGCGAAATAGCGAACAATAACATGCTATCAAGGATTCTCAATAATCAACCTCAACGACATTTCAGTTCAACAGATTTATTGAAGAGACCTGCAAAAGGACGCGAATAGAGGATTACTTAGTTAAAGGCATGAAATTGAAGGACTCCATTTTACAATATCTAAGATTCAAATTGATTTGTGATAAGCTCACATTCTAAATCAGGCTGCCAAAAACAAGGATAAAAAATATGCAAGTGCAACTTCATACATATTATGCATTTCATTCATCTGGAAGACGACAGGATGAAGTACATTCAAGGACATTCAAAAGAGGGAGGATTTGCATAGAGCTGCTCTACCTACATCCGATGCCAGGATCTTATGATAAGTGAGAAGATCAAAAAGTCATTGGAATCTGATTTGTTATTCAATCATGCGGTGAATCCGTTCCCATTTCCAAAGGACAATTTCATCCTTTTTCGTATCCTCTCAGGCCATATGCGAGGATGAAGAAAACGTTTTATATTCGAATCGACTTCCGTCTTATGGCCAGGATATTTCCATTTGTATAAGTGTCCATATATCCTGTTAGAAGATTATATCGAACTGGATTCATCCTTTTCTCCTTACACGAACGGTGAGGAGGAGGGAAAACATATAATATCTTTCCTGCAAGGATGTTCTTTATATCTGGTATGTAAATATGCGTGAGCAGAGGATAATATTGGCTGATATGATTACGAGTTTATGGTGTATGTTACAGGGATATTTACACATGCTTGGTTTTGTTGGTATAACTGATTTTTGTACAGCTTCCAAGCAGCTTCGGAAGTGTAATTTGTGTTTTTGAATAACAAAACTTAACATACCTAATTAATATCTAAGTATTTCTGAAACAATGAAAACAAGATATTAAAATTTCAAATATATCTCTGGAAAATTATATTTCCATTCCTAAATGAACAGAAGTTAATTTGAAAAAATTGAATTCCCTCATTATATTTTTTGTTTTCTTTTTTTATTTTTTTTTTTTAATTTAAAACTGAAATCAGGAATGTTTAGTTACGTTTTTTAATTAGAATCCTCCTCCGAAATGTATCCACTTCCGAATGATGGAAAAGACACAGGTTAATCAAAAGTAAGTCCTTAATGAAATTCAAAAGTTTTTTTTAATGAAAAGGAAAGAAAGAAAAAAACTGAAAATATTTTCCACTTCATATTTTCAAACTCTTCGCAATTCCTTCAGGAACTCTGAGTTTATTTTCCACCATCGGGAAAACTAAGTGGATACTTAAATATCAATTCAAATGCGCTGCGTTTAAGTTTTAAGTGGATTGATGAAACTACTTAATGCAAGTTCTTTACTAATTGAAACGAAAAAGGGATTCGAACCGATTAAAAAAGAAACAGACAAATATTTTTGAATTGATTATAAACTTTATATAAAAAAAAAAAAAAAAAAACTTTTCCTTCAGAAACCGAAAGATTCCCAGATAATTTAGATTGGGTGAATAAAAAATCCAATAACAATTATTAAGTAGACTGGAAATATTCGACATAATACTAAATACTATGTACAACAGATAATCACAATTGTGTGTATGTTATAATTAATTACATTATTATCAAAAGAAAGTAATTGACTTACCTAAATCGTCAAAATTCATTTGTGAAAAAAAAATAAGAAACCATATTGAATTAACATAACCCAATAAAAAAAAAATTCTCTAAATAAAACTATAGGTACTCTAAAAGGTTTCGCAAGAAAACTGGGAAAAATGTTCAGAGTAAAAATTTCTTGTGGCTACATTGAATAAAAATTTCAAATCCCAATAATGCCTTTCATCCAAGAGTAATCCTTTAAAAAGTGCTTCCAATCCAGATTTATCGTCTTTTGGGCTTCAAGGAGAGCCAATCATATCTGTCGAAGTGATTGCTTCCCTTGAATCCTTTTTACTGTAATATTAAATCAGGAAATCCATAAAAAGAGCTTGAAGAAGACCGACATTCGATTAGAGTGCAGAGAGTAGCAACAATGGTTAAAAATATATAAAATATAAAATCAAATTTTTTTCCTTATTCTTTGCATTCACAATTTAACACAGATTGATAATTCCCTGTGCTCCATCCTCCTTGACTCAAGATACCCTTATAGAAAATGTCAAATGTAAGGATGCGATTAAAGTGATTAGAAGGCAATATTACGCCTTGGGTTTTAATGTCATCGCGTCGATTGGCTGCTGCTTCTACTGTTGCATGAGGACGCACGGGGGATGGGTTGTAATATCCTATAAATAATATAAAGAACACCCCCCAGGGAGTACTTTGCGTTATCCTTGGCAAAGCCACGATATTGGGAGCAGGCATCGAAAACACACCAAAGCTTTCACGAGTGTCTGCTATCGATGCGAAATATATATCATATCCGCTTTTCTGATATTACAAAAATCTCCTCAAAGTGAGTCCTGGATCGCTGCCTTGTTTCTCCATACATATACATTTTGTGTTTTTCCCTTTTGCATCGTCTCCCCAATAATCTTTAATGTCTTCTTAGTTGTTGACTTATGGCTTTCGAGCGATTAATTTCCTCCGAAATGTTTTTACGCGGTGACGCACAAAAGTTATGAGTTTCTGATTGGAGATGAGAGCGAATTTAAAATTAATTTATTTTTCTAATATCCTTGGTTGAGAGATTTTGAACACTGAAATTATCCTCGAGAGTTTATCGGCGCCAATTTCATAGCAAAAACAATCCCAAATGGATCATTAAAACACTCTCGAGAATAAAACTCCTTCCTACTCTTTCGTGTTTTTTTCTCATCACTAATACTAAATCTTCATTACCATCTCAATCCCTGAAACCAATTCACGTCATCCTACATAACGAAAAAAAAAACGTAGACTAAATTTTTGAATGTGACTAACATAATTCATTTTGTGGAGAAAATCCAAAAGTTTCTATATAAAATGTCAGGATAATATTTATCTAGAATGCCGAGCACAAATTATCTAACAAGGACCAGAGAATCTGTGGCATCCTCAACTGAATCTCGTAATTCATTAAACTCTCAAAGCGGGAGGCGAGTGCATTTGATGCTAGCAGGCGTTGTACCAATGGCACATATCGTCCTTGTTTAATGTGCCAGTTCTGTTATTGCAAACTAATTAAATTTTCGTAATTATGACATTCGCAATCTTCATTACTCTCAACTGAAACTCATATAAACCGGCGATAATTATCTGATCCTGGGGGGAAATTAACGGCTGCAAAATTATCCTCTGCACCACTAGGACTGGAGGAATATAAAAAAAAAAAAAAACGGAGCACTTCCTGGATCTCTGGAACTAGCCGAACATGGTGCATGTGAGCTTAATAAAAGGACGATGCTGCCAAAGAAGCATTGTGTCTGAGAGGAGATATGAAGAACATCTTTTATGTTTGAATGTGTATCTGAGGATTTATCCGGCGGCTCTAACGGATGGATCGAAAAGTTTTTATGCTTTGATTAAAAGTTTGAAGACCCTTTTGCCATTTTCCTGAGTCGCCATCTATACCTCCCTGCCCACAAGGATTGCGGGACAGAAGAAGATGATAACTCTTCCATCCACCGACAAAATTGAGGTTAGAATTCGTTTCCGTATTGTGAAGACACCCGAAAAGAAGGATATCCTAAGGACAATGAGTTGAAGTCGCCCAAGTACAACTGATTGGATGAAATCACTGATTGAGTATTTGCCGAAAATCGAGCTGGATGGGTGTGAGAAACCGAAGAGGACAAAGTTCCTAATAAGAGCACGAAGTTGATGATGTCCTGAAATTCTTGGTTGGTTTGATTGTCCTGGAAGTGCTCAGGATATGCCGCACGGTTCGTTGGTAATTAATTTGGTGTACTTTGAGCGGATTCAATGAATTCGTAGCATCTCTGTTAATTGATGGTGCAAATGACGATGTTCTTGGCTGAAGAGGCGATGATATCCTTTTCGCACATATCCTTCCGTTGGTTTCATACCCCAGTTGATGGCAATCTTTGGTCCATCATTTCGAATGCTCTTCTCAAGGGAAATGTCGCTTGATGAATTCGGCTTGGAATTGCTAGAAATTTACGTTGATTCGAATTAAGGTCAAGAATCTGTCTTGGTTGCTTTTGGAGATGAAAAGGACGATGAAATTGACGCAAATCCTTTCTTCTTGTGGTAGGTGGAGTGTAATTAAGAACTTTCTTAATTATTTATGAAGTTTTAATTGATTGCCTTGAGGCAGAGAAATTGTGAGTACATGTAAATCAATTAAGGAAATTCAGTATCTTTTTTAAGGAGATGAAGAAGTAGAGGATAATATAAGCTTTTTTTTAAATGTGTCATGTTCAAACCCAAAAATGAAAAAGGATACAATGGACGAGAACTGGTTGAGGAATGGAGTTTGTTTTTCTGGTTGATGAAAAACCAACAAAGCTGCTACTCGCAGACCTGTAGAAATAACTCCTACGCATCACGTTCATGTTAACATAAGGACATGTTCTCTCAACCATATTTCATCCACCAAGGATAAGATCATATACCATAAAATTTGTATTGTTATATTTTCGGTCCAAAAATTCCAAGTGAAGCTTTTCAAATACGAAAAAATTAAAATTCTTTACATTCCTCCACTCTGTAAAAATAAAACTGATTTTAGACAAATCTAAATTTTAAGTTTGGCACTTTTCAAATTAAAATGTAATTTTCAACATCTATTTTTTTCCTATCCAATTAATAAAGCACGATCATGACAACTTTTCAAAATTCTTTCACACTGAAATCCAAACCAATCCCGAAGTAATGTCAACAATAAATCAATAAAAGTTTTCTCTGTAAATCACACCAAAAACTTTTCCGTCACGGCAACATGGAACGCATTGCAAGGGGGTGAGATGAGGGTACGAAAAACTGATAAGTGACAAAAATTTTCAATGAAAAAAAGAAATGCAGAGAAAGAAAATTATCAAAGCATTTTTCGAATCTGTGCAACTCCAGAAATGGGTTGAGGATGTGTAAAAAGGATGTCGCGGCCAACTTCCACCGTGCGCCGGCAAAGATTGCATCGCGGTGCAACCGTGAACAACTGTGCACAATAATTTCCGATTAAAAGTTTCCCTTAGCTGTGTAACCCCTGAAACGTGTCCTGTTTAACGTGCTCAACCCTCACCTTTGGAGTTCGGCGAAGAAAAAAAAACAACAATACCGGGAAAAAAATTCTTTGAGAAGTGTGTGTGTGTGTGTGGGGGGGAGGGTTTGAAATAGAAGTTTAACTTTTTCGACTGGCCCACAAGGATGAAAAAGAGGATTCTTTTCGATATCGACCAAGTCGAAGTTTGAGTTTTAGTTGAAGTTGTTGTCGTGTGAATGGAGTTGAATCCAAAAGGACGAGATCGTAGGACGAGATTTAAATAGCGGGGTATGTTTCGTCGACCGAGGCGATTAATGCCGGCTGGAATACGTGTCGGGGTATTTGGGGATACCAGGAGATTTCGTCACGTCCTTCGAAACTTTCAACCGGGATTTAAAGAGTTTTGCTGGGTCGACAATTCCTGATATGATTATTGAAGAAGAATCTGAGAACATGTTTTGGGAAAGTGTTTTGGACGTGCGCAAAAACTTTTCATGTGGTAAACACTGTTCCAAGAAAAATGAAAAATATCACAAACAATATTTTTTCCAAATCAAATCGAACTTGGAATATATTAATTTAGGAATTTTTACAAATAAATTTCGATCTTTCTTTTTTTTCCAGAAATTACAAAACAAATTATCGCTTTTTAAAATGATGCCAAAACGTTGCAGATATTAGTACTGTTCGCAGATCAGTCCGATTCCCGTTGTTATCCCGGATGACTGGAGTCCAGATAGTTGATTGCGGTTCCAGGGGAGTATTGGGGGGTATTGGCAGACAACCTCCGCTTCGTTTCACGTTTTTTTTCTTGTACGTTCTGCAACGACATGGTTTCTTCAGATTCTTAATGTCCATTTGATCATCCAGTTCTCCCTGATCCTCTACATCCTCCATACCGGAAATCATTACTGAACTATCGTAATTATGATCGAAAGCGTTCCTGTTTGAAATAGGAGTAAATCCTTCCAATTCGATTTGAGAGGACTCCGATCCACTTTTGCGGGGGGAAGGATCACTGTCAGACATTTCAATTGTACAATTGAAAACAAGTATTTCATTGACCTTGAATTGATCATTATCAAAATTATCCTTGAGCAAATTCATTGTTGTACTCTCTAAGAAGTCAAAGGCAGTTGCCTCATTTTCCACAGAATCATTTGACATAGGAAAATTGTTCTCTTTGTTAAAAACCCTTTTATGAGATTTTTTATAAGCCGGACGAATATTTCCAAAACTCCATGACAAATCCTTTAAATCCTGATCCAAAGCCATATTGGAAAGCCGTATTTTGTTTTTCCTAATTATGAAAAATGTACGAAATCAATAAAAATTCAACAAATAAATTTTTATTTAAAAATTAAAAAAATGTTTTGCATCATCCACAATTCCATGAAATTTTAATTTATTATATAAAAAATTTTTTAAATGGCGCCACTGAAGCAAATAAACTTCGATAAACGTCAACGGAATGCAACTGTTGCTATGGAAATTGGTGAACTTGGGATTTCCATGGTAATGGGTAGGCATAACAAAATGTCCTTTTTCGTTTGACGGGCGAAATACCTTCGATGAATAAAGTTCAAGACGACGTTGAAAAAAAATGGTGACAAAACTCTTTCCTTTACTGTGAATGAAATCAAAAAGCGAGTAAAATATTTCACCTTAATGCATTTCAAATTTTTCTTCTTTTTTCTCAGATTTTGTCACGTGGAAAAACGGATTCGGCAAATTCTCGGCATGTTGCAAGTGCACCAATGAAGAAAAATTCTCCAACATTTGAGGATTTCATTCTATCAAGGGACTACACTGGAGCAAGGGCGTTCCTTGAGGTAAATACCAAGCTCCTCAGGGTAGAATTTAAGAACTAGACTAGATAAGGGAGTTTTTTTGGTATCGTCTTTTGGTTAGAATTTATTTGATTTTTATCCTTTCTGCAGCTCGTTTCCGATGAGGACGACAGTAAGAAAGTTTCAAGAGACCAATGGATCGCATTTTGCAGTTTTCACTTGGGCGACTATCAAAGAGCATTGGAGCAGTATCAGAAAATCGGAGATGTGGAGCCAGGGTTGCAGGATATATCACTCAATATTGCTGTTTGTATGTTCTATCTCGGTGAGTGTTGAAAGGCTTTAGTGGGCAATTTTGGTTTTAAGCACGAAGGACAATATTCATGCAGGGATGTACGAGAAAGCACAGGAGCTGATGGACCACATCCCGAATACAACACTCAAAGTACGTTTAATGTTCCACTTGGCACACAAATTCAATAACGAAGACCAGCTCATGGAGTTGCATGAGTCCTTGAGAGATGTGGTCGAGGATCAACTTAGTTTGGCCTGCCTTCACTACCTACGGGCGCACTATCAGGAAGCTATCGACATTTACAAAAGGATCCTTCTGGATAACAAGTAAGATTCCCGTTTTTGTGGAATATATACCAAGATGAGAGTGTTTTGGTCCAATTTTAGGGATTTCCTTGCCCTGAATGTCTATCTCGCCCTGTGTTTCTACAAACTCGATTACTATGATATGTCCCAGGAAGTCCTGGACGTGTACTTGACCCAGCATCCGGACAGCACTATTGCAATCAACTTGAAGGCATGCAATCGCTTTAGGCTATTCCATGGACGTGTTGCGGAACAAGAGATTAAGAACATCGTTGATAATGGAACGTTCGGGGCTGATTTGATCAAACATAATTTGGTGGTGTTCAGAAACGGGGAGGGCGCCCTTCAGGTGTTTCCTGCACTTTTGAACATCATTCCAGAGGCTCGATTAAATCTCGCTATTTTTTATATGAAACGAGGAGACATTCAGGATGCTCACAGTTTGATGAAGGAAGTGCAGCCCACCGTACCCCATGAGTATATCTTGAAAGGAGTAGTGCATGCCGCTTTGGGTCAACAGCTGGGTTCGGTAAGTGGATGGAAACGATAGGGAGGAACATTTGCAATATTAAAAATGATAATTGATTTGTAGAAAGAGCACATAAAAACCGCACAACAAAATCTACATTTAGTTGGAAGTTCAGCTTCGGAGTGTGACACAATTCCAGGACGTCAAAGTATGGCGTCCGCGTTTTTCCTATACGGACAATTCGAGGAGGTTTTGGTATATCTAAATTCGATCCGCAGTTATTTTGTGAACGACGACACTTTCAACTATAATTACGCCCAGGCGAAAGCGGCAACAGGATACTATCGCGAGGCTGAGGAGCTCCTGGTGCAAATAACAGACGTTGAAATCCGCAATCAACACACATTCTGTATGCTCTTAGCACGATGTCACATCCAAGCAGGACACCCTGAGCAGGTAATCTCAATTGATATCGGTTTTTTTACATAACGATTTAATCCAGTTAAGAAATTCTCAGGCATGGAATTTGTTTGTTTCTCGTGACACGAATTCCGAAGCGTTTCTTCTTCTGCAACTTGTTGCGAACGATTGCTACAAGTGTGAGGAGTTTTGGGTGGCCGCGAAATCGTTTGATATGCTCGAAAAGTAGGTTGACATGTTATCCTTGGGATACAGGTGTCCAACATCTCTCCCGAGCCCCCATAAGACATCACCTATACAGACTCTTAATCGGTGGATATATATATTTGTAAAATTTCAGATTAGATCCAAGTCCTGAGTACTGGGAGGGAAAACGTGGAGCATGTGCTGGTGCCCTTTATGCTATAGCTGTAAACACCGAACGAGGGAAGCCCCCGAATGGTTTAGGTGACATCATCTCCCTGCTGCGGGACTCGAACAACCCCCAAGCTGAGGGAATGCTTAGAACCATCCGGAGATACGCAAATAGCTTCAAATAAAATTCCTAAACAAATTTCTATGGTTTAATTCTTTTGAAAGCTTCTGATCGAGGGCATATATGTCCTCTTTGAAATTTAAATCCTGCACACGTAACCTCCCGTTGGATATCGCTTCTACCGGCCTCCCCTCCGTCGCGCCGTTACCATTGCCGATTCGCCTTTGCCATGCAGCCAACCTCTGTTTGTGCCAATTCACCTCGAATGCTCGTCCTGTGTAAATCAATAACCTCCGAAAATTGAAAATAGCACTCAGAAAGTTTTGAGGGAAACGAATAGAACCATCTATTTCGGGGTTATACTTTCGCCGGCATCCGATTCAACTTAAATTCTCGTACCGATTACAAGGCCACTCCCGAGGCCCCCTTGTTGACCCCCATCCTGCTCACCCCCCAACATTCCAGCCGCCAGTTTCGTTTTTGGGCCGTACCTTTTTGTGCAATCGAATGAAATAATTCGAATATCGAAAGACTGCCAGAACCAGATGATTTTTCATAGTTTGCAAGTAATTTTTCCTTTTGCAGGAAGCACTTCTTTTGTTGTTGTTGTTTGCTCTCTTTCCACCACGTTTTACTATTGGTTTTCTCTTTTCACTTCGAATGCTTTCAAAAACTTTTTTCCCTTTTTTTTAACTTGATTCATTCAATTTATTTTTTGGTAAACAGGAAACAGGATAATGAAGTTGGACAAAATATGCTTTGATTGGACTATTGGTATTGCTGATCACTTTGATTTTTTTGTTTACTGTTGTTCATGATTTTTGTTTTTTATTTTGTATCATTTTTACAGACAGACAAAAGTAATTTCTGCATGCTCTTACGTTTCATGTGAAAAGCTGTTGAAGTTTTTTTAATTCTCCAAGTCCAACTAGAATTGTGGTGATTTTCGTTGAGGACTTCTGATTTCTGAATATTTTTTTGAGATAGAAAGAGAAAGAAGATATTTTTTTTATAAAATACTTTTAATAAATTAAATAAGAATTCACTTTGGATGTTGAATTTCACACGTGCAACCCTCGTTCCCTCAATTCAACTTTTTGCTTGCTAAGAAAAAACCGTATACAGATCCAAAGTGAACATATCCTCCCGGGACGAAGGGTATAACAATAAAATTGAAAATTATATAGAGGAAATGCTTCTATCAGGAATTTTCAGGTGGTTTCACGGCAATCCCCAGATCCCTTCTGTTTCCTCGATGTGGCAGAACTTGAGCTTTTGTAAGAAATAGTGAAATTGGTGCCTTTCTGCTCTCAATGGACCTTTGAATAAATAAACATAAACCGTGCCATAATAGAATATTACATTGCTTCGTACAAGCTCTTTTGAGCAGCTTTCGGTAAGGAACGCCATCAGCAAAAATTGGACATCTCCGTCGCTTTTAAACCCCAGCGCCCCGACTCCCTCCCTCGTCGTCAGTGAATGCGAAACAACGATTTTCGTGTGTGGGTGGAGGGCGGTAGATTAAGGAGCAACAAACGGGATTTAGAAGTTGTTTATATATTAGGTATTATTTTTTCGTGCATTATTTTCATAAGAAAGCAACCTATATTCATGACGTGGTTGTTACAGAAGCATTTAACCCTTTTCCTTATGGTTTGACATAATCGAAACCTTTAAAAACGTTTCCCAGAAATTTGTCTGCCATCGAAAATTCTCGGTTGCACTTCGGTGCATTGACCAAAACATTCTGGCCTCTGCCAACCTTCTTACCAACTTCTTCTCCGCGGGGAATCGGAAAAACTGTTCAAGTTGATCGTATCCCGGCTTCAAGTATATTGGAATGAGCCTTAAGGAGCTTCGAGGAAAATTGAAATTTAAATATCTCCAACACGTCTATTCTTCGGCACCTTCCCTCGGTTGCATCTAACACTTAACTTGTTGGAAGAACAGTGTATGTGCTCAAAAGGAGAAGAAAGCAAGTAGATTGAATGGGATGGGGGGGATGGAGAGAACAAAGAAAAGCACCACGGACGAGATGGGGTTGAATAGTTTTACTCGGCATCTTAACTTCGAACAAGAATACCAGCAACGTAGACATAATGCAAAACAATTTTACAAGGCCAACTACACCCTTCTAATTTTTTTATCCTTTTTATCCTGTTCTCGCTGACCTCGATGTAGGGGATGGCTTGGGGCCAGTTAATGGTTATGCACACTGTATTCAGAAACTTTTTAGTACAATTCTAAAACTATTTCAGAAATTTCATTCACCATTTAAGATGTGGCCAATTTGTGCTGAAATTTTTGTTCATGTATCCCCCAACTCCCTTTTCTACCTCGCATCTTCATCCTTGTAAGAAGACACTACTCATCTTTTGAAGATTTTGCTTTGGCTTTGGAGACTAAAAAAATACTTTCCCGAATATTGTTTTGGATTTTCGAGCAGCATTCATGAACAGGGGAAAAGTTATTGTGTACTTAATCTTTCTACTAATCGAGAGCAAAGGCGTTGGTTGCATTTCCCGCCCATCATCTTAGGTGTTTAACCGTAAAAGAATGCACAACAGTCACAACCTACAACAGATGGTTCTGCTGAGTGCAGTAAGTTATCAATGTTCAAAACGAAATTCGCAAACAATCGAATGACTGAGCAAATGAATTTTTCAGCCTGATACTAACTAAAATAGAAAGATTTTAAAAGGTCTAATCAGACTCAGAGTAATGAAACGAAGTAGGAAGCAATTGGTCACACCAATTACGTGAAACCCTAGATGTAGAAAAATATAGTCATTCTATGTAAAACTCTATACATGTAGTTTCTTATGTCACTACTCACTAATGCTAGTTGGCTCCAACTGCTTAATTTAATAATACGCTTTAATTTGATATCACACAAGGCCCAAATAATTAATCAATATTTATAACAAGAATTAACGAAAAAAATTCAAAATGTAAGCATTCAATAAACAAAATCAAAATTTTTGTTAAAAAACGATTCAGGCTTATATGGCAACAGTAAGAAAGAGTTACTCGATTGTGCTCATCTTCGAACTTGACCTTGCAATTTTAATCAAATATTATTGTACCACATTTCAAGTCTCTAGCTACAAGTTTTCTCGAGTTATCGTCTGGACAAACAAACAGGCAGAGAGACAGACCAACATGCATAAAACGGTTTCTTTTCACTTTACAATCATGAAAATATATTTCTTTTTTTCTGTCACGATTATTTCTTGGCGTTGCAAATGTTCGCTCAAAACTAATATACCCTACATCTAGCTGGTATAAAAAGTTTCAGTAAAGTTTGTTCGTCTTATTAAAGGAGGGTCCTTAATATTTCGAAATGAAAGATTATAAACAAAGAAAATATATTGCATATTATGTAGGTATATGCATGAATTCGTAAAATTACACCATATTGCATGAGAAACTTTTCGAATTCTATTTTTTAAACAATTCTAATTGTTAAAACTTAAACAATTCGCGAATTCAACCAGCAAAAACAAAGCCAAAACAGTCAGTTGTATTTGATTTTTATGTCACTTTGTTTTGGAATGTTCAAAGATTTGAAGACGATTTTTAACGAGTTTTTATGAAATCTTGTTAGTTTAGTCGTTTTACAGCTGTCATCTGTATACATAAATTTGAAGATTTCGACGAAAAACATCGTCGATTTGCCAAATTTGGTGAGATGCAAAGACACATTGCGCTTGTACGACAGTTTGGGAGCCGCTGCACTGTACTGTGTGAACTAAAACAAATATTTCCTCAAAAACACAACATTAAATCCATAAATATAGATTTTTGCAATATATGACTATTCACTGTTAAATTGTTTTTTACTTATATATAGATTTAAATATTTGCGAAAAAATAACGAAAAACTCTCGTGAAACCTCTGCAAATGCGCCTCTAACGGCGGAACAGTGAATTGCAACGAATTGTCAAGATGAATCATCTTCGGAGGGGTATCAGTTGTTTTTGTGCTGTCATGTCGTTGTTCTCGGGGAAAGTATTTCCAAAATAAAATTAATCTCACAAAAGTGTATGAAGTTCAACGAGCAAGTGTCAGCGATGAGCAACATTTACGTGCTGTCGAATTACGCGGACCTTTCGGCCGCAATCAGTGACCCGCTTAAGCACACACAACGTATAAAAGTGGGTCAAGAGTTTACCCATTGAAAAGTGTCTGTGACTCAAATGAAACCCTTGTTTACTTCTAGTACACCTGCTTTGATGCCTCCAAGAAATATTTTGTATTCGGTGCAGGATCAGGGAGTCTGTACATATTCAGTCGGAGGCCGTGCAAACTGGTGCAGTTAGTGCAGAATAAATACGGTCCAGTGACACAAGTCGCAATCTCGTCCAATGAGAGATTCGTCGCGTTTGCCACCCAGAAAGGAACGTTGTGCGTCTACGTGATGAATTTGTCCCAGAATTCAGCACCCCAAGTGATCACTGCGAAACTGGGGGAGGCGGAGGTTACTTGCCTGCACTGGAGCTTCACCGAAAAGGAATTCTACTACGGTGATAAGAATGGACAAGTGAATATGGTCACGCTCACATTTTTCATGGTTCGATTAAATGTTCGAATGCGCGATTAGATAATAACATTTTTGCTTAATTGCAGGGGAGAAATCTGCTCAACATATCAGTGAATCCGATTCTATTTCTGGATGCCCCAATCGTGCAAATTGACGACTTCGATGCCTTGCTGTTGGTCTCCAATTACACAAAATGCATTTTGTGCAACACAGAGTACGAGGAATACAAACAGGTAAAATGCAACAAGGAATCGAATAGCAATCTTCATTCCTTTCTTTGCAGATTGGAAATCGTCCTCGGGACGGATACTATGGAGCTTGTTTTTCCATAACAGCAAACGAGAGTTTATCAGGATCACGGATTTTTTGTGCCCGACCAGGATCACGCCTGTGGGAGGTTGACTTGGAAGGGAACGTCCTGCAAACACATCAATTCAAGGCGGCTCTCGCCTGTCCACCATCGGCAATAGCGAAATTCCCCAGCAATGATGAGAAGGAGGACGAGGACGACCCGAAATCAAATGAATTCGAGAACCAAGAGTACCCACCGCAGACTTTGCAGTTTTCCAAACTTCAAGCAATTCCAAATGACTTCATTTTGTCATTCACGAATTTCGGATTGTACATATTCGATCCTAGGAGATCTGTTGTGGTCCTGTGGTCGAACCACTTTGAGCGAATCGCCGACTGTAAAGTGGTGGGTCAAGATATTGCCGTATTCACCAGTGATGGAAATTTATACACTGTCCGCCTGCAAAGTATTCAAAGTGTGGCTGTCGATTTGGTGCACCAACATAAACTGCTGGACTGTACCCAATTGCTGCGAAGGAATGTGAGGTATTTCGCAGACAAGGCGAAGGAAGAGTACAGTTTGGTGGTGTTGCACGACATCAAGAAGTTCTTGATGAACACCAATCAGTATGAGCTGCTGAACGATTTATCGGTAATATTCGACAGTATTAGTGCACAGGAAGTGGAAGTACCGAAAGCGAAGGGACTGGAGACAAACGACTACGTCTTGGAGAACTCCTTCTGTGACAATCTCAAGATGAAGTCCCATCCGGAGAAGCAGTTGAAGGATGCTCTTCTAACAGTGACTGGAAAGTTTGGTCGAAACATTATCAAATATAAGTTCAACATATTCAACGATGAACAAAAATCATTGGTGAACGAATTGATACCGCGAGAGAAGATGATTCCATTCAAGGAGATCAACGAACAGTTCGAGAAGGACGAAGAGATCGTCTGCAACAGGAACATAAACCGGAAACCGTTTCCTCAGGAACAAGTGATCACGGACGAAGAGAAGACCATCTACAATTTGTTTTTGATATTTAGATCATCAAAGATTAGCAATTTCAATTTTGTTGACCGATACAGTCTTGTGTTTGACGAATACAGTTCCGGAGAAATAATCAATTTGCTGTCAAAGTTGGAAGCGGTTATGATCGAGAACGGGGATTCCCCGATTCAAGCAAAACAGAATTGTTACGAGATGTATTTCAATTACGTGAAGCCGGAGCTGATCTGGGAAATGGACGAAGTCTCTGTGGAATTCATAATCAATGGATTCATCCTGCTGAATGCGACTGATGTTAAGTACTGTGATATTTGTGATTTCCCAGTGCGCTTTGATAACGCATGCAATTACCATGAGCTGGGCGAGACATTGATAAAATTCTTGTGGTCGAGAAACGAACAGGAGCGCTGCTACAACATCCTGCGGCAAGTGCCGGCCGTGATGGACGTTATATGCCGATTTTATATTCACGAGAATCAAGTGGCTAAGGTAATTCCGATCACATTGAATTTTGGGGATCCGGGATTGTTCGAGGATGCTGCAAAACTGTTTGATCACAGCGCCTGGGATCGATGCTTCGACACGTTCGCAGCGATACTGAATGGACATTATAGATGTATTAACTGTGATAATTCTATCCAGTGTGATCCGCAAAGGAATATATTCTACACATGGAATTGCTTCTTGAATATTGCCCTGGAATTTTTTAGTCCAGAAGTGATACTTGGATTAGTGCTAAAATATTCCAATTTAATTCCGAACGACGCTGTCGATCGGCAATTCTACATGAAGTGTTTGCTCAAGTAGGAGTTGAGTTATTATTCCAAACTACATATTATTATCTTCCAGTAAATGTCAACATATTTATTGAGGACATTTCGTATTTATTCAAATACCAAAAATATTTTTATAAGTAGATAGAATAGTATTTTGCTTGCATCGTATATTTATTTATAATTATTTTGGTGAAATACATTCTTTTTGTATTATTTAATAAAATTGTTTCTTCGCAAATCCTTGGTTTCCCAACCGTACATGTTTTCCTAATTTTCTAACCCCACTTTGAGAAAATAGCGGATAAATATAGGAATTTATATTTCTTTCACGTGTTCCCGCGCTTAATTCAAATTTCGCAACACAAAAACTCCAAACGCTCGCCAAGTTTTTGGAAAAGGATACTCCACGCGAATCTTGTATTCTTGTACATTTGTAGAGCGAGACAGCAAAACTGCATTCCCAGTAAGTAATTGACATTTCCGTATGAAGAACGGACGTTGCGGAACTTTTGTTTGTTATTTTCTATAGGAAAAAAACCTCGTCGTGTTAATCCGTTAATGGATTCCTATTCGAAGTGACACAAATAATGAATCGATAGTAGAATTAAGTGAATTTCATAAAAAATCATTAATTATTTTTGGTGTTTGTGAGCTTATCAGTTTTTTCGTTGACTCGCACCGCAAAGAGCTTTGACAGCTGAAAGATGGCCGAACGTCAAATGAATTTGCCTGGTAAGAATTTCGATTTGAATTTGTGATTTGAGTATAATCGATAAAAATCAAAATAAATTAATTGCATATGTCAATTTTTAGGCAGGCCACGAATTCCGGCAACAGATCTGCATTTGAATAATCTACACTTGTCGAATCACGGAGTCGATTTGCCTGGAGAGCAACGTCGAAGGCAGTTAACCCTCAGCCTCCAGGATTCACCCAAAGCTGTTGTTGTTCCCGAACGGACACGCGAAAGGATTCGTATTCAAGCATCCGGTAAATTGCAGTTGGGGCCAAATGAAATTTACCACTTCACATCAGATGATATGGAGGATTTGGGGGAGATTGGTCGCGGAGCATTCGGGGCGGTTAATAAAATGGTGTTCCGGAAGAATGGAACTGTGATGGCTGTGAAACGAATACGTTCGACTGTGGATGAAAGGGAACAGAAGCAATTGCTGATGGATTTAGAAGTTGTTATGAAATCGAATGAATGCAATTATATTGTACAGTTTTTTGGTGCACTATTCAAAGAGGGCGACTGTTGGATATGCATGGAGTTAATGGATACATCATTAGATAAATTTTATAAGTACATTTATGAGAGGAAACAGCAACGCATTCCTGAATCAATATTAGCTAAAATAACTGTTGCAACTGTAAATGCCCTTAATTATCTTAAAGAGAAATTAAAAATCATTCATCGTGATGTTAAACCAAGCAATATTTTGCTGCATAGACGTGGAGACATAAAGCTCTGTGATTTTGGCATATCTGGACAGCTGGTCGATTCGATAGCAAAAACTAAGGATGCAGGATGCAGACCTTACATGGCGGTAAGATCATATTCGCCTCCCCCACTGCCACAAATTATTCAAGTTAGAAATTTTCAGCCGGAACGTATCGATCCAGAGCGGGCGAAGGGTTACGACGTGAGGAGTGATGTGTGGTCCTTAGGAATAACTCTAATGGAGGTCGCAACTGGAACGTTCCCCTACCGGAAATGGGATTCGGTATTTGAGCAATTGTGTCAAGTGAGTTTTTATTCTTTACAGACAAAGGCAACTTTTACAATTCTTCTGGCGCAGGTTGTCCAAGGAAGTCCGCCCAGACTGAGTACGTCTTACAGTGGAATAGAATTTTCCATTGAATTTGTTGAATTTGTAAATACATGGTAAGTTATCCTACGAAAAACTAATTAAATTAAAAAAGCGGATGGTCGGTGTGAAAATATATGTTCTCCCCATACCGGGAATCGAACCCGGGCCTCCTGGGTGAGAGCCGGTATCTTAGCGCAATCTGTTCGACCGGAGAACGGTTCGAACCTGAACTACACGGTACGCTAGCCACTAGAAAACATATTAGCCCAGTCAAATTAGATTTTCAGCTCGGAAAAATTCCCATTAAGCTGAATTTTGGTACACACCTTTATAACGTCGTTATAAACAACGTGTGTAAAATCGGCCACGAGATCATGTTCGCTTTAAAGGTTATTCAAGGTCAAAGGTCACGAAAATGACCTTTTTGTAAATATCTCGCTTTTCGTTCATCCTACCGCAAAAAGTTGTGAGTAAATATTATAGAAGAAATAATTATCTACAAAAAAGGTTTTATAACATTTTAATGTAAAACTTACGGTTTTTGAGTTATAAGGCCCACAATGTACGAACTTTTCAAGAAATGTGAATTTTTTATTAAAAGCGAATCGCCTTTTCGTAAATATCTCATTTTATATTGCTTGTACAAAAAAAAAAGGTTCTAACAAAAATTGTACAGGAGACAATTATCTATAAGGTTATTGGTTTTTGTTTATGTACAAGTTATCGTTATTGCGGTATATCCAAATTTAACGTTCACCATACAAAATTATAAGTATAGAGCAATACTGAGAATGCATTCGTTTCCACACCACCATTGAGGTAGAAAGTAAGGTGCGTTTTTTTTCATGGTTTCTCCGGTAGGCCTAGTCCATGTAGTCGAAAATTTGTTATAATTCGGAGTAATTAAATATTATATTTTAATTATATTAAACAATAATAATAATACTTTCATCATGTAATCGCAAGTTTACCATATCTTCTTCCTCTTCCTGGTGTTTTTTTCAAGATCATCTTCTCCAGACATATCCTGTATCCTAGCGGATACAGTAGAGTGGGTTCATGCTTTCATATTCGTAATGGTCATCTATATTCTTATCAAGAGTTTCGTCAGAATTTGAATTGAAGCATGATTGACCACGGCAATGTCCACAAATAATTAAACATTTGATTCCAATTTTTCTGCAGTCGCAGTTAGTATACCATAGCCTTTTGTACATTTACAAAAAATCATAAAGGAAAAAAGGAAGCATTGCTTTTGTAGCATTTGAGTGTCCTGCCCAATTTCCTAGTCTTTCAGATCTAATAAAGTCTTTGACTATAGACAACTTATAAAAATATTGTACCCATAATTTTGCCGTGGGTCCTCGATCTTGTATTTTTCCAGAATATCATGAAACTGCTCTATATATGGTTTGACTGTTTGAGTATAGAGCTATAGAACCATCTACATCTTCATATGAAACATTTTGTTTAATTATTTCTATAAAATAACCTCTCAGATTTTCGTCAGTATGGTCATCTATTTGTATATCTTTAGCAACAATGGTCGATAACGCTAAATAGAGTAATATGGGACCTCTATTTCTAACTGCTCTTGCATAAGCAATAAGCATGTCCATTTAACATTTTATCCACAGAATTTGGGGCATAAATTACACTTAGAGCTTCTTTAAGTCCACTATCTGCCATTATGTATGCTATCGATCCAAGAAAAGATATGAGTAAATGAAAACCTCCAAGACGTATTACAATTTTTGACTGTACTGATCCAGGTTCAGAAGTTGCAACTATTTCACGAGCTTTCAGAAATAACGGTTGAAAGGAAACACTCTATTGAAACGTCGCGTCGTAACATATTTTTTCTACTTCAATTTTGCTCATTCCAGACACACCATAATTGTAATGATTGTATATGATTTTTTGTAAATGTACAAAAGGCTATTGTACTAACTGCGACTGCAGAAAAATTGGAATCAAATGTTCAATTATTTGTGGACATTGCCGTGGTCAATCATGCTTCAATTCAAATTCTGACGAAACTCTTGATAAGAATATAGATGACCATTACGAATATGAAAGCATGAACCCACTCTACTGTATCCGCTGGGATACAGGATATGTCTGGAGAAGACGATCTTGAAAAAAACACTAGGAAGAGGAAGAAGAAATGGAAAACTTGCGATTACATGATGAAAGTATTATTATTATTGTTTAATATAATTAAAATATAATATTTAATTACTCCGAATTATAACAAATTTTCGACTACATGGACTAGGCCTACCGGAGAAACCATGAAAAAAAACGCACCTTACTTTCTACCTCAATGGTGGTGTGGAAACGAATGCATTCTCAGTATTGCTCTATACTTATAATTTTGTATGGTGAACGTTAAAATTCGGATATACCGCAATAACGATAACTTGTACATAAACAAAAACCAATAACCTTATAGATAATTGTCTCCTGTACAATTTTTGTTAGAACCTTTTTTTTTGTACAAGCAATATAAAGTGAGATATTTACGAAAAGGCGATTCGCTTTTAATAAAAAATTCACATTTCTTCAAAAGTTCGTACATTGTGGGCCTTATAACTCAAAAACCGTAAGTTTTACATTAAAATGTTATAAGACCTTTTTTGTAGATAATTATCTCTTCTATAATATTTACTCACAACTTTTTGCGGTAGGATGAACGAAAAGCGAGTTATTTACAAAAAGGTCATTTTCATGACCTTTGACCTTGAATAACCTTTAAAGCGAACATGATCTCGTGGCCGATTTTTCACACGTTGTTTATAACGACGTTATAAAGGTGTGTACCAAAATTCAGCTTAATGGGAATTTTTCCGAGCTGAAGACTATTTTTCGTCTAATTTGACTGGGCTATAAAGCGAACATGATCTCGTGGCCGATTTTTCACACGTTGTTTATAACGACGTTATAAAGGTGTGTACCAAAATTCAGCTTAATGGGAATTTTTCCGAGCTGAAGACTATTTTTCGTCTAATTTGACTGGGCTATATGGGATTTGATGATAATAATGAGCGAGGCTATCTTTACTTTGGCCGTCCAAGCAAATGCATTGTGTAAACAATTTTACATTAACAATTTTCCCTTGCAGCTTAATCAAAGAAGAGAGTGAACGTCCAAAATACAGTAAACTTCTTCAATTGCCGTTCATCCAGCGGGGGGAGCGCAGTCACACTGATGTGGCTGCATACGTTTGTGATGTTTTAGAGTCAATGGAAAGTGATGGAATAACACAATTTACAACAAATCAGCCAGCAGAAAGTTAATAATCCTCGCCTTTTATGTGGCTATTGCCATCATTTTTAAGTTGAAAATAAGATACATGCAAAACAAAATAAGGAGAAGATAAAAAGTGAGCTACGCATTTTTTGTTGGTTTTTTTTTTTTTTTTTGCTGTAAGATAAAAGCAAACATTTTATTGTTGTTTACTTCCAAATAATCCTAATAAAGTGAAGAATTAAAAAGGAATAAAATTATAGGAAGAATTAGTAATCAATTTTTGTTTCCAATATTTTTTTAAAAGCCATTTTAGTGAAGCGAAATTGTGCTGTAGTGTAGAAATTAAATCGTAAAAGTTTTAAAAATATATTTTAAGAATAACATTTTAAGGACATCAAAATGCCTGCATTGTGAGTTTTCTTTTTTTATATGTATAATGTTGCAAAATAAGAATTATTGTTTTCTTGTTTTCTTGTTTTATTTCTTGTGTTTCTTCAAAGTTTTGGACAAGCGACTGAACAAAAACACTGCAATAGCCAAAAAACTGTTTATCCTTTTTATCATTACTGTTTTATTAAAATATAAGAAATTATATTGGAAAAATCTCAAGATGAGTTTGTTAACTTTTGGTGAACTGCCCAAAGTACTTGTCTTTTTTTTTTTTTTTCTTCAACATTTATACTCGGGAGCACTTTCGTTAATAAACAATCGTATATATATTTTGTGCCTGTCGAAAAATCCCGTTAGTGACATTTGGTGGAATTCTGTATTTATATGCATATACAAAATAGAAAATCTAGCTTAAGTAGCTTAAGACTACTGTAGACTTATTAGTAATACATATTATAAGTATATGAGCAAAACAAAAAAATAAAAACATAGGAATCATGTGATGTGTACCACGTCTAACACCAACCAAAATTTGTAAATAAGAAAATGTTGTAACAAAAAGAGCTAAATAAAAAAAGAGCCATGAATTCAAAATTTGTATTAAATACTGTTTATATAATAAAGTATTCAAAACCAGACTAGGTCATGTAAAAAATTAAATGAATAATGTAGAGCAAATGTAACTGAAAAATTGTTTACTAAAATCATTGACTTACAGATTATTAAAAACCCAAAAAAAAGAACAATGTTCGACCACAAAGAGTTGTAAAAACCATTTTATAGCAAACTAAAAACGTTGGCTTCTAACGCCTAAAACTATGCTATTTACATCTTTCTTTCTTTTTCAAAAAGATGTCGCCATGATTCAATCTATAATAGGCTGTTGATCATTCAATTTGAATAAAGAATTTCTCCCCTGCTTTTTTTGGAACTTTTTTAAGTAAGGGGATTCGAAGCTTCTATGAGCAAATTGTTTTTGCAAAAGCTTCCGCATATTGACGAACTTGTCGCGCAATTGAGAAAAACCAAAATAAATAAATGAAAAAACAACAATAGTTAAATCAGCAGCATTACGATTTACAATTCTTAACTAATTTCGGCAATTACATTTATAAATATCACAACATGAACTCGCGCCGTATTTTTTTCAATATCGTCTAATGATGTTTAAACAAATTTTTGGTCACATGAAAATCTATTTAATAATAATCAAAATAAAATAATTAGCTTTTCCTTAAAAACATAAAACAAATAAATAAAGAAAATATTCTCTCAGGTCAATATTTTAATCGAAAAATTTTTTACCACGATTAAATTCCTTACAGCAATAATAATAAATTAAAAACACCATTATATATAACATAAATTCGTTGAAATGTTCTCCATTTTTCGTTTGTTAAAACGGAGATATTTTCTAATTAAATATAACAACTCCTTTGATTTGAAGTGAAAAAATGATAAAATTTGTACATATAAAAAATATATATAATTATTTAAATTTGAAATATAAAAAAACCAAAAATAATCAAGACAATGGGCAAATTAATGGAAGGTTTTAAAATTTAGAATGTCTTTCGGACAATAATGAACAAAAAACACATTAAATTATTAAAACTAAAGTTTTAATAATATTAAAAACACATTTTAGATAAACAATATAAGAAAACGAAAAACAAACATATTTTACTGAGACGCTTTTTAGAAATAAAATAAAAAACAAGAAACAATTTTTTTGCAAACAATCAAAAAACATAAACATTATTTTTATGCAAGGAAATTATCTAAAAGAAATTCAACTAAAAGAAGTTGCACCATTTTTAAATACGCAAAAAGAAAACATTAAACCGCTTTAAATACGAAATTAAAATTGTTTCTTTGCTTATATACATTTGTTTTGTTTAATTTCCAATTTCCGTAAATAGGATTTAAGGGAGCCGAATAAAAAGTAAATTGTAAATTTGTTGTTTCTTAAATTATGTGATTAAACGATTTTAGTTGAAAATTAGTGTAGATGAAAATAAATGAGAAAAAAAACCAAATTGTTAATGAATTTATTCTACAAAGAATTTTACCCTCAACCTTGTCCCATTTTTCGCGTTCGTTTCTCATTTGAAATTCTTCACGGCTGTGATTGAATCTTTTATTTATTTTAATTTGACGGCGATCGATATTTTAAGTGATTGTATTTATCAGTTTCGAGTGGCTATTGTTAATACATCACTGCGTCCTTTATGGAAATTGTTGAACATTATGACGAAGCAGTTCGTCAACGTCTTCAATAATAAATGCTTTGCAGATTTTCTGATGGGCATTTTTTTTTATATCATTGGCTTGCAATATTTGAACGACACGCTTCAAGAGTGCATTCGAAAGTTGATTGGTCGAGGACTTCTGAACAAAAGTCAAAATTGATATTTACCACCAACTGGCCACGGGTCCGTCGGATGCTGATTAACCTCTGACCCTGCAGCAGTAGGTACATTTTTCTTGATTGGTATTTTTTTTTCATTTTTTTATTTTTTGGCACCGCGACAAGCAATCGATCGGCAGTGGTTGATTACGAAACACTCGCGCGATCGACAACGCTCCCCGCGGAAAAACATTTGCATAAATCTTTAAAGCACCGAGATGTTGTGTTGCGATTTTTAAACAATCATGTTGATGTTTATGGTGAGTACAATATTTAGGATGGCATTCCATGCTGTGAACCGCAGACAGATCGTCGATAACCGAACATGATCGGGAAAGTTGAATGCCAGGCAACAGTACGTAACACGCATCCGAAGAAGTGTGTCGCTGCATTTCCGGATTGAGGTGATGCATTCGCTGTCCGGAAGTTATGTGTGTACTACCATAAAGCTGTCGTATTCGTCATTTATCGCTTGTGGAACAATGGATCCTCAAGAGGAGGAGACAAATATATGAAAATAACACAGGAAAATGGTCGTGTACGAATGTCGAGAAAATTCAATTTCACCAAGGGTCGTCATTGTTCGTCAAGCCAATGGTTCAACAGTTGTGCAAATCTCCATGAATCCCAGACGCTCCCCAGAATGTCGACAAATTCTTCACTCACCACAGCAAGTCATCTGCATTTCAAATCTGGTACATGTGAACGACACGATGCTCCTCTTAATGATCATAAGCAGGTGCCACGGAATCTTCGCTTTTGAAACTAGATAAAGTTACAAAAACAAAACACATCCACACTTAATAACAATAAAAAATCTGATTATACTTTTTCTCCCATAATTAAAACAAGTGAAAAATATAATTTGCTGGCAAATTTTAATTTCCGATTTTATGATTTTACACGAACACCTTAAATGGTGTTTACCGAACAGAGGCGCCGTCGCTGGACCGTTATAGTTCAACAATGAACCAGAAGGAGGTCTTGATGGATGGATGGATGAAGACTGAAGAGTATTCCCGGTGAATTTATTGCCCAAAAATTACCTAAGGACTATAAAAACAATTGAATTATGTAATAATAAGTCCAGTGAGGTAACCAAGTTGAATTCATAGTCCACAATTGAGTGGAACTTTCACGTTTTGTGTATAAAAAAATATTAAGCAGATTTCGGCCATCGAATTTTATATTCATAACTCTATTTTTTCTTTTAAACTCGAAACGATTTATATTCTTGGTTTAATTGGCAATAGTTTATTATCAATTACCAGAACAATAATATTGTAATCTGTGGAAACGAGGTCGAAGTGAAATGTTGCAAATCAAGCGAAGGTCGCTGAAGTGTTGAAAATGTTTTAAACAATCATTTATGATTATAAACAATGTATATTTTTGGCAGCATAAATACAAAAAATTTCCAAACATTTCATTACTTATGCATCAACAGATTAAACAAATGACGAATTAACCTGGAACTTTTGTGAATGTTTTCAATGCATTAATTAATCAAACAAAAAAAAAATGTTGATATGATTCCCAAACATAAAAAAAAGCAACAAAAAAGCGATCTTCAAGTGACACTAATTGGAGTTCACGATGTAGTAATTGATTGATGACCAACGAAAATCTGACAAATCTATTTCCTGAACATCGCGCAGCATCTAAATTAAGATCAAGAGAAAAAAAACAATCGGCGAATTTATAAATATGAATTGTGCATAGTGATCGCTAACTTCTCTTTGTTGTTATGTTAATTAAATTACTGAGAAAATTGCCCGAAGCGGATTTTTGGAAGCTTGAAAGTGTCTTTCAAATGGAAATCATGAACTTGTGTCTTGAATATGTCCACAAGGATTCATCCTCAGTGAATGCCGTGCTGATCAATTGAAAACAATTTTCTTGATGTAATCTTTTTTGATCGATGATGTTTGTTCTGGCGAATTTTAAAAACAAAATATGAAATTCGATGAATTATTACAAATATTTGATTCTAAAATGACCAAATTAACATTGTTGCTGATATGGAGAGGAGAAGGAAGCCAGTTCATTGTCCGCTTTCCTAATCCTGGGTTCCCATTATTCAAAGATCAAAGCGCATCACCTGGAGCAGACGTTGTTTTTTAATCAGACAAACGTCTCATCAGATGCTCTTGAAACGATCTGCGCATTCTTCTCAACGGAAAGTCTTTACTCATCCATTGTTTTTTCTTGGAAGCATATTTGCTCAACAAAAAGAAAAAACAAAAGTACATTTTCCCAGATTTATGTCCAGCCTTGGTAAACACAAAAATTATTTAGCAACTTCCTTACAATGCGTGAAATTGAGATGCCACCGTGAAGAGAGTATTGGAAATTTCTGAAGGGAACTGGCAACGCGAGGGGGGCGGTGCACAATGTTTCAAGGACTACTTTGACCAGCCATCTCCGCGAACAATTCAAAAGTTATTGGACAGAATGATTGAATGTGAAAAATGCTGACGAGTGGCATGCATGCATTCGATGCAACTTGACTCTTGAGCAATTTGAAGAAGAATTGCAAGTGACATAAACAGGCAGTACAATGGAGAAGTCACCCCCTCCGTATCCATCATCAAAAAGATAAACCAATAAAAATTAATCTGGAAGACATCATAACATATTTCCACATTATTTTAAGTCATAGATAGTTTGTTATTTGTCTTGGTTGTTTTTAGAAAAAAAACTACCTATATTCTACACAAAACCTGTACCCGGAAAGAGATTATGAACAATTCATTTCCGGTTTAAACTTTTCTTAAAAGCGATTATTTTTCTTTTCAAGAAACTCTGTCAGGATCTTGCTCAGAGGCACTTCAGTTTCGATGCGACTCCCTTTCCACAGCTCTTGTAGTAAATCTTCGCTGTTGATTTCCGTAATAATACGAATACCTGGAAGACACAAAATGAACCTTCAACCCTTTTATTTAAAACGCATTGTCAACCATTTGGGGCTTTCGAAATTGTTGTTCTACTTTGATATATTCTATCACCGCTAGGAAGTTCCCGAGACTGCAGACTATGCCTCGATTGATTTTGGAAGTGCTTCATTGATTCTTGAGCAAATGATCTATATTCATTGTGAACATTTGGAACCGTTTCTAAACTTCGTTTACTCTGAACCCCTTCTAAACCTCGTTTGGTATGTGAACTAAAAGTAGATCTAACCGGAATAATATTGTCAATTGATCAATTTAGCTCCAAAATATCCAAAAATGGCACAAACCGTGGCCCAATTTCTTTTATATCTAACTCGTTTTCATGAAAAATGGGGGCTTTGGAAAATGGCATCCTGTGCTTCGATGGGGTTGAATCAACACTTAAACATTTTTGTGCCGGCCGAAATTGTGGGGAGCTTTCAAAGTTCGGTTCAAATAATTTTGCAATTTCTCGGACATGCTTATTTGAATGTTGAGACGAAGATGTTTCCAAACGTTGCTCAGATTTGTCCAAACTTTCAAATCCATAAAAGAAATTCCTTCTGGGATTCATTTGTAGCTGGCTTAAAAAAGGATTTGCGACAAAAAATAACAGAAAATTTTTAACTGTGGGGAATCGAGTGTTATTAATGAATCGATTCAATGAAATTTGCTATATGGAAACAAAAACACAAAATATTGAAAACATTAAACAAATTTCGTTAGACATTTTGAAGTTTTTGTTTTTATATTCAAAGGTAACTGATTTGATTTTGATTAAACGGTGAATCCAAACCAATTGAACTTTGCGCTCAAAATATTTGCTTTAAATTCAATTTAAAAACTCATTTCGAGAAAATTTTAATACAAATGTCACCTTCAAATTGTTTACCTGAATTGTCGTTTTTCCATTCTGGAGTTTACATCGCAAAAGACGCAAAAGATAGCAAAAGTAAGCAAAAGTAAGAGTGATCACATTTACAAAAACAATCGAAAACAAAAAAAAACATTAGGAAAACTGCAAAACAATGTCGAAAAATTACGCTCGTAATTTGCCAACTCGCAATGAAATTGTTGTTAATACATTCACTAATTTAATTCAAATTGCTTGAAGAAAACAACAATTTCTACGCGTATTCATGTATATTATACGTATAATAAACAAATTAAAATAGTGCTAAAAAGCGATTAATGAGAATTTAATGTGAAATAAAATCTTAACTTCAGTTGAATCAACGTCCTTTTTTCTGAGCAATCTAATGATTTTCAAAGATCATGTAAAATAGATTCAAGTTTTATTGTTGTTATTGTACAATAAATAAGAACACAAAATTTGCATCAGTTACAAATCGATATTTGAATTTCAATTTGTGTTTCAGCAAAAACGTTCTACCCACAAACAAAGTCCATCATTGACCCAAATCGTCTTTGAACATTATATTCACAAATGTTGCTAATGACTTAACAATATTTATTACTCAACGATTGAAACATTTTCTATTAAATAAATTACAAAAAATGCAATTCAAGATTCTGAAATTCCACATGAAGTCTCCGCTTAAAGAGTGATTTTCATATTTGATGTCTTTTGCAACCCAATTTAAGCATAACACTTTTAACAAATTGTCAATTAACGACAAACTGACAGAGTAATCGTAAATTTCATTAAAATACAATTAGAAAATAATTAACGATAAATATCATTAGTGAGCAGTGTTTGCCATTCGAAGATTCCACTTAGTGTCACGAGAGATGTTTGAACTTCTGAAGTTTTTTTTTTTTTTGCGTTCTCTTTATCCTCCCCCATTCCCACCCCACTTCACCCTTCGATTGACAGTTTGTTACTATTTCGTGTTAGTCGCAAAACAGATTAACATTAACAATGACCCGCCATCGTTAATTATGTCTGAGACTCAGGAACAATTCCGGATCCATTTCAGTGGTTTGCTTTCACTTCTTTCTTTATGTAATTTTTTTGTGTTTTGTTCTATTTCGTTAAAATCGTGATTTGTAAATTTTCTTTTTTGTTTATTTCATTACAAAATTTGATTCGTTTGGTATTAAAAAAAATATACTTGAATTTCCTGAAATTCCTGATTGACCTATTTCAGGATTTGTTTATTTTAAAAAATTATATACCAGCACACTGGAAAAGGACTTACCGTTTTACAAACGTAATCATCGGTAGTGTCACTTCATTATGGTTCCACTTTCACTCGCGACTCCCTAGACATTGTTTACACTACGATAAACGATGGAATAAAAACAATAAACAACGATCGCGAACTTGCCATTGAATACAAAACAAAAACAAAAACGTTTACGATTTTTATTAAAACAAAGTTATGGAATTTTGTGAGTCTTTCCATGCAAAACATAGGTCTATATAAGATGATCAAGAATGGACAGTAGGTGGACGTTGGACATCTATTTTATTTGTTGCGCAAACGATTGCGGAGAGAATCTTTCTTTAACAAAACAGCAGACCTAAATAGGTGGCTGATATCGATATCCGTAGTAGAAAGGATTCACAACAGGAGAGGAAAGAATCTTTCTTATCAAAACAGCAGACCTAAAAAGGTGGCCGATATCGATATCCGTAGTAGAAAGGATTCACAGGAGAGGAAAGGAATTACAATTTCATTGATCGCAAAAAAATCATCTCACAGAAAAGGAATGCTTTAAGAAAGGAATATGGACAATTTTGAATTCTGTATTCAATAGACAGTTGCTAATGAAACAATTTAAAAGTCGCGTTCGAACTGTTCCCGAAACTCGCGAAATGCCTGTTAAGGGAATTAACCGAAATCGATCGTGATTAAAAGATGCGATTTATTAGCGAAGCGAAATGTGCTGAAAAAAAAATTTAATTAAAAAATAAATTAAATAAACTTAAAAAACCTTAAGTAATAAAGTACAAAAAAAATTAATGCATTCATTGAAAATGTTTAGAATCTTCCCATTTTATTTCGAGTTCGTCGCTTAAGTCTTTTGTTTTCGCTTCAACTCTTTGCAACGAAAAAGGTTGATACAACATATTAAAAATTAATTTTCAAGTAAAATTATACTAAAAGCAAGCAAATCAAGAGATTTCCCAGCAATAAAAATCATCATCAATGATGATGTTAAGTGGAACTGCATTTCGTGTGCACCTGTCTCTGCAGATTCGTCTTCTTCGCCGTGCTTTTAATGCGTTGGCACTCGTTTCTGCTCAAATTGATGCCGATCGCCTTTTAAGTGCGACCAGGTCAAAAGATGAGTGTTTTGCGCAGCCACCGATTAGTTAAGTCTTGCTGCTCAAATTTTACAACGCTCTGGCCTTATTTAAAAAATCTAAATAAGGCTTTTGAATGAGGTGGTTGTTTATATTAAAATATCTGTTTTTATTTATAGATTCGAAAAGTGATCTACATCAACAAAAGTATGGTATTATTGATCACTTTATAAAGGAAACAAAAAGGAAAAATGGATAACGAATAATCCCTGAAGCCAGATTGTCCAGAAGAGTGTTGCGAAATCATCCATTACCATGCAATAATGATATTCAGGTAGTAACCGATCGTTTAGGAAAATACTCGACACCCACATTGCGTCTCATCTGCACCAGATTATATTGGGACATGAGGGAGACCTTTTAGTTGCTGGCAATAAATGAAAAACACGCAACAAAATATAAACAATAAAACACAAGAAAAGTCGAAGTGCGAGACCAGTTCGAATAAGTTGAAGAAACATTTAGCCATCGATCTGCATTCGTTGGCGAGCATGCGAAATTATGCAATAATCTACAGACATGGATCAGATCTATGGAAATATGGAGATGAGGTGTGCCACCATCTTGGCTGATGATCCTTCCACAAATGTGTTCAACGAATTGCATCGAGATATAGCAAATGAAAAGGCTTCGAAAGATGACTCTAATTATATTCTCCACTCGATATGATTTATTCCAGTTTACAGAGTTATGAAACTAAAAGATTTATTAAGACGCGAGAATGGATCAATAAAACTCAGATGCTATTGTGTTAGTTGAATTGAAAACGCACAAATAATGCAAGTTTTTGCATTGATTTGACTAACATCAGCGGATACTGTTGTCGAATTTCAATACGACATAACAACGAAAAAGGAAAATTATCCCGGAAATACCATCGACGCATCAGCGTAGAAAATAATCGTGCGGAATTTATCGTGAAACGAAATGTGTAAATTATTGTTACAGAATACGCATTTAGCGAGAATGTTAAATTCTCGGAAGGTATATTTTGCGATACACGATGATCGTGTCTAATGTCTGAAGATGTTGCAGATGGATTCCTTTGTCGATTCCGGAAGCCATCTTAAATCACAAGGCAGATATGGCCGCCTTTTCATGCCGCAAATCGCGAATAGAATCAGTGTTTGCCTTTTTCGTTTGTGCGCACTGCGTACCGAACCCCGCGGGAAAAATGCAAACGTCGTTTTTGACCCCACCAGGGGTTTTTCAAATTTTTCATGCATTGCGTATTCTCGAATAGAATTCAAATCGTGTAGAACTTGTGCAATCTCGCCGAGATGTGGGATCATAGTTTCACGTGTGCTCGGAAAATGTCGGCACAATGCAATTTCGCGTGAAGTTATTAATTGTTTGGCATTATTTCAACTGACCTTAGAAGAAGTTCGCCACATATTCACATGAGATTAATTGGTAGGAAATATTTCGGGTCAGGATTTGCTAGCGGCATTACTAATTACGATCATTTAAAATTACATTCAAAGATGCCGCATTCGAAACATGAAAATTGCTAAACGATTTCCGTGCAATAAACATTGTAAAATCCTAAATATGTTTACCAAATAAAAGTTATGCTCTTTGAAGTGACCATAAAAAATCAAATACGATTTGATATTTCCTGATAATAACGAAAAAAAACAATTAAATTTTATCTTTGTTTAATACAATACAAAAGAAATCTATTTTTGCAAGAGAATAACAAAATGAATCTCCCATCGCTAACGCAATTCGTCCCTAATTTAGGGATATATTCTATATAAGTACTTTGCAACTTTCATAAAAATTACTAAACATTTTGATACTAATTGTGAATTCCCATCATAAAAGTCTTTTGTAAAAAACAATAGTTATGAAAAAATCCGCCGAAAAAATACTTTATGTAAAGTTTTTGTTAAACGATTTCATCTTTTCATCCAATATACTGTAAGCAGTAGAATTAACTTAACGAAATCAAAATCACTGGTTCAACCCCAATTATTGACCGGATCCTTTTATATGCGTGCGCAATAATTTTATGTTTCTATAGAAAGCAACAATGGAACAAAACTCATCACAGGTGGTGTAGTAATTTTAGCCACAAGATAAATTACTGGATAAAATTTGTATTATTCACACTTTTGATTGAAATTGGATGGAAAGTGGCATGAAACATTCGGGACCTAGTTTTTTTTTTAACAACGGAAATTAGTGTGAAGAAATGAAGACATCGAAATTTCATAATAATTAAATAGAATTAAGAAATTTAGGACCGAAAAACGACAGCAATTTTTTTTTTAGACCCCAGTTTTGCATATTGTCAATTTTTTTTTTCTTACTACTAATTTTTTTTGCTTTGTTTTCGTTATAGGCAGGTTGATATCAGTGAATTCTCTTTTTGTTGATGCCATGATATAATAAGACATTGACACCTTTGCTCAATGGTTTTTTAAGATCACTTTGGATTTATGAGATTTAAACATTTTTGTTTTTCCCATGATTTAAATATTTTTCTCACATATTTTGATGATCTTCAGTGATAAAACGTGCACTGGAAGTTTATGCTACATTGTTTAGTAAACACTTTATATTTGGTAATTTAATTATGACGCAAAAATCCCAGCATAATGCAGGCAATATTTGAGTAATTTGTTCACACTGAGTAAGCTGCATAAAATTTTGAAAAATTGGTCAAATTGGGTAAAAAGCGAAGATTAATTTAAATCTTACTCATTTATATTACCAAATTCCCAATTAAAAATTTATAACAAAAACCACCAAAATCTGTTGCTCACCAAATAGATTAATTCATTCGGGAAATTTTTCCATTTAAAGGTACGTGGATCACAGGTTGGGGAATTCCCCTTATATGCTTATAGAGCTTTACCATTTTATTTTTCATTAACAATAAATGTTCCCAGTTGAAGTAGCTCGAAGAAAAGTAATGCTGGGAAAAACATAAACAGTTCTTGTGCACTGCTATGAGGAAATAGAGTAGCGTCTTCCTCCACTGGTGGTGAACTCCTTCCCGACAGAAGATTAGCCCCAGCCGATAGTGCATCTAGCTCGATCCCAGCAATTGAAAGTCCGCAGCCAAGGAAAGGTATCTAACTGTTTATGCAGCAGCAGTTGCTTCTGCCGTAACGTCTTTTACTCGCCCACCCATAAAATTACAAGCGATCTCAGGCCGTTGTTCGTTTGTTGAACAAAACTAAAATTCAGTTGTTGCATGAACATCGATCGAGTCGCACCGTCATCCACCGAGAGTCATACCGAAGTTAGATGCGATCAGTTTCCGAAGTTTAATCTTCTAGCCTGGAATAATATCGTCTGAAGAGCAGTTTTCCTTGAGGTGCATATAGAGGTGCATCTGCAGAGTGGCACAGTAGTGTTGTGGTGTTGTGAAATAATTCGCTTTGAAGATCATCTCGCGAAGATCGACGAGAGATCTGCAAACATTTTCTTCAATCTTGTTGTACCGCCACGATAAACGGTCTTCCTTGCGATTAGTCGCCACATTGAGTTATCACGCATGGATGGTGAAGATCGCGCACTGAGCTTTGCTTGCGGATGAAGTTTTTAATGGGACCGATCCAATTAAGTGATCGTCTTCGTGGTATTATGTAAAAGGAAAAAATAAAATCAACGATTTTTCATTTCCATATACGACTCGTGAGTTTTCTCAAGTGATTCGAATTTAAAGTTTGCGGTTTTTTCCCTTTTTTTCTCTGCTTTGAGATTTTGTGTATTTAAAGGAAAAAAAAAAGGAAGAGCTTATCTCAACGAATAGAGACACTGGCAATAATTTTAAGCTCATGTAACGATTTTTGTGCGATCGTTTTGACATTTCGGCTAAGGAGTGAGCGTTCGGTAGTGGAAACTTTTTGTGTATTTATTCAGTTTTACATTTGTTTTTCCCTCTTAGATAATTTGGTGATAAAACGAGTGCCGCATTTTGGGAAGGTCTACTACTTTTGGTATGTTACTTTTAATTAATATACTTCGCTATACAGAAAAATGAACACTTCTTCACTTGTTGATGCGGCCTCGATGTACTTTATCTTAGAATCGATCAGTTTGCGGCAATTTTCAGTTGATGTGACCTTTAAAGAATCGACAAAATCACTTTGACTTGTCCCACGTTCAAGGATCGGTATAACTCACCCTATTTCAACTCGGTCAGGGAAAAATACTAATATTTAAGTCCACTTCAGGTTTCCTTTTAAATAAATACTTTAGATAGTTATCTTTCCCACATCGAATTTTTAGTAAAATCTTATCAACAATTTCTAAATATTTTTTGCTATTTTTTTTTAATATTTAGAAACTCTTAGTTTTTGGGCTAAAAGCATTTGATTTTTATGATTTAAATATTTTTTAAAAAATTCCCAAATTTTGATGCAAATTAATTAAAACATTCGTTTTCTAACATAACTACCTGAAATATAAATTTCCAAAATTAAATGTTAATGTTTTTATTAATTAAATTCAACCATTTTGCGAAAAATTTATAGGGGATCCCACTTTTTTGAGAAAAGTATACGCCGGGGATTTTAGGACATAAGATTCTTAAATTGATCTCTTAAATGCGTTGAAAAAAAGGGAAAAAAAAGAATTAGCAAAATTTATTAAAGGAAATTTTTTGATGTCCTTGAAAAGTAACTTCACAAAATCAAAATGTATTTCAATTGCAAAAGAATCTTCACATGTCCTTGTTTCTATTTTTATGCTTCCTTTCCCCACAAAAACCGAACAAATTTTAGCAACAATTGAAAGTGTCTTGTTAACATTTAATTGATCTGTTTCAACTAGCATTGTTCACATCTTAAAGCGATATTTTCAATTAGCATATTCTCAAATGGAAAAATTCAAAAAAATGAATCAACAGTTTTGCGCATTAATCACGCTATAACGATCTACCGGCATTTGCACAGCAGCCACCACAATAGCGGCCGTATCCTTCTCTTTTTCAAATTAATATAAATTTTCTTCTGAAGGTTGCTGCTGCTGCTGGAAGTCAATTGATTCAATGATATATTAATTTTTGAACTAAACACAAACATTGCAATGCTGTGAAGGCTTATTAATAATTTATAAGCAATTCTGGGATGGACCAAATCTTCATCATTCCAGAATTGGATTCGTTTGAATGTTGTAAAACATAAAAACTATAAGAATGTCGTGAGTTGCATAATTATCATGTCATCGAAAGTAATATTTGTGTTCCCACATAAATTTAACCAAATAAAACATACCTATGTCAAATGTGTGCCAAGCGCAAAATCATTTCGGACGACATGATTCGAGGTTAAGGAACGATTAGATTTTAGCAATTAATTACATTTTATATTTTGCTGATTGAATGATTGAATTTTGTTAATATTCAAATAATAGTTTATAGATGTTGGAGATTTCGTCTAGGTCACGGAACAACCTCGAATTAATTGAAGAAATTATTTCCAACATTGTGGGAAATTGGAAAATAATTTTTGATTCAAATTTTTTTTTTTTTTTTTGTAATTTCAATTTTATAAGATTTTTTCCATAAATAAATATATTACAAATTCGAAAATATTCCTAGGCAACTGCTGTATTTGTGAAAATTAAAATCTATTGTTTTTAAATAAACAATTGCAAAAAACAAGGTTAATGGCCGAAACAATACATTCCACTTTCGGAAAAGTAAAACTATAACAATTTTACGGAACCAAAAAACCAGCAAAAACCTTTGATATTATAATTATTGTATAACTGACCTAATGAAAGGAATGTAATTGTTGTAATAATTCATCTCGATTTTCGATTTCATCGCCTGTCAGGTCATTAATAACAAACAAATTACAACAATAACCGTTGCTTGGTTAGCTATTATGATTGTAAAAAAAAATCAAATAGTGATGTTAAATCGCGCTAATTTAATTTGAATTTCAAATTTCACTTAAAGCTTTAGTGTTAATGAATTATTTTCATCTGTTAATTTTTTTTATTACATTTCGTCTTGTTTAATCATGTAAATTTGCAACGAAAAGTTGTGTTAATTTATTTTTAGATTTTCTCTTTTTGTACAGCAAATAAAACAAATTAAACGTTTTAAGTGAAAGGAATTCGAAAAAAATCATTGCTAATGAAGATGACATAAACTCACTGCAATTCTAGTAAATAAATAATAAAATTATATATTGCTACATGCAAATTAATGGACATGCAAAGTAGAATTATTAAATACTTTTACAAAAACGTGTACAATAAAATTCATACAAATAAAAAATGTTTATACAAGAATAAACATAATTTTTTTTGCTTTAACAAAGAAAGGAATTTGTCAACATGTCGAATTTGCCGAATCCAATTTACACAACCATAAGTCAGTTGCATATTTGTTATTGATGATCCTTAACCCGGAGACAATTAATAAATTTAATCACATACATTCTTGCAGTCGTGCGTCGTCTGGCGATTGTTTTTGAAATTTTGCAATCCAGAAAAAAAAACATTTCTTCCTGTCAAGGTTTAAAAAATCAAAAACAGAAAAGGAAAAATTACAAAAATTCACATTCACCTCCCCCGCATATTCACAACGTTGGAGAGATAATCTCGTTCACCTTTCAAGCAAATCCTGCATTGCAAAACTCCAATTTTTTCATCATTAATGCTTTAAAATAAAATAATTTACAGTATGTCAACAGCCAACAGCTGAGAATGCATCTACATTTTCTCGACTGGACACTGTCAGGTCATAACTCTTTGGACTCGTCTTTTATTTAAAAAAAATTACTCATTCCTTTTTCTTACGCAATCGTTCAGAAAGTATGGAGAAAAAAATGTGACCACAATTTTCACAGACCTCGTCGTTGTCACTTAGCGAATTTTTGGCAATGTGTATCCAAAAAAATATGAATCGAACTTGATCGAAATTTATGATTTTTCTTGATTATTTTATTTTTGTTTTGGTGTCGCGATTACAATTGTGAAGAAATTCTGTGTCAGCGACGTCATCCCACGCTTAATCATCGCATCGAGATCACCATAAATGGCTTGATCAGTTCTTTTGAGATATGGCGCAAAACGTGCAGCAGAGGAAGAAGAAAATAAAATATAAAAACAAAATACTTTGGGAGAAAAACTGGACACCAATTGCGGTTATCGTAAAAGTTTTTGGAAAGAGTGAATAAGTAATAATTTTTTGTGAGATTTTTTCAGGGGCCAAAAGTAAATATGAATAGTCAATATTGTTTTAAAAAAAAAAGAAAGAAAGAAGTTACTTAACACGTGTTTGGAATATTAAAGCAGTTTAATAAATTTGGTAAATTGCATAATTATTGTCATTAACTAAGATAACTGGAAATCTGTGAAACTACCTTTAAAAAAGTTAAATCATCAGGTTGTTTTGAAATATCAAAGTCGATATCTTTGGACAGAAGAACATGCGAATGTTCTTGACGTCACGTAATCTAGTCGGGTTTGTTGTCTGTCATCCAATTGAATTAGTTGTTGACATAACTGCTGACATTTTGCGTAAAGTAAACATAAAATGGATTCGCGACACCGATCGATAAATTTATTTTCTTGCAAGCAAGCAAAGAAAAGGAAAATGTGTTTATACTTTGTACTTACGTTATTGCATTAAATTTGTTGTAAAGAAATATTTCATCTAAAAACACGAAAAACGATAAAATTACATTTCACAGCTGATTATGTTTTAGTACAACTATTCACTACTACGTAACCAGCATGCCGCTGACAGCAGTATATCGACTCTAATCGAGTTGCAGCAGGTAGATTTGTAAGTCGAATTCATATAGAAAATTCACATGGGCTTCGTCATTTTGACGTCAGTAACTCGATTAAGTGCTCTCGTTTGTCGAGGGTTTAAACTATAATTAATTATTGATCAATAAGGACTTCATAAAATTGATAGGATACATATATACATGGATTTACTTAATTGTAAAAAAAAATCATTAAAAGCCTTCTTCAATCTTGGAAAATTCATAATATTTCCCACAGCACTTTCACTTCAAACGATTACCCAAGATGGTGTCATGTAATTTTATTGACAAACAAAAGACAGTAATTTTCTGTTAGATTTCAAATGTCTTAATTGTGAACATTATGTGTTTTTCGTCACTCATATGGTAGAGATAACTAATCTTTTCTCAATTCAACTCATCTAATGAAATGAAACTGATCTTGGACATGAAATTCATTTTCACCCATCTTGGAATCTTTCTTAATGTTGAACATGTGTTGTAAAATCACAAACGACACTCTGTCCTTGTGTTAAATGATCATAATTTTTCGTTATTTATGAAACATTTCAATTGACATCAACTGCATAATGGAGCTAAGTGAATTCATTAACATTTGTCCAAAGCAAAAACAGACAAAACAAACAAGAATTCTTAGTTTCATTTCAGTTTGTTTCTGCAAAATTGAATGTGCTTTCGAAAAAGGCAATTTGTGCACTTTAATTCAAGTACTTGAAATGGATTGCGGTAAAAACCAAAATACCGATATATTAAGTAAAATGCAGAGATCTCTTCCTGATGGCAATCATTAACTTAATTGGACAATATTCGCGATTGCACCCAATCGGCACTGTTCATCTTTATTGTGCGTATGAAGTTGAGGGTCCATTGATATCGTACATTCGATCTACGGGAAAATGAACGAACAAAGCCCAACAAATTGACGATCCTCGGGTCAAGTTGTAAAAGAAGAGTTACACGTGCCATTTGCATCTACTGGTGTTTGTGGTACATCATGCGGATGATGAAGATGATTACTCAGGGGACATTGTTGTCTGTGGGGCTGGATGTAATCAGAAATACGATTGTTAATCACGATGGCAATGTTTACGGTGATCAGCGGAATCGATCGATCGGGAAATTAAAAACAAACAACGACATCAGAACTTGTTTCGAATATCAACGTGACGAAATGAGCAGTAGATGAATGCTCATCAATGAACGGGTTACGTATTAAATTTCGATCAATACTATACCTACTCACCACAGATGGGTTTTCAACAATAATAAAGTTATCTTTGGAAATGATATTCTTCCTTTTTTGCGAAAGCAATAAAATTTGCTATTTTTATATTGTATGAAAAATGGCCTTCGTTTTCAACAAATAAAAAATATTATCAAAAACTGCGGCAAGAGCTGATAACTATGTAAAACAATTCAAACAGTTTTATCTGAAATTTTGTGATGTATTTGCGAAATTCATAATTAAGTCGTTATAAATTTTTCAGCTATTGTCAACATCCTATTAATTGTACTTATTAATTGTCCGTAATTTAAAATGTTTACTTAGAATTATTGACCTACTTTTGAAATTCCTTGTGCGGTTGCCGGTTGGTGTAGGCGGAATATCTCATTACCTTAAGAATTTAAGCTGGTCAAGGACAGTTTCGTGAATTCATTAATAACCAATTTAATATACCTGATTCCTCCCTTAATGGCAATAACCAATTCAATTATGCATTGAATATTAAAAGTTGACTCTCTTAAATTTCAGGAATTCCAACCGAACAAGGACACAACAATGGACCGATGCAGACATTCTGGAATTATTTTAATTTTCATAACAATCTTAAGTCTTACAACATGCCAGCCAGATGAAACGGATCAGGTACGTAAACATGAAACCAAACAGAAACATTACTGGTAAAAGTTTACCTGGAAAAATACTGATAAAAGAGATTCCACAAATCTTGAGACAGTGACAACCACTGACCCACATGTGTGACATGTATTTTGTCGCAGTGTGTGCAACCGTAATTCCTCAGCAAAAGGATTGCATCAAATCAAGTGTCACGACATCAAAGAACAACAAACAATAAAATACCATAATAACTTTAATAGGACATTATGACACTTCAAAATGAAAAAAAACAACAACTGATTGTGAGTTTTTAATGAACCGACTTAAAGTAACCGCGAAACTCTCCACTGTCAGCCTGAGTTTGGAAGGGAAAATCATGCAGACGCGGAAATTCTCATCTCATTAAGAAACGCGTTACTTATGTTGCAGTGAAGTTATACAACAGCTTCATTGCTGTCATCTTAAATCATTTGCAATATCTTGACCCCCTCATGGTATCCTTGCTCGGACATGATGGGAGCCGGGATTTCGGCCAGCCATTCACAAACACAAAAAAAAAATGTTTATTTAAAAACGTTATGAAGATCTTTGAACGTTTTTCGATAATTTTCTTACGCAGCTGAGATGCTGAACATCAGTGATTAATTTTTCGCAAATGTGGAGAACCCCTACGTCCCCTATTGGTGTGTCTTGGCGTCAGACCTTATTTGCATATGCACTCTCCAACTGGTTACTGTATCACGACATCGAATGAGCAATAATCACATTCACCTCACCATAAGGTGATGACGTGGCATCATAGACCCCAAATCTGAGGTCACTGACATCAGTGCACCTACTGTAAGTAAATGTTCACAATTGCTCTCCATTAATGTTATGGCACTTTCCATCGGTTGCTGGCAACTTTCGTGTCCGTTGCCAATTAAGCAATAAATAAAAAGTCAGTTAATTCGTCTGCGAAAAAAACCTATAGAAAAACAAATTAATTACTGAGGATCAAAAATAAATGTTCCTTATCGGAGGTGGACAAAGCAAAACAAAAACAATTAGAAAAATGCAACAAATCACAGCTAGACGTGATCCGCAATTTTCCCTCCCTCCTGTCGAATGGTCGGTGAATTTGCAGTTTATTATCCAGATATATCTTAAGTGAACTATAATTCACTTTTAGGGAGTGCTTAAATGTATTAATGAATTTAATAAAGTCGATTGGAGACTTCGGTGTTATTCAATTTATATACGTAATCATGATTTTGTAAGAGGAGCTCCTCATTTGCTTGGTTTTTTACGTGTCTATTGTGGCAATGTGAAAGCACTTCTTGCTTTCACAAAACAGAAAATTGTTTGATTTTCGAATTTCAAGGTTCATTAATTTAATCATCAATTTCAGACACTAAAACCGAACATCGAAAACTCAAAGATCAATGGTTAATTATCAGAAAAACTAACAAAAAAAAGTCAAGTGCAAAATGAATTGCTAATATTAATAGTAAATTATATGATTTCAGCTGCTTGAGGGTGATAGATATAGGGCAAAGTATCTTTTATAAACGTATTCTGTATAACACCACCAATTTGGAAACATTAATGTAACAACATCAACAGACTTTTGTAATCAATGTTGATCACATGTCCAAAATTCGACCATGAGTTCTATAAAATTAACTTTATATCTTTTTCGATTTAATGTAAGGTCTTCTATTGTGCACATTTCTGGTTGTCTTCGATTGAGCTATATAATGGATTATTGTGTACCTTCAATGTCGTTTATAAAGTATTAATCAACTAACAAAACCTAAAACTATAAATGCTGTAATCATTTGCAATATTTTAATGTCATGAAACTATTACAAAATTATAAGAAAAAAAAATGAACAAACATTTTAACATTTCAAAATGCAGTTTCAGTATGAAACTCTAAAACATACCGAAGCATGCCAAAAGATCTAATCTTTTAATCTTTTATATTACTACATAAAAACACTGCAGCACTTTCGAAAGGAATTAATTGCAAATCGAATTACCCTAAAAATATGTATGTCTGCAAAAATGTCCATTCACGAATTATACCAGCCAAAACCAAAATGGTGGACACAAATCGTAACGGTCTAACCTTTGGTCCATAACCACATCATTTTTTATTATCGGCCAGAGAAGATTTAATCCAAGCAAAATGTCAAAGACATCGTTGCAATTAATGAGAAACCGATTTTCTTCCTTCTCCTTTTTGTATCGGTTGGAATAATATTGTGAAAATTAACAATCGTGTGGTAAGTGAAAGAAAATGGCGTCTAAAGTGGGAAATTTGGAAGTGAAATCAGGAAGCGACGAGAAATAATGATTTCAGTGATTCCCACCGATTCACAGATTCATGGAAACTTATATATAGAAATTTTTGAATGATTAAAACAACACTTCATCACTTCAATTGGCAATCAGAGGCAATATATTACCAAAAAAGAAATAGAGGAATAATTCTAATTCCTTCGTTTTTATCTGCATTTCCAAATAATTTCCTTCCTTTATCGTCCATAATTTAATTTTTTTTCAAATGGTTTCTCAGCAATTATTTGATTCCCTCGGCCGCAAACACTTAACTGCATTAATTGCACCAGCAAAAGATCCAAGTTTCCCCACAATTGATATTTTCCTCTAATATTTATGATCCTGCCATCGAACTGGCGACTTTGATTGAAGGCTTGCGATGTTATATTAGATAATTTTCAGATCCGCAGATCCGTGGGGAAAAATATTATAAATGGTGCAATATCGAGAGCCAATTAACAGATCAATATACAGAGAATCGATTCCTTTGGCATGTGATCGCGTCAAGGTCTCCATTAGATGCACTTGGCCAAGGGCGATCGTCCAGACTTTAAATCTTTTGAAGTTGTTTTGTTTTTGTAGTGTTACAAAATGTAATAAGATAAAAGTTATGTAACAGCTGATTACCTCTAATTGATTGCATACGTATTCATTTGTTGTAATTTGAGATAATCTGAGGTTTTTACTGGAATCGGAGGAAATTGTTAAGTAAGCGACGAGCCAATGATACCGATTACTGTGGTATCTAACTACACATAATTATTACCTGCTCTTTTTTTTCCCTATATAAGTGACAGATTTAAAATTTATGTGATCATGTTTCCTGCTATCTGTAGGGTAAAAGAAAATTATTACAATATATTGCAGTGAATTTGTTGAAAGAGCGAGACTAGAATAATTGTGTAATTAATAGGCGACATGACCAATCATGAATTGCTGATTAAAAATGTAATGGATAATGTATGAATTGTTATTCTAAAAGATACTTTATTAATGTACTACAATTTTCAATTATTATAAAAATTTTTCTTGTCCTTCAACTTCAAGAAAATTGGAAAATGAAGCCATGACAAAAAAAAATCAAAAAAATCATTTTATCCAAAAACTTCTATTTAAAAACCACTTAGCATTTTTATTAGCTGGGAAATAAGTAGACAAGTTAACATCGCAGCAAAACATTGCAAAATAAACAATTGTGATTGGTTAAACAACAAGAGAATCCATGAAAATTTCCGCAATGCCATCAACTTCCGTGCACCTTCATCCTTTGTGAAAATTGTGGTAGCATCACGTCTTTGCAGACAAATTTGTTATACACGATTCTTCCATAGAATAATCACAATGAAGATTAAACTTTATTTTGGATGGAAAACAGCCACAAAAAAGGGGTAACGTAGTGTCAGAAGTTTAATCAATGGCGAATTAATTCAATTAAAATTTGCTGCTGTAATTGAATGTGAGTGAATTGCCATTCAACAAAAATGATCATCTTGTGGTTGAGGATGTGATTGATGGCGATTTGATGGCATGAGAAATACTATAACAGCACAATGAGGAGAGCTCTAAATTATCCGGAGAGAAAGGGTTGAAAGAATGAATGTAATGAGTCAAAGAATTACACGCATCAAAAACTTATTGCAATTTGACCTCAAGTGTTGTTTGAATATTGTCGAAATAAGTGCACATAATTGTATATTATACTGCTCCTGGTTGAACGACATTGAAGTTGGATAATGCTCAAATCACGGTCGGGGTTAATGGATCAGTTCGAACTACAAAACCGTTCCGCCGCGATTCCCTCTCGCGCAGGCCGGCAACTTGCAACATCCGCACTTGACTGACAAACGATGCACCTTTGGCTAGAAAATTTATGCGGCTACAAAGCGTTAATTGCCTTCTTGCTGGATCGAATCATGATAATAAGTTCGCTGAGCATGCGCAGTAATTGCCGAGGCCAATCCGCGAAGATGCCGCGGAACAGTTCAACACTGGGCAACAGAAGATTCTTTTGGCAGAGGTCATTGGAAGCGATTCGACCGAGAAATAGTTAGGGAGCGTGTTTATGTTTTTTTTTACGAAATTAAGATTTACCACTAATTACGACTCTATAAGGATAAGCAAATTGCGAGATAAAATCCCAGTTGGGATGCTATAATTTAACCGAAAAACCTTGATTCCCTCGTTTGAATTAGTTTCAACTGCAGATAATGTTTTTCTGCCACAATTAGATGGCATTTTAGGTTTAGATAACATCATTTTGGTTAGTTAAAACAAATTTTATATATTTTTGGTACAAGGTGAACACAGAAGAGTGAAAAACAATGAAACACATTAAAGATGCCCGCTGTTTTGAAATTGTTATTTCGCAATTTCATGTGAATTGCACACTGCACAGCAAGATGTAAATAAATCACAAAATTGATATTCTAATGTTGTTACAAATTTCTGAATAATTTTCCATCATCACATGAAATGAAAGGAAATTGTCTCATTTGCCGGAAAATATCAAATCCAGGCACGTTTTTATAGACACACGATAAATGGCGACTGCTTTAAAATGCATTAAGAAAATTCCAATTGAACTTATCGCTAAAGTTGTTATTAAATTGAATTAATTCACAGTACAATCAGGTTAGTAAGTGCATCCAAAGCGATGTGATCGTGTTGCTTTTACTCTTATATCATCGTTGACCTTGTGACTTCTCGGCTTTTTGGTGCAGGAGTCGTGAAGAATCACTGCACATTCTAAATTTGGTTGCTTCTTGCAAATAAAACTTGCAAAATTAATTGTTAATGGTTTATATTATGCGTCTAAGTAAGGTAAGTTTACTTTACAATGTCCTCGATGATGTCAACTCCTTTTCAAAAAGAAACATTTTCACAAATACGAATGAATGTTGTTATTTCGTTCTCATCCAAGAATTGGGACATGAATTCAAGTGATGTCAAATAAGATGAATAGAAGAAGTGTTTTTGTGGTTGTTTTTTTATTGATTGCAGATGTGATATGAATAGATTTGATTACTATTAACATCAGACTGATGAGATAATCCACAGTTATATAAAAACGTCTTCAATAGCAACAATAACTTTATCGTACTGTACATTGTACAATGGCCGAAAATTAGGTCGAACAAGAATTAACCACAACCAAAAAAGTTGTTATTCATATCAACAAAAGCTGCCAAATATTAAAAACCCGAGTTGCACGAAAACAACTTTTCAAAAAAATTTTTTTTTAAAAATGTTTTTTTTTTAATGCGTGACTAATAAAAATTATCATAAATTTTCTAAAAACAAAAGGAAACGTCGCGTTTTTCTTAAACACCTACTTGCATTGCGTGATGGTTTTTAAATTCGGCAGTTATCTTTGTAAGTAATAACAATAAATATATCCGACGCTGTCTAAATTTCCATTTTAAAAAAAAACGTGTGAATTTCCGAGAAAACGAAATGAAATCAAAACCTTCTCGTTCCTTATACTCCCCCATAACAAATGATGGAACTGTTGAATCTGAAGTAGAACAAGGGCGAATAATTTCCAAAATAATCAATGTCAAAATATTGATTTGCATGGTTAAGAAAAATTACAATTAAAATTCAACGATAGTGCCGATTTGAACAAAAGAATTTCGTGAAAAATGCCTCACCCATCATGGACCAATTCCATTCTCGTATCTCGATGACATTCTTCGGATCGCCGAACTGGGTCGAAGCCACAAAACACCAACAACAAACGGTGGAACGAAATCGAATATTTCCTTGATCTTTTGTTATGAATCATCTTCAGCTAGAAGCTAAAATGAAGAGTGTTATGGAAATATTTAATGCAAAACAAAAAAGTGTAACTACAACATTTAAAATTTTGTACGGAAATTATCGCGGTCAAGTTCGACGTATTGAAATTTCGCGGCGTGAAGCCTTTTGTTGCTAAATATATGTTATCTTATGGTAGGTAAACAATAGCAACCTCATACGTGTCAGCTACATAATTGGCTTCTTCAGCTGTTGTGAATTGCAAGATCGCTTTCTACAGTCATCCATTATCAACACGTCAGAAAAAAGTTGAATATTTTATTTATAGTTTTCCGTAAAAGTTGATTGGCGCCTTTTGGCGGTCCTCGATTCTTCCATGTTCTTCCATGAATACTGTTTCGCGGTAACCATTTAAATTAGTTAACTCAACTTTCTTTCGTAATTATTAAGTAGGAAATTAAAGTTGTACCTATTCCTCTAATTCAACAACATTTAGCAGCATTGAAATTGCTTACTTAAACTTGTCACTTTGTTTCTCAATGAATATCTATTTACTATAGGACATAGGTAAATAAATTAAGAATAATCAAAAAACCATCTCACGCTTTTGTATTTAAACATAATATTGGAAAGCGAGCATTCAAGCATCGAACTTGAACTGTTGTTGAAGACTTTAGCTATGGCCACTGAGACTGACATTGATCTGTACTTCAGGAGGTAAGAGATTCTGCTTGCAAATATTTTGCTCTAATTGTGATCCTCATTATTTCACTTTGAATAACTTGAAGACTTAGATGTCTTCAAATTTTATTTCACAATATTAACCTGTAGTTTGTAGGAATATTGTATTTGTATCGGGAGGAAACTCTCCTTTCATGAACAGTGTAAACAAATTGAATATTATAGAGATTATGTGATTTTGGAATGAAATTAAACATTTTCATTAATTAATCCTAAACTAATTCAAAGATAAATCTTATTTTCTCGACTTACATTGAGGACTGGCCAGTTCTTCAATCTAATCGGCTTGTTATGCTTCACTGATTTAAATTGCACAAAACGCAGCTGCCTAACTTTAAAGATGAATGAAATGGTAATTTTATTTTCTATATAACACGACGATTGTATTGTTTTAATTATAAATGTTGTATTAATGAGGTAAAATAACACTGGAAACAGGAAAACATACAACAGTCAAGTTCTGTCAAACTGATGATCCAATAACCGCTAGAAATTACGCGTTTTGATTTTCTTATCAAAGACACACACGCACACACACTTTCGCACGTCGCACTTTCAGCGCCGCCTTTCTCCGCGGCTGATGGGATCAGGTTCAGGAGCTTAGTGTAACAATATACATACAGAGGCGCTGTTTCAAGCTTACAAATTCTGCGAATTATCGTGTACTAGAGTACCTCAACAACAGGGTAATCAATTACATCCACTTTCTTCATCTAGTACTTTGCAATTTCTGATAGAAAATAAAAAAGTTCAAGACGCCATCTTGAAGCTTTCGACTCGTTTGAATTGGACAAAAACTGAATTCAAAAACCACTATTGTAATGTCCTAAAGGCCGTTAACAACAAACAATAATTACTCACTGATTAAAATGCAGTATTTTGATGATAAATTGTGATAGCGAAATATGCTATGTTAGATGATATTCCTCCTGGACTGTTTGTTGAATTAACAAACAAATACTACTGATATTTTTCACTTCATTGCACTTTATTTCTACTATATAACACTTGATGAACTCTAATGACAATTTTCTATGGATTATTATCCACTTTAATAAGAGTAAAATTAGGAAAAATCAATTTTTGAAATTTCCCTGATTTTCGCTCTCATCACCGCGCCGCGCCGATTTGTATACTACAGATCACATCCCGAAAATTACCACACTAATACACTAGTACATAATCCTTCTCTACCATGAAGCTTTGCCAAACCGACGTCACGGCGCTGTTGCACTCATTTCAAAAGAAGCTATTACTTCCTTTAGAGTGTATTACTTTCAGTACCTTTTCTACAACTATCGCCTAAAGAAATCTAATGTGAGGCATGCGATCCATGGAAAATTCGAGAAAAATCGGGATCTAGTTCGATGGGTTGGGATACCATGTCTCCTCAACGTGGGACCCATTTTTTTCACGGAATCTTTCCCATAAAAATTAGAAATCAACGGATCTTCGATTTCAAGTGTCTTCTTCCTCTTTCGCTGCACTCCTTCCGTCCATCAACAGAAAACTAATCACGAAGCAAGATTAAGTGAAGGTTTAGTGAAATGCACACAGATTTCGATTCCGCATTGACCCCGCATCGTGGGAGATCGATTTTTCTTTTGATTGTCTTGCGATAAATGGATGATGAACACTTTTTTATGTTGTTGCGATTCATGAGAAGGTGAAACAACAAATTTGCAGATTGTATAACAGATAAACGAGATAAGGAAAATAAAAAGCCGTTATTGTTCATGTGACAAATCACAAATACAATCGCGGGAAAATAAAAACTTTCAAGTATTATTACCGATTTATGAGTATAGAAGAAATAAAATACAACTTACTACAAGTAATTTTCCCATCAAATTAATTGGTGAAATTAACTGATACAAGTTAACAATAAAATTGATTTCATCACTATAATTGCAAGCTTCAGGTGGAAAATTTCGGAAATTATGTTGTATTGAAGAAAACACGCTGCATTGAATTTTTATTTGCTAACTAAAAAAAAATAAATATTAAAGTATTTTACGTTTTCAAGAAGTTCCGCCAATGGAGAAAAACTTCCTGACTCTTTGTTGTGTAATATTTTAGTGTTTTGAAACTTAACAATTTTAAGTTATTGCAAATGGAGAAGAAGCACAAACGCAATTATTTTTGAGTACAACTTTAATTATTTACCTCTGATTAGATGGCGTTTTTGATGGCCACAAAGCGATAAATCAATCATTCGATAGAGTTTCGGGAAGTTTCAGAGCATAAATTTACTTTCGGGCCGTGAACTTTTCGAATTGTTGTAGTAAATTAATTGTTGCTTGATAATTGAAATGTTAAATTAAGAAACGTGTTTATTTGTAAATTAGAAACACTTCTGAAATCCCATCAAATACAACTCACAATTAAAAGTGAAAGAATGATTTGAAAAATAAGGAATGTGCATTTATTATCATATGGCAATTAGCACCTTTAAAGAAACATAAAAAAAAAAGTTACCATGACACTTTAATGCATTGCATAAAACACGTAAGGAAATTTAAAAAAAGAGATAAAATCAAATACATCAGCAATAAATCAACATAAATAATCTCCAGCGCTTGAAGTGACAAACTGACAAATCAAGTTCAGTAAAAGTGCTATTCAAATCGATATTGAATTCAAAAACCGGAAAAGTTTGATAAAAATCATCTACCCATAATATTAATGATAAATTCGATAAGCCGCCATCGATTCACACAGTTCAGCGTGTAAAAACTCTTTCTTAATCTCTCTGCAACTTCAGTGAACTTTTCTAGGTGTGAAAATCTCCATAAACGATCAAATGACCTTCAGATCATCCATCGCCGACTGCCATTAACTTTGCAACATTTTCCATATTGTTTACCCGGGTGTAAGACATTAGTTAGTCTAGCAATAAAAAGAAACCAAACCTTTCCAGCGACCCACAATGGATGCGATGATGAATCGAGATTATTTTACATTATTTAAAACCAGGCAAATTTTGCTCCCGCCTCCTTGCCCCCACACAGTAACATGGATACCATGTAAAAAAAAAAACATAATAAAAACATAATAAAAGCAATAATAATACATCAGTAAAGCTTTGCACTCAGAGCATCTTAACGATTACAAGTTGCACAATAAAAACGAAACAATTTTTGGCACTGATTTAAGTTCAATGCCAGTTGTTGGGCGCGCTGGCGCTAATTACTTAAATGCATTTTTTACCACCTGGAATTTATCTGCTCATTAATATTATACTCAATTTTTTTTGTTACCATTCGAAATATTCTAAAAATGAAACCGAAAGTGAAACCGGCTGAATTATTTTGAAAGCGAGAATCCAAACATTCAGACAAACATGGGAAATGGTTTTTTAGAAATGATTTCAAGTTTCCTGTTCCAATTCGAGTGCCCGGAGAGCATTCACCTGTTCCGCGACCAGCTGATGACCTTCTTTGTGTAACGAATGTGAATCGAATTTGCCATTTTTGAATGTGAAAATTTCGTTATGCAAAAATTATTTTCAATTCACAATTAAGGCAAAGACGGGAAGAATTTCACAAGAATTCATAATCAGGGTCAGGGCGAGCTTGCCAACTTTATTTTGGATTAAATTTAAATATTAGTAACATTCTGCAATCTATAGAAATTGCTAAACATTTCATAAATCGTCTCAATTTAAAATAACTAATGCCTACAATCTTGAAAAAACACGGAAACTAATCCGGAATTTCTATCTACAATTTATTTGCACCTAATTATAAATTATTAGTTTTTTAAACAAAACTTGTCAAATCACGCATGAAATATTGCAACATTTTCCATATAAAAACCGTTGCTATGATGTTAATCTTAATTGCAAAAATTTAAAAACTCTTTGCCAAGTTGACATTAGCCGCAATTTTTATTTAATTTTTTTTCCGAAAACATGTTGTAAAAAGAAAATTTATAAAAAATGCCACAAAAAAAAGCAAAATCATTACGAATTTTTTATGCAAAATAAACTGAAGAGGAGTTTTTAGCATTAGCATTTGACAGAGTTGCATAGATTAAAAATATAATAATTAATGATGTGCAGTTGATTATTAACACATAACTGGTATTTTGCAACTTTCAACCCCTCAATTAAGCCCACTGGAATTATTCGTGGGTGGCAATTCCCTCATTACAGTAATCCTTTGGAAGTCGACGAATTAAATAAAGCACGATTTTGAAATTCCATAGTGAAAGAACATTCAAACAGATCAATAACATTAAAGATTTTCGCCCACCAATCGCGATATTACAAAATCCGCGAATTAAGGTGAATCCCCCAGAAAGAAGCGCGCTTCTGCTTAATGACCGTAGGTGGTTGTCGTGTTACGCCACCCAAAAAAATAGGTTAATTTATCACATTTCAACCGTGAGTAAGTTGTTGAATGGAATCAACGAAAATCTACAATATAAGAGGGCTGCTCGACACATGTCACTCCTCCTCTACGTCTCCATTAATTTAAGCAATGTCGCGAATTCGATTTACAACAAAAATAAATTGTAATGGAGAATTTTTCAAATCCATTTCCTCCACCTTAAGATGCAAATTCAGTTCGAGTCAAGGAACAACGACGACGCTGCAGAAGGGCAGTCGAACCGAATGGGTGCGAGTGTTTTACATAATATTTGCTATTGTAAAGAAATCGTAGATTCCTTTTGGAAAATGTTAATTGGGAGAAGGGAATGCACGAAATATTTCGTGTGCAATTATTGCATTTTGGAGGCGGGCATTTAACTCAAATCAATTATGGCAAAAACCTACACAAATCCAATTCAGAATTTTTTGTGAACATTGAGCTGCACAATTCTAGAGCATTGCACCAAATTCCCAATATCGTAAAATGATCTAAATTCGCGTGTTCTATCCGAGAACGTTGTAAAAAATAAATTTTAAATAATAACTATAGTCTGGATTTTCAGGCAACGACAACGACCACCATAAAGTGTCTTAACGCCTCGGTTGAAGTGAATTTTTGTGCGCCTTCGGTCTTCGAAAACAACAACAACAGGTTGTGGCACGAAGACAGATAATGCTAACAAGATCTGCGGACTCTAGTAAGGCACATTGCTCACCAAATTTGCATACAATGCTCCTCAGGTACACGTTGTGGGGTATAGCTTAAGTAATTTTCTCCGAAATGAAGAAAAATATATAATAGGAAGAATTTTCTCACACCATTTCGTAACTGATACTTATCAGACGTTGTAATTTCGTTTGTTGAACTGACCTACGACGTGTCACTTTTGATTTCGATGGAAGACATTCTTGTCTCCTCAGCTCCTCCGTTGGAGCTTCATCCTTCATGATCGAGAAACTATTGAATAATTTGAAATTGACGACCGTCATTTGACGTCTAATCTGCAGGGAGCACCTGTGCGCCTCCAAACAATTACACACCTCAATCGGTGACTGCTTCATTTTCATGAACTTATTAGATTTATTGACGTGATGTAATTGGGGTTAAGGGCACATGCCACTCTTCCGAACCATGCCACATGAGCTGGATGAATTGTTAAAACAAAGAACACCATCATTGAAGCATAATCCTTTGGCGGTGGATCTCCAGAAGCCAAACTGGAGGCGGGGAGCGTTTATCTCTTTCCTCCAGTGACACGGAATTTGACCTATAACAACATCTGTCTGCAAGTTGAATGCTCTTCAGCATCAAAATGTCACGATTAATTTCTTCGTTGCACATTGCATGCTGGAGGTTCGAACTGCAGATGAGAACGATCACGTTTCTATCTTGAGGAGGCTGCAGACATCCACGCCGGTTGGCTGGATGATCTCAAGAGTTAAGAGGTATCTCTTAGCAACGACGACGATTTGTGGTCAATTGATGGTGAGCGACAATTAACACATTTTTTCGGTGACTCAAAAACACCATCGATGTCATAATTACGGATGCTTGAGATTGAGAGGCAAGTGGAGTAAGATTGATTGAAATAGGTGACTTGCATTCAACAGCATACTCATGAACCAAAAACGAAATCCAATCTTGTCTTGGGATTCATCAACAACAAGAGGACTTTCCAGCAACTGTCCTTAATTTAATAGACATACTTAATGCAGTCACGACTTGAATATTACGTCAAACATGAAATATAATTTTATAAAAACTATAATTTGCATCGAATGAACCTCGTATACCCACAATTAGCAGAGCAGAATTAAATTTGTTCGGTGGATGTGCTTTGAAAATGTTGCTTTCACGACTTCTTTAATTTATAATTTTCAGGTACAAGTCCCAGTGGGTGCTTATCGGATATTCCCGAAAACATCGTTCTCATGCACTGACCGGCCAGCTGGTTACTACGCCGACGTGGAGACGGGATGCCAAGTACCACTATAAAACGCCGCCTTAAATTATTTATTTATGTACAATATTGCAAATAATTTTCAGGTTTATCACATGTGCGACGGTCTCGGTCGACAATTCAGCTACTCCTGTCCGAATACGACACTTTTCCAGCAGCGAATGTTGATCTGTGATCATTGGTACATGGTGAATTGTTCGCGAGCAGAGAGCCATTATGCGGCGAATTTATTAATCGGTAAAATATTATAGTGAGAAAATTGCATTATAAAATAATTTAATTTAGGTCAACGAGATAAGCCTTTTGTACCGGAGGAGGAAAATCAATTGCGAACTCCACGTCCAGATCTATTGGATCGGCCATATGCCCCCGATTATTCTGGGGAATCCTTGAGGAACCAATATAAGGTGAGAACAGTTTTGATATATAAAAAAAAAAAAATTTATAACAAGCGAAATTAAAATACAAATACAGCAATTCCCTTCAATCCATAATCAAATCATTGATTACAACTCCGAGAAATACAACAAGCCAACAGCAACTCGCTGGCGTATTCCGAGACCGAGCACCGAAATTTTACCACCTGCTGAACCCTCTTCAAGTTTACCATCCTCGCACTCCCGTCATCCATCCCCACAGTCCCGTCAGCCAGTTCAATCTCGCCAGCCCCTTCACTCCCGGCAACCCCTGATTAACCGACGCAATGATGAAGTAGAAGACAGCGGCTCGGTAGACCTGGGCACAAGCTACACCTCCCATTACAACTCGTCCGCCGACATTTCCGCAGAAGAAGCCATCAATGAGAAATCAGCAGAATCCAATGTGATCATTCCAACAATCAAGACGCCATCCAAATTGTACGAACCCCCATTTTTGTATCCGATTTGGAATGAAAATTACACAGCGGAAGCGGAACAGGAGACAGAAGTACCGAAAACCACTCCCACTCCCCTAACTAATCCAACGACATTTGCTACAAGTTTTACTGCTACAACAGCTCCATTTACCACTCCTCCGACGATTCCATCAACAATTCCACCTTTCCGGAAGCTGTCCACTGCAGCTGGTCGACCATTTAGTCCTGTGTTCATTACCTCAACAACTCCATCTCCACCCACAATTTCAACAACTCTCGAGACGAACGCAAACACTTATCGAGATGAATATTCAACCTCGAGAGGGACAACTTATCAGGATTATGACTTCAACAAGTACACGAATCAACCAACAACAGGTAATCAAGATCGGACAGAGACAACTCGAGGGAACGAAGAGACATCAACCGCAAGGACTACAACCACATCGAACTATATTCAGCAGCCAGATTTCGAGCTCAGTGTTCCGCGAGAAGATCAACTCTTGCAACCATCCCCATTCAGTCTTAAAACCAAACCCGACGTTCCTCAGCCATCAGTTCTACTCCTGCCCCCATTTCCAGAGCTAGTTACCCACGACGTTGCCACAACGCAAGGACCTCCAATTTACTACGAATGGAAGACTCCTTCCAACGCCCTTGAGCCCCCAAAACTAGATCCACCAATCGGTGTCGATGGTCGCACAGAGGGCGATTCAACATCAGACACCAATGATTCTCTGAGCACAGCGAGCAGTTTCGTGGACAGTACAGCTCCCAATAAGCCACGTCCCTTCTCGCACAACCCTTTCTTGGCGCCGATAGTCAATAAAAGCCAAAGATCTGTTACACCATCGCAGCGTTCGATTCAGCATAGCTCAACGCAAACGAATTCGTTGTTAGACAACGACACCAAAGATACAAACAAGACATTGCTGAACGAACGACCAACAGAAGCGGATATTGATCAGCTCAGAAGGGAGTGGCATGTACCTGACTTCCTCTTCCCGTTGGAGAGTGATGCCCGAACAGGATATGAGCACACAGACACTGTTAATTCGTTTCAAATAAAAATCCCTGAAAGACGAAGTGACAAAACTCGATGGTATGGAGAAAACCCAGATTGTCCGGAATGCCATCCAACATTCGTAAAGCCTGGTACCTGCGAACCCTGTGTACGACGTAGATAGGATAGATAGAGTTCATTCACATTTAGAATTAGGCAACACAATTCCTCCTGGTATCCTCATTTGTCGGACGCAGCAAGCAGCAGACTTGACGCAGCACCCTGAACCGAAGTAACGACAATATTTCATAAATTTTCTTTATTTTATTTAAATTGTTTCCCCATTTCACTTTATTTTTGTCTAGTTTAAGTTATATTGTAAATACTTGCGTATTTAAAGTAGGAAATAAATCAATTAAGGTATTTCAAAGACGCTGGCATTTCAATTAAATTGCCCAATTTTTAATAAATAAAATTCCACTTCTCTTACCTTAATTCCACATCCAGGCACCTCTTTCACAAAAAAACATTACTTTTAATCGTCCAAATTAATGATTACACTGAAAAAAGGAGCTTTTCTTTAAGCACTATATTTGCAAAGCAATGACAATTAAGAAGATCAAAAGTGAAAAATCTAAAATGGCGGACAACGCTTTAGTTCAAATTATTAACTCGTCGTGACGCGCGCTTCTTTTAATTTCATATTCGTATTTACTCAAATCTGTAAACGATTTTGACGTAAAATTATGACATCACCCGCGCGCTTTTCAAATTCGTATTTATTAAAATCTGTAAACGAAAATCAATAATTTGAATTATATTTTACCAGATGAATTTATATTGATTTAAAAAAAAAACTGATAAATAATATGAAAATGTTAAGTTAATTTGTTTGAAGCGAAAAATTTTATTTTCGTTTATAATATAAACATTATTTACATAACTCCTTCCTTTACCTTTTTTTTCGTTACAATATTTATAATAAAATGAAAACAAAAAAAAATTATAAAAGAATACGATTTGTTTTTCTAAAAAAAAAAAAAAAAGGAAAAGGAAATTCGCCCACAACAGTAGAAAAAGAAAGCAAACAAATATTCTCAAGTAGAAAATTTTCACAGCTACACTTGCTCTTTTAGCTTCCATGTGAGCGTAACTATAATAAACACGAGAGGATGAGTAGATTTGTATATTCCACGCATGCAACTCCTCGTCTCTGCTCCCGTCTACCCTTTCGCATCTATTTAATAATCTATGAAATAAATAAAAGGATTTGTATGGATTCATTCTAAAAACAATGTTTTCGAATCACTCCTTTAAAATTTTGTTTTTTTTTTTTTATAATTTCATTTCGAACAAAAATCTTTTTTTTGTATTTTATTAGTGAATGCTAACACTTGTTTTTAAATTTTAAATTCTACCAGAACTGGTGTACTATCAATGTCTTTTTTCATTCAATAGAAGATGATTAATTGCAATTTTAACACGTTTTTTTTTAAGTTTATTTTTGATTTTTGATATTCATTTTGTAAAATTTACGTGGATTAAAGTTACAACAAAACAGCCAAGATAATTAAAATGAACAATAAAATTGATTTAAGGAAGATAAATAGGAATAATGTTAAAATAATTTTTGTGGATAAATTTTTCTAAGTATTTCAATTGGAATACTAAAAACCCGTAGGTATAGTATATAATTATTTATAATATTGAGAAAACATACAACTAATTAAAAACTTTTCATATTAAAACTGCAACTGACTCATTGAAATTGAAGTACATACGCCTCTCTAGCAATTTACATAGATCTACATTTTATTTTTCGCTCTTTTACTAAAATGTTTGCGAGAAAAAAACGAAAATGTTGAATTCATTCTTTTGGGTAGAAAGTTGTGTGTTTGAAATTGTTAAACATTTGTTTTCAGCAAACAATACTTGAACATCGCTTATTCGATAACACTTTCTCGGCTGTTTCATTTCGTTTTATTTAAATATAGTTCTTATAAATGATTTCGCTTTTAGGTTATTATTTTAAAATTATTTAAATTTTAATCATCAGCTTTGATTTTTGTTTCTTTTCTTTTTTTTTTGTTTTTTTTTTTCATATTTCAATGTACTCATTTTTGTTGTGTGTGTGTTGCATTCATACTGATTTCGTTTTATATCTTTTTTGTTTTTGTATATTATTAAATTACCATAAATGTAATAGTATTTAAATAATATTTATAATAATCTTAATAACATTATTATTTATATCAGCTCTATCCTAGGTATGCTCATTTTCTTTTTCAAACCCAACAAACTTGGGAAAATGGACCCAAAGTTGGAATCCCGGATTCGATTCCGGGTTACCAACTTTGGATTCGGGGTACCAAAAAAAACTATCCTAGGTATGCTCCATTGTTGACGTTGTTACTGGGCTAATGACACTCGACGTTATTGTTGTTGTTGTATTTATTGGAGTTGTACTTGCCTGTTGCTGCTCAATCACTTGTGACTCCAGAACAGCATCGTCCCTGTTATCTGTTGTCACTGGTGTAACTGATACTGATGATGATGATGATACTGAAGTTGTTGTTGTCGCTATTGTTGATACAATTGAACTAGCTGATGACTAAAATAATAAACAAAACAAAATCAAGTAAATTTAAGTAAATTTAGTGAAATACTGCGCAATATAATCAAATTTACCTGACTTGGAGATAACCTAAGTTGAGTTAAGGGTGTTGTTATTTGATATAAAGGTAACTCGCCGGTGCTATGAGACGAATTTGTGGTTGCAGTTTGTGTGGTAACAACAACCGGACTAGAACTGGAAGGTGATCCTTCATTAGCTGGAGGTGCTGCACTAGTTGTACTATCAACAATAACAACTGAACTCTCAGGAACTGTTCCCTGTTGTGTTTTAGTTGATTCATCAACTGGTTCAACATCTGATTCGTTTGTTTCCTCTTGCTCCTAAAAAATGAACACACAATAAAATCGCATGGTCCAGAACTATCAAGTATCAATGTCCCTACCTCTTCAGGGCATAACTCGTAAGCCATGGTTAAAGTGTTTTTAGCTGATTGCGATCTCTCCAGCATGTACCCGTTTGTGTTATCATTACTTTGTGCTGGCGGTGACCACGAATAGTTGTATTGGCAACCGATGCCACGCTGCCGTTCCAATTCGTCCTGAAGCCAATCAACAGCAATTATCCAATGTTTGGTGATGTGATGATTGGTGTTAAGCATATTCAAAGCAACTTGACTTCGTCGGAACAGCTGAACTAAACATTTGATTATTTGGTATGCACGTTTTTGGTAATGTGTTTTAGCTCTCTGAATTGTTTCAAGTAAACCCTCGCGCTCTTCGGCCACACCCATTAGAGCATTATGAATCCGATGATTTTGCCATGAGTCTTCAATTAGTAAAATATTTAATAAAAGTTCTGTATGATGGCGCATATCGTGCCAATAAGCGAAACCGCATTGCCACAAAAGTTCAGTGAGAACTGCTCGAGAAAAGTGCGGATTCTCCCAGCTGCAGTATTGTAAGAGTTTTAAACCTTCCTCTCCGGCATTTATGTCTTCAATTAACTTTTTAACGTAACTATAAAAATATGAGAAATGTTTTGTTTTTAAAATATTTCAATATGAATTCGAATTGCACAAATCAAATTACCTCGTCTTATTCAATAAATATTCACTAGCTTCCTGTGACAAAGGCATCAATTGATCAAACGGCACATTAGGTTCCTTGAACATATTTGGCATTATCCGAGCATTAGTAATAGAGCTTTGGCATCTAGATGATATATCACTGCATCTAACCAGATGCCCGACCACCTGATGAAGTTTACTCAATTCGGGATATTGATATTTGATCGGAGGTCCTGGACCTTCATCCAGAGCCACTTGCATGAAGATAGCGGGCACATTTAACTAAATTACAAGATAAACAAATTCATAAAATTATTTCATTTAAGTGTTACATTAACCAAATTACCTTCAGCAATTGATGTTTCTCTTGTAATCCTAATCCAGCGTACATACTAAACAAACTAAAGTAATGTGGTAAATGTTTTCCATGATCAGCAACTTCACACTTAAGTAATTGAAGAACTGAAATCAGTATTTGTTCGCATAGATTGGTTCCTTCGAAACCTGGTAATGGTTCATCGTTGATGGCAAAATGACAAAAGAACACAACCAATTTGACAAATACAGTTCGAACTTCTGGTGATGGCGCCACCAAAATATATTCGCTTAATCTTGTTTGAGGATTTAGAAGGGCATTATGCGCAAACCATCTCCGCACAACCGAGGAGTGACGAATGTGATGAGATAATGTATCATACCTAAAGTGTTTAGAATATTTCAATTAATTTTTAAATAACACAATTCGAATGTAGAATTCGAATCATTAAACTGGTAAGGAAGTCACACCAGTTATGAAATACCCTAGATGTAGAAAATATGCTCATTATATGTAAAAATCTATACATGCATTGTCTTATGTAACTAAGGCTAGTTGTCCGCGACTGTTTATATTGTATTCGTAGTTAAACTGGAACAGGTGCAGGTCATTCCTCTATCCACAACCCGAGAACGCGCCCTGCGCAACACCAATGCAGAGGGGAAAAGTTTTTGGTTTTAATAAATAATATGTAAATGATATTATTTATAAAAACAATTTTCATTTATTAAACAATATTTAACAAACAAAATCAACATTTTTGTATAAAAACGATTCAGGCTTATATGGCAACACTAAAAAGGAGTTGCCCGATTTTTCTGATCTTCAAACATGACCTTGCATTATTAATGAAATATTATTGCACCAAATTTCAAGTTTCAAGCGTTCTCGAGTTATCCTCTGGACAGACAGATAATAGACAGACGGACAAGCATGTAAAACAGTTTCTTTTCACTTCCCAATCATGAACTTATATTTTTATTTTTTTTTTTCAAGATTATTTCTTGGTGTTGCAAACGTTCGCTCAAAACTAATATGACCTACATCTAGGATATAAAAACAATACAAGGAAAATATAAAACAGAAATAAGCCTACCAATAGCCAAAACAAAAATTAAATTCTTCATACCAATCAATAGCTGGACCACGCAACGATTTCTTTGTTCTGAAACCAGAATGAAATAGAAATTGTGAAGCGAGTTGAATTCCTAGGAGTGAAAGTTCCTCTACTTGTGGAGTCTGAATATTTAAATAAAAACAAACCAGAATCAATTCTGTTAATACTTACTGAAGAATATTTGAAAGCACTTACAAATTTGTCAATTCTGGCCGATGGCACACTACAGCTAACCAATTTTCTAATAAAATTGAAAAATTCCGAAGAGAAAAGACTTCTAGAATGCAGAAAGCGTATATTTTGTGTTCTAAAAAAATGAGAGAATAACAAATTATAAACAATTGTCAATTGAAAATAAAAATAGAAATACATACCGAACACTCTTTTCGATTGGTTTAGGCATAGGAAGTACAAAATTTCGACTTTCAGCCAACGAAAGCTGCTCAACACATGACTTTACTTGAACAGGTTTTTCATCACAGCGTGTATAAAACAACATATACGCATTCCACCATCGTTTCTGTCGCCGATATTGCATCCTCTTGAGATTATTATCATAAACTTCACCCATGTAGTCTCCGCCAAAACATTGAGCCTTCATTTCCTCATCTTCATGCATTTTACATTCGGATACTTCACCGTCATCAAATTTATACCATTGTTCTTTACCAGTTGATTGATCTCTGTAATAGAAAATATCGTTTGTATTTAACATGAAAACAAATATATTGAAAACATTACTTACTTGTGTAAGATGTAACTGAAGTAATGACCTCCAGATGCCTGTCCACTATGCACAACAATACCAGTTAATTCGTACTTTGTAACCGTTGATTGATCATCAGGATTTTCCTCGATTTCTATCACTTCGCCTTCAAGTTTTGCAAGCCCAGACACTAAAATTGCGAGTGTTATTTAAGGATTAGGATGTTCAAAAAACCAACTAACTAGTCAAGAACACGTTGGCAAAATTTTGAAACAAAATTATAAGCCTAAAACCACCTGCGTCACTATCACAGAAAATGCCCAAAACTTGGTCGAAAACCCCCCAAATTCTAAATATTGCTCAGAATGCAATGAAATTCTGTGGACAAGGCTTTTATGGTTCCCTAATTTGGGATTTGCCATCAAAATTCGAACATTGAAAATGGCGGATCTATAATGGTGGAATGGAATCAGTTGGTAGGAAAAGTTTGCTGGAATTTTTTTCAAACTCGTTTTCTTAAAACGAAATTTGTTTAATTTGCGGGAGTTCTAGCTCAAAGATTTATGAACCGATCGTTATAAAAATTGAGTGTTTTTCTTTATAAAATTACGAAAAACATGAACCAACATTTGGGATGATATCGTAATTTTAAAAGTGTTGAAAGAAGTTAAAAAATGTTGAAAATCGAGATGATATTTTTTTGAAACACCTGTCTACACTTTAATTTTTACAATTTTTACTCGCAATTGAGGTTCATATTCTTAGAAAACTTGTTAGTAATATAAAAATAAACCCATTTGTGTTTCAGATAAAAATTGCGACCTGCAGATTAACCCCCAAACAACTAAATCAAACGACGACCTTCGGAAAACAACAGCCCATAATTTCAACATTTTTTACAAAAATGACTTGAAAAAATTTGTAAATGTATTTCAAACTATCAATAAAATAATGCCAAAGTTTTATCAAATTCTAATTAATTTTTCATACTCAAAACAATTCTTAAAAAACGCCTCAAAAAAATGTGGCTTCCCCCATAAGAAAAACAATTAAAATGTTCAGTAATTTTACCTGTATACGGTTCCATATCCAAAACTCTTGGGAATTCAAAGTAGTCGTTAAATTTAATAGCACAAACTCTTTCGTAATCATATTCAAATCTCTTAAGTTGTATCGCTAATACCGGTGGAAGTTTACGCACACACAGCCGCTTCACAGTAACCACCTGAATGGATTATTTTCAATAAATTAATCTCATATAATTTGTCGTAAAATTATTATTTCAATTACCTTTTTATCACATTTATCACAATGGTAAGCATCAGCCCCTTCCAACAGTTCCCCCTTAACATATTGTTCTAGTGATTCTGTTAGTGAACTATGATTCCTAATATCAACACTAAAAACACTAAATGGCTCCTCCTTCGAATAGCGATGTGGGCATTCTTGACAGATTTTTTGATCACTAAAACAGCCTCCTAGGGTTGCACCCATCAATTGATTTTGACCTAATGCCTTTAATCCCTCATCTAAGCTTTCGAATAAGGACATAAAAAATTCTACGGCATCTTGTTGTTCTCTTAAATTAACTGGTTCTCCTTGTAATCTAAAACCGAATCATTTATATCATATAATTACAGTTATTTGTTTTTGAAAATCTTACTTAAAATGGCTCCATAAACCACGTGGCACGTAAAATTGCAAAGCGCTGTGACCTAAATGAGCGAAGATTGCTTGAACGTGCTTAAGAATACCGACATGATAGTTTCGTCGGCTATTTCCATCTTCTGGTCCATTGATATCTTGTGAAACTGATTCCAATTCACCGCTAAAGTCCTCTTCATTGTCTGTGGCAGCACCTTCAGCCATTAGGATTCCCACACGAATAGATGGTACCATGTAAAGTTGCTGAAGGACTGAATTCATATAGCAAGTAGCACCTGCATTCTTTAAACCACAAAATCCTTTGATGGGACGCGGTCCAACAGGTGGTAAATACTCCCATTCACGTAACGGTTCTGTGTCTGAAATGGAATAGAATATATAACATTGATAGGAAATAATCTAAGAGGCTACCATTGCAGAACATATCGATGAGAGTGTTGACTAAAAGCTTCATATTTGGAACACAACTTTGACAGAGTGCGACGAGCAAATCACAAGCGGCGGCGATCGTGTGTGGACTTCTGCAGACGGGCAATGGCCGAGCACAGTCCTTCAATTGTCCTGTTTGACGGATGTATAAGTACTGACGTGAAGCAGGAAATAGAAAATCATCGACCAGCTCCAAAATTAAGTCATTCAGCTGAGATTTCGATTCCGGCACCAGATAAAACATTAACTCCTTGGCCAAGCACAAGTGTCCTTCGAGGAGGTCTTCGTGAACTTGAGGGTCCCCAGATTGTCGCATATTGTCGCGAATTTGTCGCAACCAGCTGATCTCCTGAGATAGAAGTCCTTCCCCCAAGCTGAGTGGCCAATTCCACATGCAACCATAGTTGAGGGTGCGACAGAGCAACTGAAAGAAATCTGCACAGGTTCCAGCATGTTGGGGAACCAAAGTCTGCAGTGATGAGACAAGAAGTCTGATCATGAACGTGAATGGCCTGCGATCGGCAGCGCAGTGAGTGCAGCTGAGATAGAGCTGATCAGAAGCGACTGGTCGTATGTGTCGCGAGGGATTGATTAATACCAGCGACGTTATGAACTTCGGCCAGAGTGGATCCTTACTGAGGGCCTCGTTGGCACTTGGGTTCAAAACTAAACTGATGGTCAAAGTTTCGAGGGCTTCTTTGCAAAGAGCAAAGTCCTGTGATTCCGGCATTGAGATGTCCTCACTAAAGTCGCTTTTCGTACCCAGTAACTGCAGACTTCCGGACGATGCTGCCCACGCGAGTTGAACGATCGCCTTGATGGTAGATAGATCTGGACAGGACCACTGCAGTGCGGTGGCAAAGAGCATTCTACATCGTCCACCCTCAGGACTGGCGGAAAGCATTTCAGCGGCCAAATTCTCAGCCAATTTCCCGGCAATCGCTCGCAAAGTGTGCTCCGTGCTAACTGGTGTCAGTGTCAGCACCTGTTTCAGTATTTCCACCTGCGATCGGCTTCCTCCATCGAAATCAGGCAATAGGGGCTCATCCCCCACTCTGCTCAGCACACAACCGACGATGTACAGGAAGAGTTTTGCCAGTCGAAGAACACATTGAAATGCAGCCCGTTTCGTATGCATATCTGCGCTCGGCAGGAAATTGTTCTTAGTTAGCAAATCCAAAATGAAGTGCGCCACTCCGGAATGCAGCCAAGCGGACTGCATGTGCAGTGTGACCTCGCACAGTGGATCTAGAGCGGGAATTAAAATAGCGTGTAATACTTCTAAGTTGTAAAGCACTTGAGCAGGAATAGCATGCAAGAACATCGAGTCTGGCGAGGGCGCTTGGAGCTGTTGGTTTCCCTGCTGCTGTTGATCCAGCAGATCGTTTGTAACCCGAACTCGACACATCGTTTGTAGTTGCCTGATTGTAAAGCGATCTAATGGCAGAAGTTGCAAAAGAACTCGGGAACTGTCGCGCAAATGGCCATGATGCAAATCACTTCCCAATTGATAGAGCTTCACAAAGAACTCGATGTAATGAGGTTTCTGTGAAATTATGACACCAGGAAGTGTCGCCTCCGATTCGGGACGTTGCACATCTGGACAGGGTCGTGGAGGTGATCCTGTGCTGCTGTCACTCGAGCTATCCGGACTGCTGGCGAGTCCAGTTCCAACTGGGGTAAGTTTGGCCGTTAAGCCCATCTTGTCGCGGATAGTGTACTGAGACAAGGCGTTTCTGTCGTCAGTGATCTCAATCATCTCCCCGTTATTGTAGTATAGATCTACTTTGATGTTTGTAGACGACGAGCCCTTGATGCGCTTCAATAAATTCCTCTTAAACGATGCCACAGTCTCGTTGCTATGTGTTGTCACTTCGATATCATCAATAGGCCTCCCTGGATTCTGGAATCTAATGTACAAGCTAATATGTTTGCCCCGTGACGCCCTACCCAGCGGCAGTTTGTAGCGATCCCCGGTAAACGATCGGTCACACTCTTTTATATACTCCTGCAACACCTTAACGATGCGACACATTTTCTCTGCTTCCACAGATCTCAGTTTGACATCCTTCGACTCTGGATCCTCCACAATTGAGTTATCAATGGTTCTACTCAGCACTAGAATATTATCGTAATGGGTTTTGAGACGATCACAGCATTCATTAATGAACATTTCATGGAATTCACAAATGGTCGCCTGCAATCGTGGCCCAAGAGCGGTGGAGACTTCTTTAAGTAATTCAATTGCCTTGTAAGCAATTTCCTCTCCGCCTGTAGTTATCACCCTCCACAAGTAATCCTTTCCGATTAAATCCTCGTTATCCAACATATATCCACGATGAATTGCCTTCAGTTTGTCCTCCTTGGAATTGACCGCCTTGAAGAATCTCTCGAAGCACTTAATGCCGCTCTCAGTCAACAGCTGAGGATCCAATTGCAATAAATTATTCTCAAAGAAATCTTTATTGATTCCGGGATCCAAATCTGGCTCCTCACCCATTAGTTTACCAAACCATCTGAAGCATTCCTCTCTGTCGTTCGGGAACACAGCATTTACAGCCAAACAGAGCCAAATTTGCTTTGCTTGATCAGCGCACAGCCATAGTTGCCCATCTTTGAGTAAAAATTTCAAAAAATCTAGCCTCTCTTGGATTTGTTGGGTGTGCGGATACCGTCCATCGATGCAGAAACTTTGCGGCTTCAGTTCGGGATTATCACGGACCATTGTTCTAACCTTATCCATGTACGCTGTTAGGCTATTCGTGACTAAAATTACAAGAGAATGATCGTTTTGCAATCGTTCGATTACTTGCTGACGATTCAGAACTTGATGGGTGCGTGGCGCGTGATTCGGCGATGCCTCGTACAAGCAGCAAATCTCTCTGATCAGTCTTAAGGCAGGAAGGACCCATGCATCGCCGGCTTTCAATTCCTCTACACATTTATCTAGCCAAACTGTTTTCTGTGCGTCACGCTCTTGTGAACAACTGTAATCTAAAATCTTGACATGGGCTGCGAGGGCTTGATCTAGAACCTCTGGTGGAACTTCGGCACTATGTGCAAGAGTCCAGAATAATTTTAATACTTTATGCGCCATTACACCATTCTTGTCGTCTTCAGCAAGTCGCCGGATCAGCTCGAGCAGTCGTTCACGTTGTCTTTTGTTTGCCGTAGTCATGCTTGCCTGCAAAATGATTTGTTTTTATGTTAGTTTAGAGATTAAACTAGATAAATAAATAAATCGATTAGAATGATTTTCCACTCACCTGAAAACAGTCAAAAAGATGATCCAGTTGCTCAGAGTTGAAATCCCACGCCAACTTAGCCAGGAGATCGTGAACATTTTTCACGATAGCCTCGTGTTTTCCAGCCTGTGCTCTCCAAACAGCATCCAAATCCTCCAACGTTAGTGCTTTCTCCTTGATTAAGAACCTTAAGATCTTCTCTAGTTTTTCAACGTATTGCGGCTGATGCAGAGAATCTTTTAAAACGATTCCTAGGACATCGGTCTCCTTAATCCACGCCGCCATTCGTTCAGCAGTTAGCCAATCCATTTCGTCGTCTGGCAAACAGTGGGGCAGTTGTGGAGTCCGATGAGTGTAGAACGAGACCGATGTTAAAACCTTATTAATCTCATTTAAAGCATTCATTTTTCCATTAAAGCTAGACACCTGAAGGAGCCGAAGAATCATTTTTAATCTAAACATTTCCAAGTCACGAATTAAGTTTTCCTGATTTGGTAAACGACTAGCTAAACAACGTGCAGCCTTGACGAGGCCATTGATGTAATCGCTGCGACCCTCCGGTTTTGCTTCACGTTTTAATTCGTCATCGGAGAGATTGTCCAAAAGGTCGAGAACCACCTCCCAAATTGGCATGAAGTACTTCTCGATGGTGGGCACAGTGAGCAGCTCATAACATTGCCCGAATGGTCGCAAGAGAGCGTAAATTAAAAGCAACGACAATTTATTCGATTCGTCCACCAGAATACTGGTGGTAGAACTGTTGGTGCCACTGGAAGATATCGTGGATGTCTTCATTCGAATCGAATCATCACTGGAACTCTGGGCCGATTGATGGCATGTCGACGTTTGCATCTCATCCGTTGATGGCTTCTTTAGCAAAGCAACACCAGCACTGAATCGTTCCAGCAGATTATCAAAACCACCAAGTTGACCGAATCTATTGATCAAATCAACCAGCCAACCCCTGGAACTTTTCGGTTCGGGCGGAACTTTAGCGAACATTTGATTCTCATCTAGAACACCCCAAGGACGATCCATGCCGAAACATTCTGGCAGTCGTGCCGCATTAAATGTATTAAATTTGTTATCAGGATCTAGTACCATTGTTAGCAGATCCAACAAATATGGATTGTCCCGTTTCATATGAATTGCAATTAAATGCAACAGTTTGCCGCAGGACATCAGTATACAGTGATGAATATTATATTTCCATGAGTTGACTGCCTCGTCTGTAAGGATTTTGGAGAAGGACGTTGTCATTGCCTCGCGATAAAACTGATTGCATGGTTCGCATTCATGATCGATTCCTGAGTAAACATTTTTATTTATTACAAAAAAAAAATTCCAACTGTTTGCTCATTGCTAACTAATTAAATACTAACCGCGACTCGTCAACTCAATGGCAGCATTTAGAAGACATTCGAGCTCCTGTTCTGGAAGGACGGGGACTACCCATCGAGGATTTGAAATTTTCTGTGACAACGATCGTAATTTAGGAACAGGAAATGTTGACATTAACTTTTCGGGAGATCTTTTAAATGAATAAACAATAACAATTAGTTGTCGATGTTGTAACTCAGTTGACTTACATTTCGCCATTATCCCCAGATGATGATGCATCGGATTGGACCTCAGGAGGATCTGCCGCAGGACGGCCGCGAGTATCAAAGGTCATTTTTTGATTAATTTTGAACCTTTTGATTTTTATCTATTCAATTTCTGATTAACATTATTCCAGTGTCTGCATCGCAATTAAAAGCTGAAAATTAATGACATCAAATTAGTAAAATTCAAAAATTGTTTTTCGCAATCATAAAAACCTATAAGCGGAATTTATAAGCGGAAAAAGAAGGAAAGGGTTTAACTGCAAGTAACAATGGCATTTGAGCAAGAATTACACGAATTTATGTTATCTTCAGATAAGAGCTCAAGATAGGACTTTTGAGGTGACCTGAAAGTATCACTTTTACACTAAAAAACTCTGCTCGAATGTGGTTCAATGTCTCCTTAAATAGCCTTTAAAATTTATGAGAAAAACAAGCATTTTACCGATATTGATTGATGACGAGTACATAGAAACATTCAATATCCTCAGGGAGAACTACATTCACAAACAATTGCTCAATCATTTGCTGGAGTTTTTACTGGATCAATTTTGTCAATGATCTCACGCGCGAAAATCCTAGCTGTGGGAACAATTTGCGAATTGGTCGAGTCTGCGATTGGCAGAGGAGGACTGCTCCAAAACTCTGGCGTTCGATCTCTCTGCACTGGAGACAGTGAAAACTGTTCTTGAGAGAGAATTTTTTGTTTGCAATTAAGAAAAAAAAAATTTCGCATCAATGAAAGTGCAATTTCAATTTTCGTCCCCCCCGAGAACACCGTGGCACAGTTCTGACCCACTGGCAGTGGCTCGTGGATCTTATGTAAGTGTGTTAAACAAAGAGATTTTTTCCGCAATCTAAGAATTTCTCGGTAGACGATCGAAAAAAGAAAAACAACTGTTTTGCTCAGCTGATATAATTCGTGGCTATTGTTGTTTTTTTTTTATTCTTTGTTTACAGCATAAGCTTCTGAGCTGAACGATGGCAAGAAACGCGCACAACACATTGAGCAGCCGTCGAAGTCGTTGTCGTCATCCTCACCACCCTCACACGACGACAATTAGGGGTGTGAAATTTTAAAATACGAAAATACAATTAAGAAACACAAAAAAGTAAATTGCTAAAGAAGAAACAAACCTCTCCAGTTAGTGGAAATGGGAATTGAGTCCCCCGGTTCTAAGTGAGTCCAGCAAAATCGAGACTGCTCGGGCTTCAAATAGCAATGAAACTCTAAAAATGCACGGAAAAATTGACGTTTCCGAACCAGCGGGTGACACTAGCAAAAACAATATCTTGTTTGAGGGGTGCGGCAAGGTGTGCGTGGGGAGACATACAGCTAAACTGAGTCCTGCCAATTTGTCCCCAATTCTCTTTTCTTTTTCCTTTTTGTTGCAACTAATAGGACTTCCGACAAAAGAATTATGGAAATTCAGAAGAAAAAAATGACGTTCGTTTTTCGATTGACTGTAGGAATTTCAGGGATTTATTATCGTCGTGTCCTGTTTTCAATTGTTGGCGATTCGATTGATGATGGACTCGCTCTCGTGTGAGTTTTTGTCGCCCCCGCCGTCGTATATGCGACCAATGTCCAAAAATATTTCCGGCACTTCTCACAATTTATAAATAAACTAAAAAAACACACTTTCGCACAAAATTCTCACCACATCAATTGAAATAACAAAACGCTTTACTTACCCCAATAAGAAATTATTGTTAATATATAATTTTTCTTTGTTGTGGAAAATCTATGAATTATTTTCTTAAAATGTGGCGATATTTGAACGGGTTCGTTTTCCTAAAATGTATTTTGTATACAGATGTGTCGTCTGCCTGCTTTCCACGAATTCAACTGGAACTTCTTTAGATGCACCAAGGGGCGTTTGCTCCGCAACTTTTTTTTTATTCTCTCCGTTCACACACTTTCAACTATTTTTTATTCCTTCTTTCCTCGAGTATAACTTAATAACTGTTTACATCTAATCACTATTATTTCACACGATTTATTTGAACTAAAATTGACTGATTTTCCGACAGCGTCTTATACCGAAATTCTTTCTCCTTCTTTTGACAAATTTTTGTATCGAATCAGCCGGCCAGACAAAATGGCGACGTGGTGAGTAGAAAATTGCACAGAAAATGTCAAAGACTTTTTTTATAATATCTATGAACACGAAAATCAAACGATATTTATTTTAATTATAAACCTATGTATGTTGTTAAAATTTAATGCAGCAATTTCTATTTATCACAAAAATTTATGTAAAAGTGCTATTTTCCTAGGGAAATAACTTTTCAGTGTTTTTCCAACAAACACTTTTTTGTCAATTTACACAATTTCTTCGTGGTGAAATTGATGTCATGTGAAGTTTGCTGTGTTTTGTTTTAATTAAATTTGAGTAATCAGTAAATTATTATTATTTATTTTTATATATTTATTGAAAATAGAAAATACACTACAAAAACAATTTAGAAAAGCGAAAAACATTTTTTTATTCACCAATTTTATTAGAGAAGAAATGGCAGTTTCCATAAAAAATATTGACGCTGTTGATTGCTGCCATCTAGTAGAGAAAATGATGTTTTTCTTTCAAATATCACAGCAGTTATTCCTATTTTTGCGGAAAATCTCATTAATTAATTAAAAAAAAATAATTAGATGATTGTCTGACATGCTATAAAATCCCTTTTAAAAATGGCAAAAAGTGTTTGCTTTATTCAAAATATATTACACATTTTGTGTAAATAGCATTATAGTGATACACTAGGCTAAAAGAACGTAAAAAAAACGAAACAATATCACAAAACCCAACGGAGGTAATAAGCTGGACGTTTTTTTTAAAGTAACAAGTCGAGGATTCCGCAAATAAAATATTGAAAAATATTTTTATATAAAAAGTACCCAGCTAAAAGTTTGTTTCCTTAAATTCTGTAGTTTGAAGTCCAGATCCAACCGTAAAAGCAACAACAGATGCATGGTCCAACTTACCAGGCAGTGAGGAGAATGCACTGCTATCGACAATTCGTTTCCTGGCACCTCGATGTTGTATTCTGGTCAATTCCACTTCACGTTTAACGCCATCTGGTCCCGTAACAATTTTGTAGAACAGCTCCCGCTGCTCGAGAGTCTTTCGCCTGGCAGAGGTGATCATCTTCGCGAAATCACAAATCAAATGACACAGTTGCCTCGCTGAAGCACAGGGCCGTAGGGTTCCGTTGATGCCATAACTGAGGAGGTCCTCGAAACGCAGCAATGTCAGCGCATGTCGCTGCGGTCCAGTGACCAATGGCAGACCAGCTGGAGATCGTGAAAATTTTGCAGTCGGCGATTTCTGAAGAGATGATCTAGGTTCGATGACGGTATGCGATCTTGTGTATTTCGGACGATTTAGTACATTCGTTGTGCTACTGCTCGCCGATTTATCCAGCGAATTGATTGAAGATGGGCCTTTTTTGGTTCTCGGAGGACGTACAGGATGTTGGGTGTGATGACTTGTGCTGCTGACGGATTGTTTCGGTCGCACACTGTGCCCTGGAACGGCTTTGTTCTCCTTCTGGGAGTAAATTGAAGATGCGCTTTTATTTTGCCTTTTGGGAGCCAGTTGAGATTCACCTATTTTCGATGATCTAATATCTGTCGACCATGCATCAGCGAATTTCCCGACAACAGGGTCGAAATTGTCACTGATGCCGTCCGACGTGAGGAAGACAATATCACCGGCGTCCACTATTGTAATGGACAGAGTGAGATTGCTCAATTCCGGTTTGGTACCGTCCACTGGGCCAAGAGCCCCCAAAGCATCCCTCATATCCCTCATTGACATTATGTCATGGGAGCCTTAATTAGATCATTTTTTAGAATACAAAGCTTACATTAAAAAAGAGATGCTTACCTTGAGTAAACTCGCGAACGCCGTGCTTCTTGGAGTACACATACCCCAGGGAGTCCCCAACATTGCACGAACAGACTGCATATTTTCCTGTATACTGGTCATTCATCGGTAGGACAACGGTCACTGTAAGCGTGCTCAAAGAGCCGCCAACTTCTAGAATACATCCATGTGCCTCCCACAAGCTTCGCAGTAGACTCACGAAGACGTCCCTGGTCGACGAAACCATTCGTTCGTTGGATATTCCGAAAATCGCTGCATCCAAATAATCCAAACATCCTTGAACAGCTGATCTGGCTGCTATCCTCGCCCCCTCACCTAAAATTTATCGTTCTGCAAATGATGCAATTAGAGTGACCTGACCAAACTCACCCCAGTTTACTCCATCGGCCAAAGCCATTGCTGCACAATTTCCCCGAGCAACGAGTCCGTAGCAATCAGCGATTGGCTCCCCCATCGGCTCATTGGTCAGCATGTTGTTCTCGTACAAGGACACTGAAATCCCATAGGCATGATCGCATTCCATCTTCCAGTTCATCACTCCGGCAATTGGTTCGCTGCTGGTGTGATTTTGATTGCAGGTCAAATCTCCCTCGATCAGCTCCACGCCCCGATCACAGTAAATCTCGTTCGGGGACGAGTTCTCTTTACCCTCCTTAACACTACTATCTACACCTAAATGTTGTGAGACATTTGTAACGGCTTGTGATTCTTTGTATTCAGTCTTTGGATTACTGCCAACGTCCGCTGGATTCATTTCCGTGGGCTTCGTGCTCACCATACTCACGATGATTGTTGTTGCACTCTCTGGATTCCCATCAGCTGAATCCTTATCATTTTCCGTTCGGGAATTCTTTCGGGATCGAATGCTCGTCTTATTAGCATTCTGATCGGATCGATATTTTTGAGAATTGAATTTGTGTTTTTGATTTGTTGTGCTCCGTCTGATTTCGATCTCTTGCTCCTGACTGGTATCGATGAAATCAATATCTGAGCCAGCACTCAGATGCAATTTGGAACGTTTCACTCCAGTGAGACCTTCCTCTGGTCCTGTGCATGCTGCAGTCACAGTTTTTGGTCCAGTCGGATAGAATCCGATTGGCAAGTCTGGTAGATCCTTTGGATTCTGACCGGAATAGATTTCCGGCCCGGGAGAAAACACACTTTCCATGCGCCTTTGATTTTTGAAATTATTAATAATTCATTGAATTGTTTAGCATTTAGATTTTCTTACCCCTCAAGGTATTTTGTGATGAAGTTCCCATCGCCTGGCTTTCGGCCACTCAAGTGCGTACGAATACCTTCCCGTGGTTCGGCGATGAAGCTCAGCTGCCGAAAATATGTTGTGACCTTCTGACGCAACGACGGCATGTCCAAATTGTTTAATCATACAAGCATTTTACTGTAATTGAAATTGTAATCAGTTTTGATAAATAATTCCTGATAATAATTTAAGAAAGTACGACAGTCTCAAGCAGACGAGTAGAATGTTTTGGGGCAGCGGAAATTCGTCGACTCACTCAAAGCAAAACATGAAAATATGACCTATTTACAAAGCTGATTACCAAATGTAATATAATCCAAGGGAATGCTCCTCATGCAAATTGCCTCAATGAAGTCGCACAGAGTCCCCAATTTTGATTTACACACGCGGGTAAATGGCATAATCGCATTTGTTATGATTTTATTATATTTCCTCACTGTAAATTGCCGTCTTTGTGCAATTGCATTGCGTAAACATATTTTCCATTCGCCAACTGCGAAAGCATTAACAGAACAAAAGATGTGATCTCAAAATCTGCTCAATTTAAGATCAGCGCAAATTTGTTTAGCAAACTCTTGGCAAAGGGATTTGATTTTATAAATAGAACAAAGGGTTTGCCGCTTAACGGTACAGTTGAAAGGATAATCAATTTGATTTGGTATCAAAATCGGTTTATTTTCGAAACTCCTTGACCATTCCCCCGACCTAAGACAATGCCGACCATATTAAAGGTCATATCGATTTCCAGCGGGATTCAATTCAATTTAATTAAAATCCATTAACAATTAGCGGCAAAGGGGCGATGTCCTTGTTCTGGCTATCCTCATGTGGTAATCGATTTTTGTTCCTTACTTGGATTGCAAGACGAGTGTCCATATTTCAAGAACCACTTCAAATAAGCGGACATTCAAGGACCAATAGCCACTTTCGGAGAATTTATTGTTCGCTTCCATAAACCGCTGTTCATAATTAGAAAGTTGCTGAAGTGGAAGGGTGAAAAATTTATTCACTAGTGGAGAATAATTAAAATCAAATCAAACAGCTTTAGTGGCGTGTTAACATGAATTGGGAATTGAAACTCGGCCAAAATTTCATTAAGCACGCTCGAAGTCCCTCGAGAAACATGTAGAAGTTCCACACGTTCACTTTTCCTTTCAATAAAATCAAAACGAAATACAATCGACCAAACAGTCTACCTATTTTCAGAAAGCAGCTGCATTAATTAATGCTGATCTGGATGCAAGATGTTTCTTGGTGATAATCTCGTGAGATGTCTGCCGAAGCAGCAGCCGTTGAGAGTTTGAAGAAGCCGGGAAAACCAACCAGACACAGCTGAGGGGATGGCGATTGGCGACTGAAATGAATTACGCCTTAGAGTGTGCCCCGAACACTTGATTAAGGGGTTAAAGAACTTACAGTTAATGATGTCAGTAACTTCTGTGACCCTGCAGCAAAATACTGCGTGCTGCTTGAAAGGCAAATAAAAACAATAGGACTTCTTATCTATATTGTAGGTACACGTACAATGCAATATCGATTAGTCCCGACCGATGAAGAACATGTGCCCTTTAATCACTGGAGAGTCCTTCAACCGATTCGTCGTCCTGGCAGCACAAAACTGAAAATTCCTTTAACTGAATGCCCTCCTCAGTCCCTCACTTAATGCACATCGATTTTTGCCATTCCTTTAAGTTTTTGTTATCTCAATTTGTTTTTATTTTATGTCGGAATGTTTTCACTGTTTTATTTGTGAGTAGAACGCGATTCGCGTGGATGATGAGGAGGCGACTGTTAACGTCTGTACGATTATTGTATGAGCAAAGACGACGAGAATGATGTCCACGCACTCGAAGTGAACACTTGTGACTGAGAAGGAGCCCACCTGACTGCCTCCAATCCAATTCGCAGAGTGCTAGTGGGAGAGACACACTCACAGTCTGTGCCTTTTGGTCATTGGCATGCGGTCGACTCCCATCCAAACACTTCAACCTCCACGCCTTTTAGAATTGAGGGGGGAATGCCAGGAATGCTACGGATTCAGTGCTCGTGGTCGCTTGGAATTTCATTAACCTGTTGGGGCTTCTTGTTTTTATTTTATTGTACTAAAAATGATTCACTAAATGAGGACAAGAAGACCGATTGAGACGCCAACCATTCGAGGATGAAGGAACATTTTGCAAATGTTCGCAGCACTTTTTGGCTCATGGACTGAGGGATGGGGTGATTCACGTTCAGGTCTGAGAAATTCTCTAGTGCGCTGGACTGCTCCTGAAAAATGCATAAATCCCTGTAGGAAGCTGTAACAGCTGCATCGTCCTCCGCAGCCCACATCACGTGTGGTTCATTTAATGCAAACAAATGCGTGGCCCACACTTTCCATTGTGGCTTTCTTTTATAATTAATTCATTTTGAACCAAGAGTAAACAAACATTTACACAGGCCACTCATCCAGATCAACAACATCAAAACAAACTTTGGCGATTCAGTTTGTCATCGTCACTCACCTGGCAAAACGGGTTTCAAAAACAATTTGAACAATTATTTATGAAAATTCTTCACAGAACTGCACGATTTTTTCACTTTAATTCATTATTTCAACGAGATTTGGTGATTCACGTCCTCCACTAAGAAACTGACAATTCCATATGAGAAGAAAGACAACAATCATGACGTCATCAGGGGAATTTCGAATTTGAGTTGAAAAAATTCGAATTCGAAAACTTGAAGGTGTTCAATGTTGATTGTAAATAATCGAAAGGTGAAAACGTCAGATCCGACTTGAACTGAAAATTATTTATTATTATTATTTTAAACGGGAAAGCGGTAGAAAATGTCTCGAGCATACTGGATTGTAAGTATAACCGATTGGCCGCAAGAAATCGACATTAAATAGATATTAAAACGATTTGTTGTGCAGAAAAAGATGAGATCTTTCGCATTGGTAACATCTGGAGCGGCTGTGTTCTTCGGAGGAATCAATATTTACAAGGGAAATGAGCAATTTTACGAGAAAGTATTGATGCCAGCAATCCAGTATGTGCCCCCGGAAGTTTCCCACCAGCTAGCAGTTCTGGCGTGCCAATACAAAATCTTTCCTCCTCAAAAGGTGGAGGATCCCGAATCCTTGGTATTTCTAGCACAATCTGAATTCAGCCTGTTTTCTTCTATGCTCCTTTTAATTCTAGAAATCTGATTTTTTCGGGCACACCTTACGCAATCCAATTGGCATAGCAGCTGGATTCGATAAGCAGGGGGAAGCGATCGAAGGGCTGGAAAGTATTGGCTTCGGATTTGTGGAAATTGGTACCGTGACTCCATTGCCACAGCCCGGCAATCCAAAACCTAGGGTTTTTAGATTACCCTTAGATGAGGCTATTATAAATAGGTAAACTCTTACAAGTACTGTAAAGAAAGGCTAACTCGTATGGTGTCCTTCAGGTACGGATTTAATAGTGATGGACATGCTGAAGTATACAAGCGAGTGAAGCAGCTGAAAGAGAGCAACAACTATCGTGGAGTGCTGGGTATAAATCTGGGGAAAAACAAAGAGTCCCCTGAGGCATTGCCCGACTACATTCAAGGAGTCCAATTGTTCGGTCCTCTCGCAGATTATCTAGTCATCAACATAAGTAGCCCGAACACACCGAATTTGCGAAACCTCCAGCACAAGGATGACTTGGAGAACCTACTGAAAGGTGTAATAAATGCACGAAACAATTTGCCTAGCAACAGGAATGTTCCAATTCTTTTGAAAATTGCTCCTGATCTAACCAGAGACGACATCAAGGACATTGTTTATGTGATCAACAAGAAGAACTGTCGTGTGGATGGTTTGATCATTTCGAACACAACGGTGGATAAATCGGATCTGAAATCGATTGAATATTCACAAGAAGCAGGAGGACTGAGTGGGGCTCCTTTGAGATCAGCGTCGACAAAGCTTATCGCTGAGGTATATTCCATGACGAAGGGACGAATACCGATAATCGGAGTCGGAGGCGTCTTCACTGGAGCAGATGCCCTGGAGAAGATCCATGCTGGCGCGTCGTTCGTTCAACTGTACACAGGTTTCATCTTCCATGGACCACCGATTGTGAAGCGAATCAAATCGGAATTGGATGAATTGCTGAAGCAAAACAAATACAAGAATGTCAAGGATGCCGTTGGCAAGAAGCACAAGGAATTTTTAAAGTAATTGTGTAAGACTTTGGTGTAAATATACCACAATGTCGTGCACAACCTTTGTTCCCTTAAAGTCCAGAGTTAAAGTGACAACCCCTATAATTAATAATGGCTTCGAGAAGGGTTAATTTTACGCCTGCAACTGTTCCAAATAATTGTTTATTATCACGATATTATCCACGGGAAGTTAATGTGAATTACTGTACAGTTTCCTTTTTTTTTTTTTATAAAACATACATAAATATAAAAATTCATTCAAACAAAAATCGCAATTAGTTGACTCAGTAGTAACTGTGGAGTTTTAGTAAAATTTGTTTCGCCTTGTCGTAATAATGCCTACAAAAAGTAAACATGAATAGTTTCTAGTTTGAATTTCCATAAACCGAAGAGCAACAGTGGAATTGCGATTGCTACAACTACTTACATGTGATTGGGATTCCTCTTGTCCAATTGGTCGATAACATGCCTCATGAAACCAATTAAATGATTAAAATTGTCCGTGCATTCGATTTCGGACTGTAGCCAAACTGTAGGCAAAGTATTGACGATGATGTACGCTTTGGAGACAGCATCAACGGTTGCGCAGACCTGAAATAACAACGTAGATTAGCAGAGTTTCCATACCGCCGAGTGATCCTACCCTCATTGCAGACAGCAGGTATCGATTGAGTAGTGAGGATATTGCTAAGTGTCGCAATGGACCGTCGGCGACGATCCCCTGCCAGCTGAGAATGTTCCGGAATAATTTCAGACCGCAACAGAATTGTCTTTGGAAGAATGATGACTTGGCTTCTTGGACTCTATTCGATGGAACATAGTTTGAAATAGCTACGACAAATTATTCCAATTATCTACTCACTGTTTAGGGAAAACGGGAATAAAGACGTCATTGTCCAGGGAACTTTTCATTTTGTCTAGGATCGCATTGAAGAGAGTCTTCAGGGATTTCGAAGATTGCCTCAATGAGGGATAGTCTCGTCCCAAACGGCCAATCAATCCAATCAATCGAAGGGTTTCCGTGGTTGACAGTGGATCCCAGCAATTCTCAATTAATTCCGTTAATTTTGGTAAAACAATTTTCTCTATGATTGTCGGAACGAATCTCAGATCAGGATCCAAGGCCAGAGATTCTTCTGTTTCGTCCTCCGTGTAGGCGTATCGCATGCAATGTGAATACCAATCCATTTTCTCGAGTTCCTGATTTTTTTCATCTAGAGGATTCCACACCATCATCTCCACGCGAACCATTAGACCAATTAGCTATTGGAATTCAATTAATTATTAACAAAGGCGAACTCCTACATCGACAGAATCCAAACCTTAGGCAAACATAAATTGATGAAAGCTTCTTTATACGAATCCATGTCGGTTTTGCGCCACATTTCGAACCTTGACAGGATTAGATCGATTTTACAGAAGTCTTCGCATGTGTCCTCGAAAAGTTCGTCAGCCTCAATCTCTAGTTGATCTAGATTAACCAATTTAAGAAACTCCCCATTTAAATTCAGTGAATTGCGAGTACCTAAATTGTTTCGGTATTGCGCCACATCCTGATCCGGCATCTCATCATCACTCGACATTCCGTCTAAATGCGACATAAGGTAATCAGTTTTCTCTCGCTCGAAACGACGTCGAGTTCGTCGTCCTTCCCGCTCAGCAGCCCGACGTTTCTGTGCTTCACAGTCAGCACCTTTCTTGGAGGCTCCTCCACTGGGTTCTGTGGGAAACCAGATAATAATTAATTAACAGTTCCACGTATGATGAAGTCCTCTTACTCGCAGCATCTGCCATTTCCTTTGCTTGATCTCTGACATCTTGTCGACGTCTTTCGATTAGGAAACAAGAGTGTTTCGATAGAATGTTCAAAGTCCGCTTTTCTAGGTCGCTTATCAGCAGAGCCTGCGAAGAAAATGTATTTGGTTAATTGTGCGCAAATGTTAAACAATTGAGTTAGATTCGTTTCGGAAGAGATTACAGAATTGTTTGAAGGCACGAACAAAACCAACGGGATTACAACACGTGTCATGTCACGCCCATGTTTAAAAGATACAGAAAGTCCGGAAAATCGTCCATGGACGAACATTGCAAAGTGAAAAATGCAGGAGAATCTGATTGAAACGCTGAAGAAATTCAGGCTACGAGGGAAAACGGGAAAACGTATTGTCAGTGGAGTAGAAACAAACTGAAGATCATTCAGTCGTCGTCAATGCTACAGAACTATTTCATTTAGTATCACTAGCTTGAACTAGTTGTAAATTCTGTTGCAATTGCTCTTCAAATGCAACAAAAGATTCACATCAAAATATTTGTTAATTTCAATTGAATCATGTCCTCGATAAAAAAGTAAAAAAATTTCAACATTTCGACAACGCCAAAACATCCAATTAACATTTATCTAAACATGGAAATATAATTTACCTTTTCATCAAGACATTCAACCAAGTCTGTGACATACCCACGTAACTCTTGATAGAATCTGTATTTAGTTGCGGCCGCCGGAGCCTTTTCAATGCAATCCAACGCCTCCAATTTAACTGCTTTCAAGCTCCTCTCGATTTTATCAATATCCTCATCATGTTTTTCGTTTAAAGCTTTCAGTTGAACAAGTCTACAACAAATAAACAATATCAATTGGTTTACAACATTGCAAAACATTTGCAGACCTCTTCTTAATGCACTCCGTGATTTCTTGTGGTGTTCGTGGTCCGGAAGGTTTCGATTCGGATTTCTGCGTGGAAAGTAGAACTTGTCTAGGTTTCTCCAGGCAATTCTTCGCGTACGCCTGTTCTAAAAGACTTCCAGTTGACTGCGGTGTTATGTCCTCGACATTCTGCGCTGTCGACTTAATGATGAACCTAGACAAAACAGATTCTTGCTGCGCAGTTACTAGCTATAAAGAAATGATTGGATTTAGTGGGAATCTAGCAGACAGTTCAGCAGATCGAGAATTGAATTACTTGTGCCCCAGTTACTCCCTTTCGAATTTGCTGGTTCTCCCATTCGTTCATTTCCTGTTCGGACTCATCACCTGAATCTTAAAAGTATTTGTCATTAATTGGGAAACTAGGAACACTGGTATTTGCTAGCGAAATACTGCAATACAGTATCCTTGGGAAGAGTTACATACATTCATTTTCCACTGCATAAAACTTCTCTCTGCGTTCCTCTCGCTCCTTGGCCCCGGTGATGGCAGTCATATCAACGCGCTCCTCCTCGTCAGAGGCATCATCTTCGCCGTCTTCCCGGACGAGACGATTGCCTTTCTTTGTCGATTCTTTGACTTGATCCTCTATTGATATGAAGTCACCTGCAAGATGAGAAGGTTTTAGTAACAGAAAGAGCTCCACAACAAATGAATGTTCACCTTGTTCCCGTGCTTTCTGGCGCCTCTTCCGGGCGGCGTGGATCATAGCTGCATCTGGTATGGAGCCACTTTCAAGCACCAGCTTAAAGTTCTCGGGCTTTGCAAATCTGTGGTTGTGCCCGGGATCACTAGAGTCTTCGTCCTCGGAGGACATATCATCACGACCCGCACAAATCGCTGCTCGACCGTTGAGAATAACGTTGTTGTCCGGCTCCGATTTTTTAACCACAAGCTAAGAAGAGAGTTTGAATCGATTATTTTGAGAATATTCATTTATTTTGGATGATTTTGAGATAATTATTTTGTTAAATAAAAAATAAAACTGGCAACGAACTCGGCACCGGATTTCATCTACAGATCGATTTGGAGAATTTTTGCTCACAGAATCATTTTTTGTGCATTGAGTATTAGGAACAAATCTAGTAACATTCGACTAAAATTTAATAATTTTACAGTTAAATCTAAACATAGAAAAAAGTTAATGTCAAATAGTGAGGATTTTCAATTAACGTTAAACAAACATCTTTGGATCTATTAAAGACTTTTTTAAATTCTACTAAAAAATACAAATTGAATGTTAAATATTTTCTGATAGAAATTTCAGGTGGTGCTCGTCTTCAACTGTAAGCAATGACGAGTGGGATCCACCAGAAATTTCTATAGCTTTTTTTATCAATTGAGAACTGATTTACGGAAGTAGAAGTATATTTTAAAAATGATGACAATAATAACCTTACCACAAAGTCGTCTGTGCGTATTTCAGTTTGGATTTTATCTGAGTTATTGATGTTATTGTTACTACTTTCGGTTTGTTGTGTTTTACAATCATTGCCATCCCACTGGATGGTTTTCATGACTTGTGTCGGTTCATTCTCGTAACGATCGTATTTATCGTCTTTTGTTTCACGGGATTTTTTCTTTCGCCTCTCACGATCTAACATTCTCATAACTTTTTTACTATGTGAAGATTTTTTAACTTGAAATATTTCGTCCTCCTCTTCTGTAAACAAAATATAATTAATATTTTAAACGATAATAGTTAATATTGTACTTTGTTTCAATGCAGAACAAATTCTAGTATACTTTAGCTTACCCGTTGATACAGATATCTATGGAATTGTTGTGAAACAATTGCCCATATTTTAACAATATAAGAGTGCAAAAACAAAACAAAAAAAACTACAGAAAATCAAGGTTCCCAGAACGTGTTTCTTATTTTTTTTAACAACAAAGTACATTTATGGTGAGATAAAAAGTGAATGTAGCCCCCCCAAAACCCACTGCTTATCTGTGCCCCAAAGAACCTCTTACCATCATCAGCGAAACTAAGTAAAGCCTTCTTAGACTTAGAATCATCAGTTTTAATCTTCTTTTCCTTTTTTTTCTCCTTTTTGTGTTCAATTAAGGTGTATCCAATTTGGTCCGCATCATCGACATCCATTTTTTCATCATTATCAATGCAGTCGGCGTCCTCCTCGTCAACAGCGGTAAACACCCGACGCTGTATGATCTTCTTCGGTTTACGAAATAGAGACATGCTCCAGATTTTGTGTTTTTTATTTTAGAATATAAATATTTACGAATAATTTACAAATTCACTACTCAAAGTGAAAAAAATCAATTTTCAGCACAATTTCACAAAACCACTTTGACAGCTATTCACAATTACTCTATTTTGAGACAATTGCAAACAATATTCACAATGACAGAGATATCGAATTCGCGTACGGAAGCCCTCTTTAAATGTTTCGGTAATTTCTAATTCGTTGAAAAACATTTTATACAAAAAAAAAAAAAAATTTACAAGCTTGACAGTTCACAAATGTCAATGTTTCGATGGTAACGGGGATATTTCAAAATTAAACGAAAATCACAACAATCCAATAATTTTTGACTTCAATAAGCAATTGAATTTTCTAAAATTAGTATAAAAAAATAAAAATGGCAGATGAAGAGGATGAGGTCGTCATATACAATGATGAAGAGTCTAATCAGGCACCGAGTTCCTATCAAATGAAGCCGACTTTGGAGGAGATGTTTAAAGGTGAAAAAATACGACATCTAATTCAGAAAATAATGCACTCCATACTTCAAGGTAAGCAGACTGCTGTACTTTTTAATATATCACTTAGAAAACATTTACAGATAAAACATACAACACAGAAGAAGTCAAGGAATGGACAATTACAATTGCCGACAATGTGAATTCTGCCGTCCGAGATTTACGTATGGACCGTTACCGGCATGTGGTTCAGGTGATCATTGGAGAGCAACTAGGCTCCGGCTGTAGGTACATAGCCAGATGCCAGTGGGACGCAGAGTGTGATAATTTTGTTTCGGAGGTTTTCAGCAATGCGACGCTATTTTGTGTTTGTACGGTTTTTGGTATTTACATGTATTAAATTTAGTTATAGAAGAACTTCAGCGATTTACTGTAAGTGTTCCTGGAACAAGGGCTCGTCGGCGCTAACATTATGCTCCAATTGTTTGCCCACGCATTCAAAAATTTTCTCAGCTGATAAACCTTGAGGATGAGAAACCTTCACCCAGAGATCCTCAATCTGAATTTCGTGTCCCTTCGATAGACATCGAGAGTAAACAACCGACTTACCTAATTTATTTCTGCAGGGCAATTCGGAAGGTAGAATTTCCTTCGATTCTATATCCTTCAGAGCAAGATGGATGATTTTCCCATTTTCCGGACTAAGATTCTTCACAAAGGATTCGTAATTTTCAGCAAAACTCCTTTGTTCCATCTCATTCAAATGCTCATAGTTTCTGATTAGCGAAACCAACTCCTCGAGATCTTCAGGAAGAAGGGAACACTTATGATCAGATCCCTTTTGGGACCTGTCCAGAGTAAAATGCCGTTCAATTACTTTAGCTCCCTCGAATACAGCTATTTTAGACACTAATGTTCCTTCCTCGTGTCCGGAGTAACCCACAACCAGATGAGGGAACTTTCTTTTCAGAAGTTTTATGTTCTTCAAGCAGGCATCCTCAGGACGAGTGGGATACGCCGACACACAATGGAGCAAACAGTAATTATCCTTCCCGTGCTTCTCCATTATATCGACGATTTTCTCCACCGTCTGGGAACTCTGCATTCCCGTGGATATCACAAGTGGTATCTTGCTCTGGGCAGCAGTCTCCAATAGCAAAAAGTTGTTGGCATCGCCCGATCCAATTTTAATAAAAGGCAAGTCGCACGCTATCAATTGCCGGAGTGAAATCTGAAACAAATAACGTAATTCCATGATGTAATGAAGAAGTGTAGCAGTACTTCATCCATCGCCGAGGCTGAAAACAGGATCCCTGTTTGCTGGGCAAATGCCTGTAGTTCCTTGAATTGGTCAATGCTGAACTCGAGAAACTCCTTGTGTTCCCCATAGGTGCGTCCCCAGGAATTCTCGCTCTGGTACGGTCTATCCAGGGCTGCTTTGGTGAATTTCGCGGAGAGACAAGACTTTTGGAATTTAACGCAATCACAACCGCATTCCTTTTGTGTAAAATCTGTGATTAATCTGTTCTTATCAAAATTGTGTTCTTACTTTGGCCTTCTTTATCATAAGCTTCGCGAGATCAAGTGATCCCTGGTGGTTTTGGCCAATTTCGGCAATTACGAATATTCCTCCATTCGGCGATCCAATTTTCTTACTGCCGATTTTAAGCAATGGCATGATTATACACTGTAAATTGTTTGTGATTTGTGTATCAATTAAAATGACCGGCACTGATAACTTAATTTAATGATGGGTATTTCTCCCACATCTTCAATAGTTCAATCTGAAGAGTAGAAGCTCTTCAATGCAATGTTAGTGCCATCTAGTGTTGGGAAGCGGAACGATTTCCCGGACCCTCTCGAACCGTCGAAAAATCATGAAAAGGGGCTCGAGAAATGGCAAACTTGTCTTTGACTTTGTTCGAATGATGCTTTTTTGATTTTTCAGAAAAATGGCCACCGTGAAAAAGACCAAGGTAAAACCTTGCTTGTTCACAAGTAATTCAATCAACTGGACTTGAATGAAATAAACAGAAATTGTTCCCCTCATGAGACACATTTAATATTTTGAAACTTCAGTATAAAAATTGTTTACGGAATATTAGCCAAATAGTCCTTAACAGTAGCCGGGTCCAGACGCTTGAATCCTGTCTTGTCGCATACGCCTACCTCGATATTATCAGCGGTAATCTTCCCTTCGAAACCCTCTTTTAATGTTAAAATAGCTGTGTGCACAGCGTCATCCAGTTCTAAGTCTTCGCTGTACCTGTAGAAACAGCAAACTGAGTAACTGCTTCACAAAGAAAGCACCATCATTCCTCACCTCTTTTCCAGGAAAGTTTTGCCGTTGATTGAGTTCTTACCCATTGCGGTAGCTTTCCAGGCGAAGTAAGCCCCAGATGGATCACATTGGAACAAGTAGGGTCGATCGTTGTCCCATCCGCAAATCAAGAGGGAAACGCCAAACGGACGCACACCACTAAAACATGATTTTATTGCATCCAATTTGAAACGATTAGTAATCAAAAATTTACCCGGATTGGGTGTATTCTTGCATCAATGTTGCAACTCGCTGGACCAATTGAGACACCGGAATCGGTTCCTTGTAGGTCAGATAATAGTTCTGAGCTAGTTTCCTTGCCTGCTTTACCAATAAACGATAATCTGGACCCATGCCAGAGTATACCATTCCTATATGTCCTGTGATCATCTCCACACGATTCACACTGTGCTCATCGTACAAGATCGATTTGTGCTTGTTCTCGGTTGCTAAAACGACTCCATTCGATGCTGTAATTGAAAATGCAATAAGATCGGAATTTTCGAAATAATAATGCTCATTACCCATGATGCCAACGGAAGGAGCCCCGGCAGACACGGCAGCGAGAGCATATTCAATTTGCACTAATTTACCAGAGGGGCTGGAAACAAAATACAAGTCATTCAGAAAATTAGGTTATGAGAGGCTCAATTGCAAAGTCATGAAATTAATGTTGAATTTCCAAAAGTGGTTCAAGCTAAATTCGCTCACCTGAATGTTGTTAACGAAAAACTGTAGCGTTCCGACGCCATTTTTATATTATTTTAACACAAATTAGCACTGAACTTATTGAAATTACTTCTTCACGGGTTCCTCCAAAACTACTGAAATTTCCGACAAGATTGAAGATTGTCAGTTTATAAACAATACTGCCACACCGAGTGACTTTGTTCGAACGATGCTTAAACGTGCGTTCAACACGATTGTGGCATTTGTAAACCTTATTTAACCTCACTTTTTTAAATTTAAGCGGGGTTTTCTGGAATCATTTTAAATTCAACTTAAAAAGAGTAAAAATGTTGAGCATTTAAAAAGTCAATTAAAATGAAAGAATTTATATTCACCATTTATTCAATATATGCATAAATCACATCATTAAGTCCAAATATCCTCTCGATATTTTAAATTACTTTTATATTCTAGTATAATTTGTTGTGTATTTTCCGTGTTTAATATACTTGATATACACTGTTCTAAAGCATTCTGAATGTTTTTTGATATCTCAGCGCCATCCGCACAAACATATAGGATACAATTATCACTTGTAAGCATATTAACGACTTCATTTGCATTGTCGAGGAGAGCATCCTGAACATAACGATAACGGTCCGATTCTCTCGAGAAACAACGCAGAACTCTGTCTACAATACCAAATTCAAGAAATTGTTCAATTTCCTCACTGAATATAGCAGATTTTTTATGGCGATATCCTGTGACTAGTAAGGCTCTTCCAGGGACCCGTGATTTATCCTGGTTTTGAACTACCAACTGTGATTTGTGCTGCAGAAAACCAATGAAAGGTGCAACGGCAGTTCCCACACCAATCATAATAATGTCCTTTGTGAATTCCTCATTCGTATACCTAAACGAATTGGTCTGACGAAAGTATAAGTCAACGCGCAAGTCCAACTGACGATTTTCCTCAAATATCCTTGCTAGTTTTTGTAGTTTGCCTGTGGTTTGTCCCGGTTTCAAATTAAGAATAGAAAAAACTATTTTAATCTCGTTCGCACACATCAGCGGACTATTGGCGATGGAATAGGGCCTCGGAAGAAGTCGTGGCAAATATTCCAGCAGCGCATTGATTGGAGGTCGGCATGTTTTACAAAACCTTAAAAGTTCCGGTAAACTGATATTACACTTGACAATATCATTAAAAACTATTGAATTCTTATCACAAATAGCCATTAGAACTTGTATATCCTCTCGACTGCTAGAATAATTGGCCAGCATGCGATAGAATACCTTCTTTGGAGGACAATTCAAGCTCACACAATCCGTTAACACTTTCCTGATCGTTGAACTTTTGGGAATATAATCAGGAATTTTGAATTTTTTTACTTTTGTTGTGGATTTAGCAGCTGAAAGATTGTAAATCCTGTCTGCAACATTTTCTAAGCCCAGTAATTCTATTAAACTTTGTACATCGCCGTCAGAATTTTGCGAAATAATTCCAATAGTATCTCCCGGTGAAAATTCAACCTTGCAGTCCTGGAAGAATTTGTGTTAAGACTTTATCGAATATAAGAATTATTACCACTAACTGTGATGTCAAAGGTAAGTTCCACAACGTTTTTAGATTGTTCATTGTTTCCGTCAACAAGGAATCTAGCTGTTTTAATCTGAACAGAATTAACAGCAGACTTTTGAAAAGGCAACACCTGGATGTGCTCGCTCGGAGACTGGATTTTAGAATCAACATCTGTGTATTCAATATCAATGGAACACGAATATTCGTTTTTTACTGATAACTCGTCAGCAGAAGATAATTTACAAAGTGCAAGGATATTCTGTAGTTCCTCCATAGTTGACAACCCTCGTTCCGTCAGTCAGCTTTTTTATTTACATGAGAGTTGAGGAACATAGGTTAAGTACTTTCACAATCTTAATTACGGCTAGAGCAGCTTTTCAATAGCTGAATTGCTCCGATCGATCTACTACAGTATATTGGCTCAAAACTGGCCAAGCTAATAATGTAATAGAATATAGTCGAAAATAGCAGCGGTTTTTTTTTAAATATGCTTGTCTTTTTTTGTACTTGTAGAAAGTAAGTTAATTTTGGCTTAACTTTTAGAATATACAAATAAATATACTGAATATTTTATTCAGAATTCGGTGCGAAAAACAATTGTGGATTTCATGTAACAATAGCATTTGTTTTAATAGCTAATCCTTTACAATAACTCGACTATAATTTGTTTCAATCCCTATAGTTATAAAACCAGTTAATAAAAACTGTTACAGAATAAAAATTTTAAATTAAACCACCAAAGAACATCACTTCAAATTACACGCAATAAAACCATTTAAAACATTCAGAAAAAAAGTTAGGAATATAACAAAAACGTAATAATTTTGTTCGACCTGTAGTTGCTTATTGAAGACTAGAAAAAAAGAGAAAATAATAAACTTACGGTAACAAAAAAGGAAAATTCATTGTTTAAATAAATGCTTCAATTCCTATTTAGGCACTTGCTTTTCCAATACATTTTTTTCTTAAATCTTCTAAATCGCGCCTCTTCAAATTCCCAGGCACTTTAAATATACTCTCAATAAAACTGTGACAATTTGTAACTATTTGATCGTTAACAATTTCACTGCGAAATAAAGATGCTAAGGCTGATATATCATCGGTTTTTAAAATCTCATTTTTATGCGTAATTATCATAGACAGACCAACACGAAATAATATCTGAAAACAAATGGAATTGTAGAGATTGAATTAAATCCTTTGCCTTTCAGACTACCTTATATCCTTCGGAAAAAACACAATCCCATATTCGTAATACTGTTTCCACAGGCAGCACTTCAGCGTACAAGCAAATGAACCATTTACTTGCTATCACAGCGTACGGTAAACCTAATGTAATGATAATCAATCGCATCTCAATTCACAACAACAAATGCGGGAGTTTTACTTGCTGATAAAAAAATACCAACCTAAATTCTCGATATGTCGGTGAACTTCAGGTACTCGAAGAATTATAAGCTCTTTAAAAACGGAGAGATCTCGTATAAGGTTTGTCATAGTTTTTGTGTAATATTGTGGAACGATATTCTCAACAACAACTTTAAGCAACCAAAAAGTTGTTTCTTCATTATCAGTGACTATGATCAAAAGACCTGCAAAGGGGGAATATGTTAACTAACTTAAAATGCTCGTTCAAACATAATTTCACAGATAATATCACCTGCAATATAATTGAGTCCTTGGCAGTAACCTACCTCACGATTATGATGAGCATAGGCCATAAGAACATTATACAACTTCTCCTTTTTCAAGTCAAAATAAATGTTATCCGGAAATGTACGTGGGAGGTCAACTCTAATAGCATCACCTGGACAACAATTCAACTTTAGATAGTTGGTGCAGGTGATTACTTCAATTTAATTACCAATTTCATTATCAAAATTTGCTCGCAACAGATTACGATAAAGCTCCGGAGACCGTTTCTGTTGTTTGTAAGCTCCAGACACCTTCATCCATACTTCAGGTCGATATGGAGCTGTGAAATTGCTTTGGTATAATGGACATTTCTGCTTTTATACAAGCACCATTACCTGGAATTCCTTTCCTAATAAATCTCTTCAATGTAGATGTTAACCTTGTGAAGTCTGTATTTTTTCGCATAAGGGTTTCCCATCGAATCCTTCGTTTTGCAAGCACTTTAAGATATGATGACATGAATTTTTCATATGTTTTGTAGTCAAAGTCTTCTTGCCGCCGAAATCCATATTCATCTACGTCACTGGATTTTTAGAATGAAACATGAACTTTTTATTGCACTCAATTTATTTTCAGTATATTATGACTCATTTATCCAGTGATAAAAATCTAAATAATTTGGGGATGAGTGTCTGCTCATTGTATCAATTAAATTAAACAGAATTAAGTCCCAATCTCTAATTTTCAGTGATTGAAAAGTTCCCATGGAATGGGGATCTATGTATTTCATGGACATTGATCCGCCCACAGCCCGTAAAAGATAAAATCTTAGGTCGATGAACGCCCAAAAAGAATTTGTATTTTGCTCACCTAAACTGCGATGTCGGTGCCATGGAAAGAGTGACTATCCTCAATTAAAACTTCAATAAACTGCACAAGCAAATTATCAATAAATAATTCCTGTTATCACTTATAGTAAGTAAATGTTAGTCATTGCTCTGAGGTTTTTATCGCAACGAAGGGATGTCGAGAAACACTCTCCTCCTCCACCTGTGGGAAGAAACAAAAAACACCTGCTTGTGCACCGAGTTTTGACAAGCAACTGTCAAAGTTTGACAGAAGGAAACGGTTTAAAAACCGCAAACAACTCGAAAGAAAAATAATACTGGGCATAGTGCAAAAATAATTATTATTACTATGCAAATATGCAATGATGAATCATTAAAATTAATGGGAAATTTTTTATACAATTTTTGGAATATTGCAGAATGAGTGAAAATGATTTTCGAAATATCCCTATTAGTCCAGTGCAATTAGGTTTTAAACCGGACAAAATTATTAACAGGGTAAAAAATGGTGGAAAACATTCAGAATAATGTCTTGAGTCACTCAAATTCCCAAGAAATCAAACTTGGGAAACGGCCACCATTTTGGAAAAATGTGATCCAGAAGGGAGGTTTTTCGCTTATATCTCCTAAAATATCAAACATTAGAAAAAGTTCTACAAATCAAAGTTGCAGAGCATTATATTCTGCATGGAATAACACCCAGCACGAATTTTTTGAACCACCCGCTACCAAATTAAGTAGGTCAAATTTCGGCCAACTTTCAAAGATTTACGAAATACTTTATTTCGACGTCAGTTATCCTCAAATATCTTCGAAAATTACCTGTTTATTAAAAAAGTATTCCATATTATAACAGTTGTAGGAAATTTAATTCTGGGTCAAATGAGACAAAGAATGAATTTTTTTGGACCACTCACATGTCAACATTTCAACTTCAGGTTTATCAAAATATATTCTTCAAAAATGTTAAATAAGAAATAATTTGGAACATAAACAATGCTTAAAGCGGTAATTACGAGAATAATCATAAATAGGTATTACACCTGTACAGATACAGCTCGATGGAATTTTTTCTTATATATGGAAAATTGGACCAACTTTGATCTACTGTACTTTGGTAGCGGTTGGTACAAAAATTAGTGGTAGGTCTCATTACATGCAGAATTTAATACTCTACAAATTTTATTAGGAGCACTTTTTCTAATATTTGATATTTTAAGAGAAATATGCAAAAAACCTCCCTCAAAAACATCCCTTCTGGATCACATTTTTCCAAGATGGTGCCCGTTCCCCAAGTGGGATTTCTTGGGACTTTGGGTGGGCCACTCAAGAGATTATTCTGAACGTTTTCCACCAATTTTCACCGTCTTAATAATTTTGTCGTGGTAAAGACAACTTTTTGTCTAATTGCTTTGCACGATATAGATTTTTTTGGTTCAAAAATACAAGCAGTATAAACTAGTTTGAAAACAAGAAACACGCTCAATTGACTTTAAAAACAAAATACTCAATTAATTGTTTATAATTTAAATATTCAAATTTTCTTCTTCCAAATCAAAATTCCTCATGCACTGATCCAGCAACAAATTCAATTAGCATAATCCGATCTTACAAACCAACTAAAATCGAACAGTACAATTGTAATGGGAAAATGTTGTTTTTTCTCACATAACACCTCAACAATATTGAGATCAATTGCAAGCATAAATTGTTCCCTTGTATTTCCACCCCAACCGAACCCCTTGATTTCAAACTGAATGCAGGGAAAGGGGGTACAGTCGCCTGTTTACATTGATTTGTAACGAGATTTCACTTGAGGATGTCAAAGCGGACTTTGATCAAGGGTTGATTAGTGTCGACAAGATCATCGGGGGAAGGAAAGCGTATGTTTTTCGGTATCTATAAATCGGGGTAAAGAAAAAAACCGGCAAACATTAAAGAGGAAGAAATCGGAAGTTTACTGGATTGTGTTTTGTCGCCTCAAGCAATTTCACGTTCGTGGTCTGTGATTAAAAGTGAAGCGTGTCGTGTCACGTGCCACGAACCCTCTTCATAACTCTAAAGTATGACCATTGACTGGCTAATTTCTGTTCACATCAGGAAGTAATTCAATTTTCTATTCACACCCTCTTTGGACAGCACAGATTGAATTTGTCCAGTGGAAACAAAATGTAAATGATTCGAAGACTTTAAATTCATTCCAGTTTTATATGAGAGGACTAGAGGACAACTTTTCTAACGAACAAAATGCACTTTTATTTAAATCTTATGATGGTATCTGAATTCTGGGTTTCTCGTTCACTTTCGTTTCTAATAGTACTAAAAAAGGACGTTAGTTATTATTTTAACAATCTTTTGTTTTCAATATTTAGTGTAGACATGATCAGGAATCAGGATGTCTTACATCCTGTAGAAACTCAGCGTAGCATAACATTTTCCCACAGATTAGTAAATATTTACCATAGTTACATCATTGTGCAATTCGACACGAGTATTGAAGCCATCAAAATAAACAGGATCAACATAGGATTAAATCCTTGTAGTACCGTGAAAGTACTCGTGTCAGTCATAGCCGCAGGGTGGTTAACGTTTTCAAATATTTACAAATCGATCAGTTCCAGGATGAGATCCGATGATGGGTGCAAATTAAGGGCCACTTGAGTTAAAAAGATTCCAGTGGTAGAATCATTAAGGGTTTCACACTGGAGTGCACTCATTGGCCCGTCTGGTTCGAAACTATTCCTCCCACAAAGGACACACGTCGCCGAACAATTCAAATTGTTCCAAAATAAAAATCTCGGCCAAAGCTGTCCGTGAAGGCACGCGCTTGGTCACGTGCCCCATGACAATTTCAATTGCGGGTTGCGGCTGTTTGTTGATCACAAAGGGTTCAAAACCGAAGCTTAGTCCTTGAGTGAGGGTGCTGCAGCAGGGTAACATTTTACATGACTGCGATCAGGATGTGGCAGGGGGCGGTAGTAAATTACTAGTGTGGAAAATTACATGTTAATAAATTGGCCGGAAAGATTCCTCAATGATGTTAGGGTTTTCATCCGGTTTTCCTTTGACTTTGTTATCGCGTTATTTTTCTTGTCACTTGCACTTTTATTATGATTTACGTCATTTTCATTCATTGAGTGCAAATTATTATTTTTCAAGGATTAATCCATTTTTGGTGTTGTTTTCTTCGCGTTTAGTTTCAGTGCAATTTTCACCTGTGCGCTGAAATTTGAAACCGACGTCAGAAAACATTCATTCAACTAAAAAGAGGGTGTCTTCTTGTCAGGACCAGCATAGTCACAATTTCATCTGTCATGAACAGAAAAGGAGCCTGGGCCCAGGGGTTCCCCTTTTAAAAGCAACCAAAATAAAATATGAAAATGATGTACACATAAAAACATGAAATTTATTGTAGTACAAAATCAATTCAGAACAATGGCTTGCATCCTTTTGGCTATCAGTTTAAAAAAGAAAACATTATTCAAATACAATTCTCTTTGATATCTTCGTATTACCAAATTCAATTAACTTAAAGACTTATGTTTATATAATGAGAACTTTTTTATGGATTCCAATTCAAAAATCAATTTAAGCAAATCTACTTCAAAGTCTTGGAAATATCTAAACGTAAATTTTGAATTTTTCTAGCGGTGGAATGCAAAACAAATCAATAAACAGCAGACGAAAGAACGCTAAACACCATCGATGGACCATTATCTCATTTCCACAACTTTATGTCATTTCCAGCAGCCATTTTTCCGTCTCACCCCCCACTTTAATTTGTCGAAAATAGGGTAGAAAATGTACCAACAAAACCATTGAAAACGTACGTCACACATTTAAGAAGCTCCGCCTTCATCCCTGATAAGGGATGCTGGGGTAAAATGATTGGCTGGAGCAATTCTTCAGGGTGGGTTTTCGTTTGCACTATAAATTTCATTTCCGAGTGCATTTAACAATCATTTCTGAAAATAATCTTGTGAAGTTGAGTCATCTCCAGATTTTATATTATAGTGATTCTAAATAAATTAAAAATAATTAAACAGTTTTGTTGATTGTGTTTAAACCTTAAAAACGTTGTATTGGAATTATTATATCAGCAACAATGTCAAGAAATCAACTCCCTGATTCGTCTTCATCGCCTCCTCTAAGGTGCGACCAGATTTGTATTTAATAAAGTTTTTGTGTTCAATAAATTAATTGTATTATTTAATAAAATTGTCTCAAGAAATGTTTCTGATAATTTGCAAAGTTATTCCATAAGGATATCTTTTAAAAACGCTTGTAATAACAAATCAAAGTTCACGATTTGTGCCAAAAGTAAATCATTCAATTTGTTATATGTTAAAAATTATTTGGATTAAATAATTTACATTAATTTTAGCCACATAAATTTCCATAGTTTTGATGATGACTTAATAAATGAGCTTCCATCTTGTGTTTACGCTGGTCAACATCTTCCTAACAGCGCCAATGGAAATTTGCGTTTAACATCAAATAATTTGCGACAAATCCAGCAGCAATATCTTCACCACTCAGGTAATGCAATGCAATAAACTATTTACGGATTTTATTTTCTTATCAATGGGTTTTGCAGATTGCTTGGATTCGTCCACACCAAATTTAAATCTACCCTCAAACATGCCGGGTTATGGGGCGCCCTACAAGGTCCAGAGGCAACAGGCCAACATCAGAGAACGAAAACGTATCCAGAGGTCTGCTCCAACTGGGTATCAAATTTGTTTCATAAATATTATTGTTGCAAAATTGTATTTGTCCTTATTGAGTCCATTTAACGTGAAAATCTTTTGTTAAATTTTCAGCAGTATCAATTCTGCCTTCGATGAGTTGAGAGTTCATGTTCCAACATTTCCGTATGAGAAGAGATTGAGCAAAATAGACACTTTGCGGCTAGCAATAGCTTACATAGCCCTTCTTCGGGAGGTGCTGGAAGCGGATTACGATCCTTTAACGTACGTGGAAAAGTGTTTAAGGGGCGAAATCAAGGCCGATAGAGCTCATTGGAATACAAGTGGTAAATTGACTTTGCAGTAAACAAAAAACATTGAACATTTAGATATTATGAATATTTTCAGATCTAACAGCTCGACTTTCGTGGATTAATTGGGAGAATCTTGGAGTTCATCCTGGACGACGGACTTTACTTACTTCTTTGGCGTTAACAAGTGATTCATCATGTGGATAAAATTGAAGTTGTGCACATTCCACTAACTTTGAATATTTATTGAAAACGTCTTCCTTTTATTGTTATTATTTATTCCAATAATTTATTTGTTTGTATTAATTCAAAAAATAAAGGGTACTTTAAAAATGCGAATTTTTCTTGAACCCCTTTTGGTGAATCTTTGGAAACAACTTCACAATATAAGTTTAATGTAATATTGAATACTGGTTTTCATTTATTTATGCTTATTTGTTTCATGATTGAAAATATACAGAGTGTCCCAAGAAGTAGTGTCATACGGAAGTCCAGAGGTAGAGCGCCTCCAGGGGTACCTGAATCACCCCATGTATGTTCAATATTCATGTTTAGACAGACATACTACAGGGTGTTTGGAAGCTAGGTGCGAAGCCTAAAGGGGGTGATAGCCGACGCCATTTACAACATTTTGAGCCATACATGTCTTAGACGAAGTCTGTTTTTTCTATTCTTTTTAATTGCTATTTTTAATTTGTTTTCACTAACCCAATTTCGGACAGTTAATTACCAGCAGTGCCCTAGTTAAAGTTGATATGTTTTTTTTTATATTTTTGATGGCTTGCCTGATGTGTATTCATTCAAATAATACAAGTTCCAAACATCACCGTTATTTTTAAAAAATACTATACAATTCTGAAGTCGTAGAAAACTTTTAAAATTTAAGAAGACTGCGTAGTTTAGTGCAAAATCAAGAAAAAAAATCATAACTCGAAAATTACCAAAAAATTGTAGAACATACATGGAGGTGATCTACCTCTGGACTTCCGCTTGACCCTACTTCTTGGGACACCCTGTATAGAAAAAATAATCTATAGGGTACTTAACCTACTTTATGTCTACATATCGATTGCCTCAATGAAATGTGTGATAGATCTAATGATAGAAAATACAAAATATTGCATGGAGAAGGGGGAGACATACGAGTATCAACTGTTTGGGAGTTACATGGTGATTCATAATTTCAAAATACATTGTAAACAATAATTCTATATAAATGCTCTTTCCGAAAATGCCAACCAATGCTACTTCCAACCATAACTTCTATGACGTTAAATTTTTAAAACATTTACATTTCCGCAAGTGAATGTCTTAGCAGTGATGGAAGGTAAAAAAACTGGTTGTGGAAAGATTATTGGAATAGGTTTTTTTTTGTCATGAGTTTGATGTCTCTTCGTTGATATATCGAAAGAAAATATTCAAAAACGACTTGTATATCGTGAACTCAGCGAAATTATGAATAAACGACAGTTGACATTGTAACTCCCAAACGATTCAAATTAGGTAGATCTACAATCAATCATACTGGCACACGATGTGTAGATGTAGAACAACCCTGTACCTATATCTCTAAACACAACGAAAAATAGTAAGTTATCGTTATTATATATTATATTATTATATTATATTTATATATGTTATATATAATATTTATCTGCTATAGATCTGAAAGCATAAATTGTAAAATTTTCCAAAGCTTTTTATGGATAAAAGTCCTTACAATTATTTTAAAAGCTTAAAGGGCTTAGAGACGCTTTATACAAAGCTTATTGAAAGTTGTGGTACGCGTGTGGATTTTTGGAAATGAAGAAAGGTTGAAGGACTTGATTAAAGGAGTTTGAAATTGATATAAAACCAACATGTAAAACAAAGTTTTTTACTATAATTCATCTAGTATTTTGAAAATAGTGATAATTAAAATTAATTAAAAACGATCAAAGATGATTTGATTTTATGCTAATTTTTTTTATGCACAGAAAGCTGTTTTTTTCCATTAGGTATTATTAAAAGTTATATATATGTTCCTTCTGTGATAACGGGATAAAAATTTAATAGAATGCATTGTCATTGAAAACGAGCCTATCTACAAAGTCTCAGCTCGATTGCATGACGGGAAGTTTGTTAAAATTAGCCGCCAAAAGATTTGCCTATATAAATAGTATATTAGGTATTATAAAGTATTTGATGGGTTTAATAGAAACATAAATAATTATTATAAGAAGGCACACAAACAGGCGAATCAGCACACAAGTAGGACTAGCAAGGATGTTGCAAGTGCAATATAGCAGAAGGCTTAGACATCTGATATCTTATCTGCAGTGGCAGGTGGTATTTATTTTATCCTTAATATAATAAAAAATGCCCAAATTTTAATATGAACAGTTTGAATCCAATTAAAATATCAATGAAAATTATCGAAAGATGGAAAAAACCAATAAATATTCAGCAGTAAAATGGATTTCGATTTTACAACTCAGCAAAAAACATATTGAGATTAGCAATCCTTAACCTTCAAGGAGCACCCTATTCTGTGTTTTGATAGCGGTGTACAAAAAAAGGTATATTTGAGGTTCAATATACAACAATTTTTTAACAATTTACCCTTTACCTTGGCCAAAGGATGCAAATCCCCAGAGAAGACGTCCATTTACCAGATCAAGAAGTTTATTCGAATCGAGGTAAAGTATTTTTCAATAATCATTTATTATCAGATATGTAAACTGAAAGGAAATTATTTCTGTAAAAAAAGCCTACGAAATTCTTTTGGAAATAATATTCGTGGAAAAATATGTTAAAACGATAAATATGTAGGTACGTGTATAATAAAAAAAAAAAAACTGAGATTTCTTTATTCAATCTGAGAGAAAAAAACAGCAATCACTGCAGGATTTCTTGAGGGGAATAAAGGATTGGTTGGGATGGTAACAATCACGACATCGTGTACCTTTTATTTTGCAGCAGTAACAAAAGAAATTGGCGTAGAATAAAATGCTGCGATTGACAATATTCCAAGTTGGAAGCGAAATTGATGAGACTTGAGAAAAGAAAAGAATATTCGATAAGAGATAAATATTGACTGGAGTGGTCAATTAAAATAGAATCAATTTATTTTAATGACAACAGTTGTAGAAAGAAATGTTTTGAATTTCCAAGGCTTATAACTCACTGCACACTTGCATGTTAAATTAAATACTGTAAAAGTAATCAGCAGTGTAATCGGAAATACCGGTTGAGTTCTGTAAACACGAGCTCAGCCCTGATGTTTACCATTAATTCAAATGTATTAAAACTTGCAGAACGAATAGGAATAGAAACGAGTTCCGATGAAAGAGAATTCCTCGACTGCATTTAAATATTCCAAGTAGATTCTTTGTGTCATATTAATTCAGTTGAGCATAACCCTTTCGATATTCCTTGCGCATCGTTCTGTTTGAACACACATCGATTGTAAGTTAACACGGCCAAATAACGAAAGTATGTTGTTTGGTTTTTAATTTAATTTAATGTGAGGAGCCAATAAACAGTCCCAGCCGATGGTTCGTATAACCGAAGTTCATTCATCAATTAATTCATCCAGAAGACGCCATTCAATTGTGATAGTTTCTCATCGATCGCGACGACGGAATTAGTATGTGCTTTAAATTGTGTGTTATCACCGTGATGCAAATTGTTGACTTTTTTGGTATATTTTCTTATCTGTAAGTTCAAAGACTTTTGGAGACTTTCGTCTTTCCACAATTTCAGTTAGTCGTTTGTGGGAATCCGAGTGTTAATGGTGTTCTCGATGCAGTGATTGCCGTCTGCGGAATCTCGAATAAGACTCAGGTCAAGTTTATACAAATGTTATTTTATCTCAGGTGAGATTATTAGCGAGTGGTGTTGTTTTTTTTTTTTTTTTTTGCATAAATGTTTGTTGAATTAGTGAATAGTGCTCCCATTTAGTAACATTTTTTGAAGTTCATCCTTGTGCAGATGCGCATGACGCATTGATTCCTCCTTTTAAGTTGTGTAAATAATGATACTAAATTTGGAAACAGATACTGAATAAAAAACTGATTAAGGAATTTGAACGAGTTTGTTCAATTCCATCAGACAACCCCTGGAAATGTTCAATTACGTGCCCGAATTCACGCAGTAATCGTGTTTATTTTGCTAAATCGTCTAGTCATTAGTTACACTATGATGGTATTGCCATAATTTTGTTTTAACTTCAGTTGATTTTATAAGCATAACTAAACTATAAATGTTTCATTTTAATTTGTTTGCGGTTAACGTTAATCAAGTTGCAGTACTCTTCTAATCAAGTCCACTTCCCGTAGAGGACTTTTGTGTCAGATAGTGCGTGTGTACTGTGTAATGAGGGTAGGAACGTTAATTGAAAATTATGTGAAACTTAGAGGAAAATTTCCTATGGACAAAATCATTAAGAAGATATTATTTCATTCTAAATAACAGAACCAGTTCTCCTCGTGCCGGAAATAATAAGTAATGAAAGTTGATCTGCATAAAAATCTAGTCAAAACAAAAAAAAATATTCTAAAAATCATTTTCTAATGTTCTTGGTGACGTAATTTAGTTAGATATGGTTCAAGATATTATATTTGATTTGATCAAATGGAATTTATTATTACGATTACATAATTTGGAACGCAATTCGTTCCATTGCATTTTTATTTAAACAGTTTGTATTTTTCTTTATACGATTCGATGCGAGATTCGATGCTAGCACTGATCTGAAAAAATTGTGGGTTTAAAAATGTTTAGTCTATCAGAAGATTGTATTAAAAGTGCTTATTAAGGAAATTAGATATTTATTTGGTATTTGCAGAGCCTGCTTGCAGTGCAGACATAATATGCACCTCATTCCGGACCATATGTTAATTGTTTATGTATATGGCATGTAATTCAAAAATTTAAGAATTTATTTTTGGATTTTAATGGGAAATACTGACAAACAGTAGCATCAGTAAATCATGAGTACAAAATCATTAAGATAAAAGAATTTACCTTATCTTGTGGAATTGTGTTTGCTGTATGAAAAAAAAAAAAAATTATTTATACAAAAAAGTATACAGTCATCATCGTGTTTTATGGATAGAAGTCTTTCACACTTTTCTACTAATAAGAAAAATGCATAAATCATATTTATTTTAAAGTCGTGTGGAAATTCACAAAAGATGTCTCCTGTAGTCTTATTTTGAAATTTAACAAAAATTTTATCTGCGGAGATAAATTTCAATTTGTGTAAATTTTATTTGAATTTGTAAACTAAGCTAACTCATTTGTTGTCACAACTGGTAATAGTCGAGAGTAATTGAAAGCACCATTGAAGCAATTTAGGCTTGTTTGCTTCCTCCGGAGTTTAAGTCGAACGAGAGACAATTAAACTTTATCCGTCATTGATTTAGCCCTACTATAGCTTAGTGTGGATTAATTTTTTCGATTGTCTATAATAGTAATACACTAGCTTTATTACAAGTTTATGATTTTAATTATTTTAATTTGTATTTCATATACAAATTAAAGTAAAATCACAATTTATTAGATTGTAAGACAAAGTGTTTTGCGTCGAAAATAATTCGCCCCAGTAACGAAAGAAGAGATAAACTTTCAACCTTGGAATTGTATTTCAGAGTTAAATATATCAAAAAGCAATCATTGCGTTGCACTCAGTAATGGATAGCCTCTAGACTTTAGATATCGAGACTAAATGCGAATGGTTCCATTATTGATTGTAAACAAAAAAAAAATTGGTTTTGATACGCGGTCGGAGCGAAATTGGTGAGCACGTAAAAAAGTATTTTTTAAATATTTCCAAGGAGGATATTATGGCTGCGTCAAGAATTCATATCTCTGAATGTATTTAGTTTCAAATTTATTCTTCTTATCAGTTGATGAATTTCTTGTCACCTTTCAAAGTCTTATTAATTTTGATTTCTCTATTTTTTCAGTCATGAAGTGAACAGAACTCTCGAACCATATTGGAATAATCAATCGAAGCTTTAATTCCGAGGAGGAAAGCAATTGTGCTTCTTGATTGGTAAATTAGTTGTCAACTATAAGAACATCAAAACTAGCAGACAAAATGGGTTTGTGAAATATTGATTTGAATATGAAAAAAGGGTTACATGTTCTTTTATTGTATTTTAGAGGATCCAGTTCAAAATACGATGGGAGACTGGGGACGATGGCAGATGCCGGCTGTACTAATGATCTACATCTACAAACTGGCGCTTGGTTGGCATACAATGGCGGTAATATTCCTGGGCCCTAAGCAGGACTTCACTTGCGCAACCCCCAACATAACAGATCCATGCTCCCCTGAATGCTTGAAAAGGGAATTCGACACAAGCACTTTCACGTCAACCATCATCTCCGAATGGGATTTAGTGTGCCAACGTAAATATTTCGCAACCGTGCATCAATCTGTTGTAATGTTGGGAGTGTTGTTGGGGAGCATAATTTTTGGAGCTCTTTCTGATAAGTACGAACGATGTAAAAATAAATTTTAACATTTCTAAATATTGTAATTTACAGACTTGGAAGAAAATTGCCCTTATTTGTCAGTATGGGTACAATAATTGTAACTGGAATATTAACAGCATTTTGCCCATGGTTTTGGTTATTCTTGGTTGCAAGGTTCATCAATGCATTGGGTATAGGAGGAGGGTTGGTAGTGAGGTATGAAATTAATAATAAATTTTTAAGAAATAATTAAGGTAAAAAAAATATTTTCAGTTTCGTTTCAATGATGGAAATTGTTGGAAAACCGTACAGAGAAGGGATCGCAATAAGCTATCAACTCCCATTTTGGTTGGGACATTTAACATTACCGTTAGTCAGTTACTTCATTCGAAATTGGCAAGGCTACCAACTTGCAATTTCCATAATGAGTTGTGCAGTATTGCCAGCATTTTGGTTTATAACAGAAAGTCCCCGTTGGTTGTTTTCAACGGGAAAAATACGAGAAGCAGCAGATATTCTTGAAACTGCAGCTAAAGTGAATAAATTACCAACAGAAGATATTTATGAAACTCTAGAAGCAAAGTATAAAGCAAAGCAAACTACAGAAGATAATAATAAAGGTAGTTTTGTCGATCTCTTCAAAGGACCAGTTTTGCGGCGAAAGACTCTATGCATCTCGTACAATTGGCTTTCTTGCAGTATGGGTTATTATGGAATTGTTCAATACGCGGGGTATTTAGGAGGGAATGTGTTTGCGAATGTAGCAATCAGTGGAGCCTTAGAAATTCCAGGAACAGTAATTTGTATCTATATGACGAAATATTGGGGAAGAAAAAAAACAATGATAATTCCTAATTTACTCACAGGAATTTCGATGTTAATTATAGCTTGTTTACCAAATTCGAATTCAGAAGCAGTTCGTTGGACAATTGTTTGTTTAGTATCACTCGGAGTGATGGGCATGACAATGGCATTTGCGAATGCATATCTATACTCAGGTGAACTGTTTCCAACTGTTGTGCGTAATGTTGGTGTAGGAACTGCTTCGATGATAGGTCGAATTGGAGCTATAATTGCTCCTTTCATTGCAAATGTAGAGCAAATTTGGATATCCTCTTTAATTTTTGGTATTGTACCTATAATTGGCGCCATTTTATGTCTGTTTCTACCTGAGACTAGAGGTAAAAACTTACCAGAAACTTTGGAAGATGCAGAGAGGGTTGAAAAGAAAGGAAGATAAACATTTAGGATCAAAGTGTTTTCTATTATATTAGTATATAATAAATGTATGATTCAAATTCGCATAATAAAATATAGTTTTGTAAAAGAAGAGGTTTTCAATATCAATATTATGCAGCTTTAGTGAATATGCTTTTCTTGGAGTACAATTTATTAATGGTCGCAGAGGCGCGCCAGATTAGTAACCCCATTTGGAAGGTTTCATGCATTCCAAACAGTGGCTGGCACTGAGGAATATGTCGAAAACTGCATACGCCACATGTTCAATATCTTCCAGTTGTATCGTCGGTTCAATGGTTGTGGTATCTGTGCGGCGAGGAGAAATGTTCGAAGATATTTGAAAATTCAGCAGACTGGTGCTGGTAACCATTTGATTTTGGCCATGTTCCATTCCTCGCTCCTGTAAAATTTACTATAGTATTTTGCCTAAAAATCACTCTAGGATAAGAACATCTGGCCCCACAAACTCGTCTTATAACGATTCTCTACTGGTTTGTATTAATATAACCTATAGTGGAGTGTCGTGTAGGTTGAAACAGCTTACAGCTCACACCAAATTGTATTAGTGTAGGTAAAGTTATGGTATTATCAGTAGCTAACTTTTCAAAGCATGCAGACTTACTAACGCCATCCTTATACTTGAACAAGCCAAAAAAATTTGTCAAAAAAGTGTTTTCAAAATTTTTCCGTAATTGAAAAAAGTGTGATTTTTTCATCGGTATAAAAAGCTGAGTATCACATGTGTACTATACTTTCGCTCTATGTTCTAGTTCCGTAGTAATTTCGCGCAAATCTTGCATGGAAAAAGAAAATTTCAAGTCATCTCAAAATGTCGGCCATTCTTGTAAGTTGAAACACTTGATGTCGTGTAGTTTGAAACACTATGTGACGTCTTCCTTTAAACAGTGACGAGTGAATAACTAAAGGAAAAATAATTAATCAAACAAAACAAATAAGTAGACAAACAAGTGAATTTTAAAAAAGACAGACAGTGTTGCAGTGAAAATTAATATTTTAGAGTGAAAATAGCAAGCCGTAGACCGAGATAAACTGGTCATGTTTTTCTGATTTTGATGCATTACAAATAAATTTACATTTGCAAATAAGAAATTAACAATAAACATTTAAAATTTGGGGTTTTTATAAAAAAGACTTTAACTGTTTTCAATTACTATGTCTGTTTCAGCCTACACGACAAATTTTTTGACGGCCAAAATTATACCATAACTCTTTTAATTTTGATGCAATTCAATTACTTTCTTCGACAAAAATATAACCAATAATATTACTTTACCAACAGTATGTAAAACTCTGGGGTATATTAATTATCGAGTCAAAAGTTTCGATTAAAAATCCAAACGCATTTCAACCTACACGATCCTCCCCTATATGTAATTAACAGTTAATACGTAATAATTTTAACATCCGTTTAATCCGGAAGTTGCCCATACCTCTCGATAATCCTTGAAAGTGTATGAAAGCAGTTGTTTGTGATAAGAATTCCCACGTTGCTGATAAGCAGAAGATTAATTTACTGAAGGCAATTTCGTCTTCGCAAATTCGCTTGCATTGGTGTATGTACTTTAAAACGATAATAATAGCTTGAATACTATTTTTATTGATGGCAACTACATAAAAAGTATTAACTAAACTTTAATTTAGATGTTTGAAGTGTAGATAGGAATTAAAAGAAATTAGTTATTTTCAGCGTAAATGGAACATAAATTAGATAACTTTATTCAATTGATTTTTAAATGTTTACGAATGGTTTCTTAACTTGGTAATTCAGTGTAGTAGAATTTTAATCTGCGTCATTTATAACAAATTATCAAATAAAAATGAATTTAAGGAATATGCATACTTCAGTTGACCAGTACATTTTTTTTCGAATCAAAAGCTCGAAACGGTTGTCGCTGACCAACCTCGATGTAAAAAAAAAAAATGATTGTTTCACATATACGACAGGTCGACGTGGTCGAAGTGGTCAAGCGCTTGTGAGATTGCCGCAATAGAAATGCTGAACGACTTCCAGATAGCATATATACACTACTCTCGTCCGCCTTTATTTCCCATTAAAACACTTCCGATGAATTTCTAGGAGCAGTTGAAGAGGATAGGGGCCAACGACAGTCAGCAAACATAAAGTCGACAAAAACGACAATCACAAATTCAATTTGCATCGAGCTGACCGGCAAACTTCTGTGCTTTACACTATTAACTTATAACCATATTGTACCCGGCTTGTTTGCTTTGCCACTAACTTCTAGTATATTTTTAGTCAAGTCGCAAAATACCTTCTTGGGAGGATAAAGCTTGAGTCACAAATCAGTGTCATCGGAAGTATGATAGTGTCAAGTTGAGCCGCAACTTTGGTTTTATTCGGGGATGAAAATTGAATCGGTTGTGATCGTGACAACATTTGGTGAACTTCTCGTTGAATGTATTATAGTTAAAATTTAAATGGAGATAGATAATCGTTCGTAAGTGTTTTAAGTTTTTTGTAAAAATAATACTAAGTGATAAAATATTTACTATCGTGTTAATAATAAAATTTATATGTATAAGTGACATGATGTTTCAGAAAAATATGTGTTCTAACTTCATAGAAATTCTTCTTACCTGCATGAAAGTGTTTGAATATACTTTTAAAAAACATATATTTTTAATCCTTTTCGTTATAGTGTTATATAGAAATTATATAATAGTGCGATTATCAGATGATGTGTTCGCTTAAGAGTTTAGAAACAAAGAATTGAAGTAATTGTGAAGTAATTTTGAAGTAATGTGTAACTTTAGATCCTTGAAAAAATTCTATTAATTCGTGTTTATTTCCCGTATATAAAGTAATAATTATAGAATATTATATTGTATGTCGTTTCAATTATGGTTCAGTGTATAGTAATGAGTATTCAAAGTGATGAAATTATTGATCCTTTGGATCCTGCCATTGTCTACAACAAGCTCAATGGAAGAACAATATGCGAGGAAGAGGATAGTATGCTCTTAATGGATAACCCAAAATGCAATATAATTAGTAAGTCAAGCAAAATAGTTAATAAAAAATTTTTTTTAATTAACTGCCTTAAGTGAGTTTAAGTTGCCGACAAATTTAAACTGAAGACATGTATCAAGGTTGCAAATATAAACCAAATCTGGTTTATTAAATTGCCTAGAACAATGGTTTTATTTTGTTTGTTTTTTTTTTATCCCGACATTATTACACTGTAAGAAAAATGCCGTACAAGATCCTTGACGATGAATCGCTGTAAGCAGCAATTCGCCTTATTAATGGGTACCTCAAAATTCTTGTCAGCTTAAATTCTGTGAAGTGTTTTGCATATCTAAATTGGCTTTTGTTTCAGGAAAAGAAAAACCACCACCATAATTGAATAACACTGTAATAGCTGGATAATCTAAGCAATTGCTGCTGTTATACTTCAGAGTATCCACTTGACATAGTACGATTGTTGTTGCTTTTGCTCATGGTCCTCCACCAACTGATGGATGGTTGCGATTTTATTTAGAAGCAGCCCTCAGTTGATTTTATCAACTCAATCATAAATTAGTCATCATCACACCGTTGGCGTGAAGTTAAATGGTGTTAAATTGTGATTTGATTGTGTTTGTACAATTCAATGAGAATGATAATAATAATAATGTCGGTGATAATTGTTAAAAAATTGAAGACAAAAATGGGCATTGTCAGATAAAGCAACTTTTATTTTTGATAATTGATTTTTTGTGAATGAAAATTGATAAAGAATTAATTAATAAAGATAATAAAAATTATTATTTGGTGTTACCGGAAGAAATTCTCTCACGCGCTAATTAATATTTTCGATATTTTGCACAATCTATGTAGTTGAATTTCTTTTTTTTATTTTCTTGGTCAAACATACACATCAATAGAGCAAAAATGAAATGAAATAATGCTTTGAAAACGCCGCCATCATTGGCCGCTAATTAGGTGAATCAAATGACTTCACTGGTCGGAGACCATGACCTATGCCCAGGTCAGAAGACGTTGTGACATTAATATACCACAGGAAATCAATTCACAGGAAAACTTTCCTCCCAATCTCATTGTTCAGTGAATTGGATAAATATCCTAATCATCAGAGACCGACAAAACAACCATAATATTATGCTATCCTCATTTCAGGACATACAATCAATTTAGATATCGAGGTTCTTGAGAATCGATCTTTTGAGTCCGTCGACTTCGGCAGTAGTCGGGAAAATTGTCTCGATACAGTAAGGATTGACTGAAATTTCAGAAATGTAAGAGGGATTAATGCGAATGAACGAACAGCATTTAGAAAGTTTTCAAAACTCATCACTGATAAGGATGTAAACCGTTATTTTATTTTTCTTTTAGCTTTGAGTTGACTTTCTTTACATCTGAATACGTGAGAGAGTGACGTTCCTGAGATTGAGATAGCAGAGAAGGTGTTAAAAAGAGTGCAAAGAGTTCGTTAGAATCCATTATACTTAAACAAATAATAATATTTTATCCGACAAATAAAATTAATTTATGATTGCTCCCATCAGACCTCCTTTCATTTATTTTGATTTAAAACCTCTAATTGATCAATTCATCAAATTGACAAATGTAACATCAATTAGTTTATGTGGAAATTTATATTTCATTTTATTTTGTTGTTTCGCTTGCAATTCATTTAAATTTGCATGCTGCTGTGAAAAAGCTCAATGAATGTCTCTCTTAAACGAAAGCTTTTATTGAGATACATTTATGTGTAGAACAGTATCAAAAATTCTCGTCGAGATGGTTTAGAGTGGATGCTGCAATTCTAGTAGGGATAGTGAAAAGAACAGAGTTTGGGGGGTTTTTTTTTTTTTTTGTTTTTTTTTATGTTCTCTTAACATTTTCTGGGAGCTTAGCACATTCACGTTGGATTTCTGAAGCTATCCATCCTGATATACCTGGCAGTTACTTTACAAGGTGCCATCATTGAGGCAACAATTTCCACTGTCGAGGAGCCGATGGGGATACACATCAAAATTGCTCCCGCACATCCGTCAGTGTTTGATGAGAAGTCAACGAACGTGGTGAAGAAGTTCATCGTTGATCCTTAATGGAAATCCCAATACAGTTCGTGTTCGCGTAGAACTTGCCTTTCTAAATTGCAAGCGGACAAATACGAGAGTTGAATTTGTGTTTTGTTTGTTTAAAATTTTGAGTTGGTTTTTTTTTCTATTGAAAAAAAAAAAAAAAAAAAAAAAACCACATTGAATGTAAATTGTACATGAAGTTTTGGTGTTTGTAATGTTCGTGGGGGTGCGTGACTTTTGTTATAAAACTAAACGTAGCGATTTTACGTAAATTCAGTGAGTGTCTCGCTTCAGTGGAAGTATCTTGTCTGTCCGAACTTTTTGTGCAATGCATTCCAGTTGAACGTTATCATGTTCACCTTGTAACAGCATTTTGTTGGTTTTTTGTGCACTATACGGAAGAATTGATGTTTTTAAATTTTTAGTGAATTCAAAACGGTTAGTACCTAAAGCCCACAAAAAAAAATTGAAATAAATATTTCTAGGTCAAAAGTCTTATTTTTTCTAAGTTCTTTTTATGATGGTCTTCTTCCTTCATTTTTATGCAGTTCAGTAACGTTCAACAAACTGTAACCGAATCGCTTGAATTGAATAAGAACAAATTTCCACAAAATACACTATATGTTTAAATTCTTTGAATTTCTGTGTCCAACTTTCTGTGATATATTTTTTTCCCTGATTAAACATGTTTCTCGATGAATTGATTGAACTTTTATCAGTGTCTATTTCTTGTGTTTTTTCTTAATCGCAATTTTTGACTTAACACTTCACTGATCAATAAGGTTTCTAGGACTTAGGACTATCGTGGTTACAGGACAACAGATACTTATTCAGCTCAAGAAGCACATATCATCCAATGTCAAGAGACTTTGATATTTGTGAAAATTGTTGTCTAACGTGGATAACATCATTGAAGCGAATGAACAGGGAATGTTATAATAATTGGACGTATACAACATAACTTTATGTAGTATCGAGGGAGTGAGAATCGGCTCCCTTCATATGCTGGACTGGATAAAATCCTGTAGACCACCTATAATCATTTGTAATAGTATCCATTCGAGCGAGCCAGTAAATTTTGGACGATTTCATTGAAACGTGAAAATGTTTTCCTTTTAGAGCAGGAAAAATATATAAAAAATACAAGCGTTTATATTGTAGGATAAATGTACTATAAAAACTTCACCATTAAATGCAGTACATTTAAGTTCAGTTATTTTACTTAAAATGGAAATTTAATAGCAGTGGAAAGAATATCATGAATTTTATCTATTTTCATATAACGCGGACATGAATTTAATTTTGTTGAAATTACGAGTAGATGGCTTTTGCCGGCGATTACAAAATATATTTTACGAAATGGAGTTAAATGCAGATAGGTTTAGAGGCAATATTCCACGTACCCCGAAATCTGAATGCTTTAAAGTTTATATTTGGCGATAACATTGCTGTAAATTGCATGTAAATTGAAAAACCCCGAGGCAAGGTGATAATTAAGACTGCAAGAGGACGATGTAATTTTTTCTTATAATTTTTTTCGAACACAAAGGCTTTGGAGTACTTTTTCTAAAGTAAAAAAAAAAATCAAAAGAAATACATCCCTACCACAAAAAAGAATCTTTTTACAATTACCTTCTGAATTGTGCTTCTTATGGAAATTTCATATCTTTTCCAACATTGTTTCCGAAGAATATTTTTATTTATTTTACTTGTTTTGTTTCCCATGAGGTATTCGAAATAAAACTATTCGCAAAATTTATCTGGGTCAATTGAAATGAAGAAAATTGAATGCAACTAATAATCATAAATGATTAAAAATCGTGATTTAAGTAATTACTGTGAGAGTTTTTTTGTGTTATTAGTGAAATAAAATCACGTAATTCAGGTAATACAAGATACAACTATTACATTTAGCGCTGCTCCCATGTACATAATTTAAATGTAAAGAATTTTAAAATGATATGATAGTGATCTTGTTCTGAGCCAGAAAATTGATTTACGATTGAAATACTGAATGAACACTGAACAAGCAGATCTCAAGTACTTGATACTTTATGGTAATTGAAAAAAAAATATATAGATATATTGGATAATTGAATATGGATATATTGGAAATATTGGTATGCATTGCTGGGGCGGCGTTGCAGCTTATGCTATTTATAGGAAGAGATAAGCCAATCGAACTATTCAATTAAAATGCTGTACTCGTTGAGAATTGTTTATTTTGGCCTGAATGCGTTCTACCGATTAGTTATGAACAATTTACATATGGATAATTAATTATTCAATTGCAAATAGCTGAACATCGTGTGATTAATATCATTTTAACAGCAATATTTATAAAAACTTGAAAATAAGTATTGTAGATTTAGTTTACAAAGTTAAAGCTGCTGATGTTTTTTCCAAACTAAGACTGCTTCGAAATGGAATCATAAATTTGAAAACGTTTTAATTTTAACTGTCGAGACTACATTTTATTTTTGTTTAGAATACAGTTGTTATTCTTTTAGTTGTATAAACAGCGCCATCAAAAACGGACGCTTCTCCCAGTTTAATGAAACAATAAAACCGACACTAAATTTATAAAGTCCAGCAACATTTTGCTCAATTGAAATTTATGAATTTCAGCAGAATTTCGGTAACTACAAAAGACACAACCAAAAAATTTAATTGCAAAAATACATATTTTAGATTATGTTAAGCTAAACAAGTTTTGGGGCAGATGTTCCAAAGATCATTAACTCTGTCATTTCGAACTTTGACATTAAAATTAAACTTGTTGAAACAATTTCAAAAAAATTGCATATATTGCATACGATAAAAAAAAAAAAATAGCGTACAACATGTGGGGGAATTTTTCGAAATGTGTACGAGAAATGTTTGGATTCTACCCTATACAAATAACAGTCGTATTTAGGTCTTTTCTTCATATTGCCGTAGTTGTTGCAATTACGAGCAATAATTGCCTCCGCCCATTACCCAGCACTATGAACTATCTGGAGCAGGAAAGATTATCACACAAATTTTTCATCTTGAGCAAAAAAAAAACAGTTTTGTTGTTGTTGGTTTGCTATATATCTTTTATTTCAATAGTATGGTTTTGTTTTTCCTTTTAAGCGTTTTACGGTGACAAAACTGATGCTGTTCGCATTTTATTGTAACGTTTTAAAATGTGTCGCACATTTCAAGTTATTCCAGATGTTTTTAAATTGCCCACATCCTCAACAGAAATATTTAAGTTACGGAAGTGTCGATAGTTGGTTTTTCATTGTGTTCTTTTGGTACGCGGAAGGGCCAGCAATAAGCAATATAGATATCTTGGGGAAATATGTGGAACAAGTGTGAAAAATTTTAAATGCCAACATGTCCATTGCAAATAGGACACTAACGATAATTTTGCATTTTAAATATACAATACACACATAATTTGAATATAGTATGTATTGTCCTCTGCGCGAAAGGTTAATAACTGACGCTTCTGTCTTAATTAACTTTGAATTACAAACGGCAATAAAAGATTTCTCCCGGGCAGGCGCCACACTTCAACAATATAATTGTTCTATGTTGAAAATTTGCATTCAATAAAAATTACAAAATATTATGTATTCAGTTTGCATTCCAGCTGCCGTTGCGTCGGGGTCGGGGCCATAAGTGCAATAATTTACACACATCGATTATCCTTGAATATATTTCTAGAGTCTTTCCACCCCCTAATGAGAGAATTTCGCATCATCCCAGCATTGGGTGCCAGACAAACGAATCACAATGCGTCATCAGTCTTGATGGGTCTCAATTTAAACAGTTGGATTAATTACGAGCAATTAGTCGCAACTCACTTTCTCACGATTTAAATTCATTCTGGGCACAATTTGTCACAGATCTTTTATCTGAAAGTACGAATAGTGCATGATTAGTATAAAGTGTGATATATTCACTTAATCTCGTCTACTCATTCTTGAATGCAGATGAAAAATCTCGCATCATGAACCATATCATGCAGTAGATGATGCTGCAACGCTTATCAAAAGCTTTGGTCGCGTTTTTGGGATTATCTAATCAATTTAAAGATCTCTGATCTGTTTCTAATGCCTCAACAGCTCTGGGGTTGTTCCATGTGGACCGTGTGCTAAGACAGAAATAGCTCAAGTGTAAGAGAACAGTGGCACATTTTGTGCCATATTGTAGAATATTGTTGATGGTTTCTGTTCACGAATTTAAGTTTTTTGTTTTTTTTTAATCTTATAATTGTGTGGCATTATGATGAACGCGAAGACATGTTTAAATGAATTAAATCGCTTATGACGAGACTGATATAAAAATGTGTAGGACTAATATTTTCACAGATTTTATTTCATTTTTAAAAATATATAAAATTTAATTGAATTATTGTCATTGTTTTCGTATTCTTTTGTGTAATTTATTCGGGATAGTCCAACGATTTTATCCAACGATAATTTCTTCTTTTATTTATATATTGTCATACTTTTTTTAAACTTTCTATAACCAAGAAGATTATTATAATCTTCTGAAAAATATAGGTCGATGATTTTGAACACAGTTCAAAAAAATTTAAGATTTTTAAGTCAACATCTACGAGAGTGTTTTTCTTATAATTAAAATCTTTGAGATTTGCAAATATTGAAAAAAAAACAAAACAGGAAAACAATGCGGAAATTTTAAATGTCTTCATTTTAATTTCATACATCCCAATTTAATAGAAATTCTTTTTGTAACGATAAACGATTTTCGCATTGTCACAATATCCTCAAAAATGTCAAAATTTTTTCGTCCAAAAATAATGTTTCCTTAATGTTGATTATTCCTTTTTATTTTGGTTTTTTGATGAAAGTTGCATACAACTGCTGAAATACAGGAAAGTCATACGCTCAGATCCATCAATGTTTCCCTTTTTCCATATGTTCATTCGTCCGCTCATTGCATTGCTATTGCAAACTAGTGTATTTTTGCATAAAAAAACGACGAAGCAAAAAGGATAAAACGGAAAAAACTTCCACTTCAGCCGACAGTAATTGTTTGTACCTTTGATATGTGAAGCACAATTTTCTCTGAATCATTTGTCCAGATTCATTCTTGTCAAGGATACCTGAATGAGTTCGTACGTATACACGTGCTATGTTCATACGTTCGTGTATGAAATATTTTCCTACAAAAGTTAGAATCCATTGAGGAAACAAAATAATCCCCTCACGTCCACCCCCATCTGCTGCACCTGGTTGGGGGATTCTTTTTTTTTTTTAGATCATTTGCAACTTCTCCCCAGAGCATTCTACTTGTCTATGTTCATTGGAGCAAATCCACACGTAAATTGAGTTAGGAAAGGGTTCGGTGTAAAAAAATTCCGTAGCAGTAACCTTTTTCTGTAGACAGGTTAATCTACGTCTACTAAAAATACAGCAGAAGTTGGAAGTGACTTTTCAATTTTTTACACATGGATTACCATTTATTTTTTTCTTCTTCAATATGTTGAATATTCTCGGAATGTGTTCAACAATTTTTCGTACAAAGTTATACCTGTATGTTTTTTTTTTATATGTGTTTCAGGTAGCAACAAAATGTTCACATCAAAGCCGTCCCCAGATGGTGATGCAATACGCCCAAATACACCAAAGAACAAAACATCCAACAATACTAGTAGTAAGCATAGGAGTGCTGAAGATGAGACTGATGTGATCGGCGACCTTGTCGGTCATTTTGGGAAATGGCAGTTCCTGATGACAATTCTCCTGTCCTTATTTCAAATACCGAACACATTTCACATATCATCACCAGTATATCAGGTGAGTTCATTATTTTTCACTTTTAACTAAAACTTTAGTTGCTTTCGTCAAATAAATAACATAAAATATGATCGTTCATGTCTACAAACAAGAATCTAGAATCTAGATGTTTATTTTTGTATTAAGATGAACTTTTTCTTTGAATTTCTCCTTTTATTTTAAAGAAAATAAGTCCACATTTCATCAAATTAGTTTCAGTTCGTCTGTTATTGAACATCGAACATTTTGTTGAATTTATTGACTTGTATCGACCACTATAATTTGATTTATATCCTTGTGTTTTAGAACTTCAGGTAGTTTTAAATGGAAGTAAACTTGAATGAGCATTTCATTAAATCAGGACAGAACGATTGGTAGAAATCACAAACCTAAGTAAATGCTTGAATTGAATTTCATTTTGGAAACAGAATCGTTTGTCGTGAATGTCGAAGACAAAATGTATTTCTGGCACCAGAAATTTCAGTTTTCGGTTCAGTTAGCGCCATTTAACATGTCAAAGGTTAGAGGGCGTCTGAGAAGCACACTGATTTCAATTCAAAATGGTCACGTTTGTGCAGATACAACGGCGATAAGTGAATTGGAATAATAACAAAAATTGATTGTAAGGTGTATTGGGCTAGAAACTAAAAGTGATGTTGAATAAACGGAATGAAATTCGAAAAGGATATCATTTGAATATATTTCACGTTAATGGGAGATAATCTTGGTATAAAATTTAAAAAAATCAAAAGAATAAAACAATGTAATGAAGTAATCCTTGAAATGCAATTTCTGAAGTGAAACTTGTTTAATACATTCGCAAAACGTGACCAAATTTCGTCCTGAACATAATGAAATTCCGTTGATGAAATTATTTCCGGTAAGAACTGGCGACAATGGGATTTGTTGAAGTAGGATTTGTGTGTATCGAAGAAAGAGGACATAAAAGGATTTACCTTGGAGTTTCTTAAAGCATATAATCTTAAATTGTGATAGATTGTTGTAAATTAGTTATTGTTTCAATATAAAAAAACAAATTATTTCCATCTTTAGGCAGCTCATAAAAATTTTTGGTGCAGTCGACCAGAACATCTGAAGAACATTCCTGTTGAGCAATGGAGAAACATTAGTAATTCGGAAGATAATTGTAACTTATTAGCAGCAGACTGGAATACCGTCAGTATACAGGATTACAAGGTAAGAAAACGCATATATACATTCTACATTTAATGACTACACGAGCCATAAATTACGGAAAAGTTACGGCTCCTGAGACACATTTAGCTCCTTACGGCTTCGTTGTATAACATCGGTGATTTTTACTTTGTGTCATTTGATATATCCCCAGGGGGGATCCTTAAACATTCCACTCAACTCATCATCGACAACGTGTACAGCATGGGAATTCGATCCAAATGATAATCTGGGAAACACGTGGACATCCGAATGGAATTTAGTCTGTGACAAGGAATACCTTAAGAATGTTGCCGAAATGTTTTTCCTTCTTGGAGTGGCAACAGGTGGAATTCTAAGTGGATATCTATCGGATAAATTTGGACGAAAAACAATGCTATTCATATCAGCAGTATTACAAACAATATTTGGTGAGAAGCTTTCAACTTTATGGTATTATTTAAACCCGATAAGAATATGTAATTTCTTACTATTTTCTTCTCTGTCGAATTTATTACAGGTTTAGCACTGTACTTTGCGAATTCCTTCGAATTGTACTTAGCTCTAAGGACCTTACTAGGACTTATGTCTGTTTCTGTAACGTATGCAGGATTGATTTTAGCCATTGAATATGTTGATGGAAAATGGAGAACCATTGCGGGAATGTATAATCTTTTCCCACTTCCTGTTTCTTATATGATGATATCTGGTATTGCGTATTTAACACAGGATTACCAGAAATTGCAACTTTGTATAGGAATTCCGGGAATATTTTTGTGTTTTTTGTGGTAAGTATTGTTTACAAAATGTGCATCATAAAATGAAAATATACAAACTTGACGTAAATTAAGCCAAATATTATTTTAAAAACAATTATTATAAAAGGTTTGTGGTACCGGAATCTCCAAGATGGCTGTTGGTAAAAGGACGTGTGGATGAGGTCAAGGAAATTGTTAAGAGTGCAGCTGCATTTAATGGCAAACAATTACCGGAAAATTTTGAAAACATTTTAAAACCACCACTACAAGAGGAATCATCGGAGGATTTTAAACATTTATTTCGTTCAAAATATTTGAGACGAATAACAATTTGTTTTCTTTGTATATGGTTTACAATGAATCTTGTCTATTATGGCCTAATTCTTAACATGAATACATTTGGAGGAAATATTTATTTAAATTCGGTGAGTCAAATTGATTCGTTTTAATTTATTGTGAATAAAAATAACATTGTAATCGAATAAAAGACTATATTTTTTTATATTACATACGTAACAGAAGAATGCATAAAGAATAATATTTCTATTATGAAATCTGATTACAACAGGCGAATTTACCCATTAACTTTATTCAAAAGTTAATTTAAAAGTAAAATGATCCGTCAGTAGACAAATTACTGGCCTGTGGATCGTGTACGTAAATCATTCATTCATTCATTCATTCACTCTTTTCAACTCTGCACTATGAAAAAAAATATAAGAAAATGAAATGAAAAGAAAATCATGTTGATGAAATGAAAAGGCAAAGAGATATGAAAACGTGAGCTCCTATTCCGGTGAATTGTCGGTGTCCGTAACGAGATGAAGTCTAATTGACCACATGTCAGCTCAGTTGGCATTTGTCCATTAGATTAGGTGTATTCAAAGGTGATGAATGCCTTGAATTTATTTTTCTGAATGCAATAAGAATATTCGCGGAGCAAAAAAGGATCACAATTGATCACATGTTTGAAAACCATCTCATTACCTATGAGCCAATTTAGCTTCAACTGCGAAAGTGTTACATATTTTTGTTGTTATTATTCTTTTATTTATTTTTTCCTTTCAATTTGACGAGTGACCGTTTTAATTTAATAAAGTTCGCATGTTTTTATGAAGTTTGTTTACAAACAATTTTATTTTTGTTGACACAAATTTAGAATTCGATTTTTTTAACACAAAGAAAGTTCTTTTTTCAACATTATAAATGCTAAATTTAAATAATAGACATTTCCTGCAGCACATTGCTCGTGCTTTGTTATGTCTGTAAAATAAAATATGTTATATATAATCGTAGGTATATATATCAGAATCACAGTATTTATAATTAAAACATTAACATCATTGCCACCATTTTTATTCGGATGTTGAATTATTTTTGGGAGATGATTGATTTGCATTCCATGCGAATGACCGAATTAAAATTCATATTTAATTCGCTGTCGGGTTATTTTGTTATGTAAATTATCAATTTTAATTAATATTAAGATGTAAACAATAAAGTAAAAGCATTTTTGTTTCGCAGGCTTTAGCTGGTCTAGTCGAAATTCCGGCCATCGCAATTGCAATGTACATTATAATGAAAGTTGGAAAAAAATGGTTATTTTGTGCAACCCTTCTTGGGGCTGGTCTGGCGTGTTTCTGTGCTGCAATCACAGAGGGAAACGATGATATCCTGTGGTTGAAGATAACATTCGTTATGATTGGTAATACAACAGAAAATTAAATCGACAACCTAAAAATAATTAATATGAAGACAAAAACTTCACACGGAATAATGAATCCAATATTTTTAATAAAAGTATCATTATTTAAAATATTTTTCAGGAAAATTTACGATAAGTGCTGGAAACACAATAATGCCGGTCTACACTGCTGAGTTGTATCCTACAGCAATCCGGAATGCTGGAGTTGGAGCATGCAATGTTGCAGCTGGCTTGGCATTAATTATTACACCATATCTCTCTATGCTGGTGAGTTTTATTTTTGTTAAAATTGCAGTGTAATAAATCCGTAGGTATATTAGAAAGAATAATATTGAAACATTATTACAAAAAGCAAATGTTTTTATCAATATTTTTTTCATGTTCCCAGACTAAAATTGAAGATCACCTTTTGATGACATTGCTGACCGGATGGAGTATATTTGGTGGAGTTGTTGTGATTTTCCTTCCAGAAACAATGCAGTATCCACAACAGGAGACAACTGAAGAAATGTAAGTGGGATTAAGCAAATTATCTACTGGAGACAATTATTTAAATAATTTTTAAAAGAACACAGAAAATAATATTTAAAGTAGACTTTAATTCCAGTCGCTAACTTGGGAAGAGAAATGTGAAAATGAAAAGGAACATTTCCAATTATGTCGATTGTTGACAAAAAATAATGGAACCAAGTCATTAAATTCTTAGACAGGATTATGGATCATATTATGTACATAATCATTTCTCTCCTACAACACAAAATGGTATAACATATGTTATGATAATAGAATTGGAAAAGGAATGTTTAACTTCTGAAAATATTTAATTCAAAACTGTCATATTATAATTCTAGCACTTACCAAATTAAACAGTCTTACAAACTACTCCATCTAAACCATTCGCATTTTCTTTTACACGTACACTTATTTCACTTTCAATCACTCCACAGTCCACATTTAATCTCACATTGTTTTCACTTCAAGTTTATATAAGAGATACAAGTCACGTTCCGTTGCACGTTTCATGTTACATGTCCTGTTGTAACTTCCGTGACAGCATTTGGGATTACCGCACATTCCAATCGAAAATTCCTTAAAAAAATTCAGTTCTCTTTCAAGAGTTCACATCCGATTTGTTGTCTTCTTTTGTCCAATCTCTATTAGTTCCTAGAAAATAAAACAAAACAAGATTAAAGTTATAATATATTTCGGAAGAAAATATTTCCCGTTTTGTAGGAGAGAACATTGTACAACATTATGTATGATTATTGAATTTTAGTTCAGTAGAAATATATAAAAAGTATGAGCATTTAAAGCCAGAAAAAAAAACAGCATTAACTACGTGTCAATAGTATTGATCAATTACAAAATATATTGTAAATGTATTTTTCAATCAGTGTAACCCATTTAAAATAAAAACCCTATACGTGTATTGTATAAACATTGTTGAACTAAACTGCGAAAATATACAAAATAATTTTCGTATTCATTAAACAAAAATATTTTTTAAAAATACAGTTGACAAAATTTTTAATTGTACATATTCAATAAAAGATTTTACCAAGAAATAAATTAAAGTAATGGGTACCTTTATCATAGTACAATATTCTTGGTATGGTTATTATCCAAATAATAATAATAATAATATACTCTTACCTGCCCACAAATATAAGGGGTAAAATACAACAATTACACAATTAAACTTAAAAAACAGCCATTAAAATAAATATATTTTCTTTGAACATTTGTGAATTGAATAGAGTTAACAATTGCATAATTTGACTGAGTGTAATTTGGATTGTATAAATAATTGAACAATATTCTACTAGTACAATATTTCATAAGTTATATAAAACATATATTACAGAAAAAAACGTGAACACAAAAATGTTATATAGAAATACAAAATACGTACGATTTTTATTACATAAATTTTGGCTGGTCCAAATACGATTTAACAATAGTAATCAAATCAAAACAAATTCAATTGTACTCAAAAACAATTAATACAGAAGTAAGATTTTTTATGAATTATAAAATAATAGAATTTTTTATAATAATAAGTTTTTTATATTTATTTTATTTTTTTTACAAAGGACAAATAGGTTTAGACACTATTGCACTTTGTGTTTGTGCATTATCAATTTAATTTTTGTGTATTTGTTTTTATAATAATACAATCGAGATTCATTGAAAGTGTTCGCTAAAGATTTTGTAGAAACAATGAATTGTAGGAGTAACAATTAGAGAGGCTTCTTAGGAAGTTAAATATTGCATTTTATTCAGAAGATCACAAGCAGGCCCTTGTGTAATTTAACATAAATAATATAGAAATGTTGTTGTATGTGTGCTACGATGCCATGTAATGTAATTGTCAATTAATCTAAAAGGAATTTTTGTCAATTTTTTGTTACATTTATAATTCCAAAAAAATTATATGGATAAGGTAGAAATTGAAAATATTAATAAAATATAGTGGCACGATTATTAAAAAAAAAAAAAAAGCAATTATAAAATAAATTCATCGAAGTAATTAAATTCGTTTTTCTAAATAACAATCGAAATTGCATTTTAATTATAGCGCCAACGGTAAATTTATCAAAAGCATAACAAATATAACATCTTTAATAAATAAAGGTAGACAACAATGAACTTTGGCGGGCCTTATCCACTTCCAGTGATTATGTTTATATGCAAAACAATCTAAAAATTGGTAAACATTTCGTGCTACAACTTATAATATAATTTGGTACAAATATAAAATTGTATATTATTCCGTAAATGCATGATTCCTTTAATATTTGTAATGTGTAAATGTTAATTTGAAAATAAATCAATTTTCTGAATTAAATAAATTCAAGTAAATTATTACATTAAGCAATTGTCACTGTTATTTAAGAGAACTGTAAACGTACTGTTAATTAAACCCCAATGCAAATAGACTAAATGTTAGTAAAGTTTCTCATAATTAAAATGAACATTAGTAAAAAAAACAATGGCATCAATTAAGAAAAAAATTAATTCTTCATGTACTTACAATGGAGTAATTATCTGAATTTTTATTATTTTTGTACTTAACAATGATTAATAAGTAAAATTCATTCGAAAAAAGTTTGGTAAAAATGTTAAAACAGTTTTGTGTTATCGATTTAAACCAAAATAAAAAAATTGGATAAAATTCTTAGCAAATTTAAGTACATAATAGAAACATACAGTTTCCGTGTATCTCTGAATAGTGAATAGTTATATAATGTTGAATGTATATATTATAAAAAACAAAGAAGAATAGAAGTAATAAAAGAATCTAAAACAAATAATTTGTTTTAGTTTAAAAATATCGCTTGATCCAATTAGCCTGATACCGACAAAATAATAATTATAGCATAATTTCCTCATAAATTTTCTGCTTCACATACAGTTTCTTGTATATTATATAGTATAAACAACAGATGTACCTACATCGGCGGAGGAGCAGGCAAACAGAAGGAACAAAAAAACAGACGGTGGTGGCTGCAAAGATTTTTATTCGAAAAGCTCTTCAATGTGAACAGTAAACTGCTCAAGGTTGTTAAACCTTCCCTTATGCTCCTAACGGTAAGGGGAATCCCCTTAATAAAGAATGCCCGTCTCTGCTGATGTTCAAAGTACTTTTCCCAAGAATCTTATAAAGTTGAGTGGATACCTGTGGAAGGAAATATAGCTACACAGCACAATACAATTGGAAGGAATTACCCGATGAGAACTTTATTGAGTTTTTTCTCTTCGATTTTTTTATATTTGGATTTCTGTATTTTTTTCTAAATTGTTATTTGCACAAAAGGAAGGAAGCAGTGGTGAACAGGAGACAATGGGGAAAATAGGATTGAAAGTAGAAGTCAATAGTAATCATCATTGTTGCTGTAAGAAGTTTTATTATCCGATTTCGAGATAAAAGGGATCTTTTTGTTTACGATTTGTTAGTTGATGTCCTTTTTTTTGGGGGAAACTGATACATTTAAATTCTACCTAATTGATTTTATTATTATTTTTGCATTTATGCAAACAGTGAAAAGCATTAAGTTGATGTCATTGAGAGAGATCAATTTAATCTTTTCCAAAACAAAATTCAAGGTAGACTGAAAGTTATTTTTCTATAAAATAAGCAAAACATTTGAATGTTTGTGGTTAATTTACTGTCACTGACTTCATAAATACTTTTTTAATCAATCTACATTAATATATGTATTAAAAGTTAAACAAAAAACAAGAATTGAATGCTCTTTTGTGGTTAAGGATTAAGTGAAACATTCAATTTCAAGCATTGCTGTTTTCCATTAAATACATGCACATCAGTCTTCGTTAAACAAAGTGAAACGTTCTTGGAAAAAAGAGATCAGAAAACGAGTAAATGATCGCATTTGAGGAAATTGGACTTCATAAGTCCTTAAAAATACATTTCCTTCACTATCATTTGAATTTCTTCCTACAACAATTGCGAACCGAATCGGAAGAACTTGGAGAGCGTTTCCATCAAATCGCTGCTGGTTGGGAAAACTGGTATGTATTTATCGACTGAATTAAAAATGTTATAAATTTTACCATTTTTTTTTCTTTGAATTAAAAACTAAAAGTCTAAAATATCACCCTATAAATTCAAATGTGTTAAAGTAAATCAAATTTTTATGGAGAATATCAGGATTTTAGACTGGAAAAGTGTTCCTTTCAATTGCAAATGTATTGTTGAGTCGATGAAATCGGTTCTTTATGCAAAAAAACAACAAAATCAAATTTCGCTGATTACAGCGCCATCTGTCACGAATCGAAAAAAAACTTTCAAGCAAAAGTTATTTCTTTTTTAACGCACTATCAAAATCTCCAAAAGAAAGTGGGGGTTCTAATTTGAAATTTCAAAATTACCCCCCACTCCAACCACACAGAAGGGTTGGGGGTGGTTAATGATGGCACAGACATATGTCCCCCTTGGAAATATTAACTTTTCATGTTATTATTTTTTTTCCTACGATGCGTAATTTTCGAGATATTTGTTTGTCTCAGCTTAAAAAAAACACCCTGTATAAGGAATTAAAAATTAAAAATTTTTGAACTTTTATTATTATGTTTTTTATAGTGATAGGTCTGGTGTTCCTTTTTTGTTCGTAGACCCTATCTTATTTTCAAAAACTTAACTGCATTCGCTTACCCCTCACGCCATAAAGAGGTGAAAAAAATCAGAATGCTTGACTTTGGAGGGGTGTTTTGCCATAAGGGTTAGGTCTGAGGGAATTTTGATGTTCGCAAACCCCACCTAAAAATAGATGAGGAATATTTCTTCCGAAAAAACATTGTTATTTTTCCTAACGGTTCACTCTGTACGGCATGTCTTCTTCAGAAATTTGAAAAAAAAAAAATGGGTAAGGGTAGGGGGCGGGTGGGGGGTGTGGTGATAAAAAATATGTAAAATTAAATAACGAACAACTTTGCCTAAGACATAAATTTGATTGGAGTTCAAAATAATGAGTTACAGTTAACGATTTCGAAGGCAGTACAGTTGACCTTGAACTGTAAATATCTCAAAATTTTGACGACCTACAGCAAAACGGATGATAAATTCGAGCTCAGCGGCCCAATTTTATCTTAGAATCGTTTAGTTTGCTCAATTTGCATAAAAAATATTTAATTTTGTTGCACAGTGTAATGATAAAAAAAAAATAAATAAATAAATACTTTTTTAATCATTCTACATTAAAATATGTATTAAAAGTCAAACAAAAGACAAGAATTGAATGCTCTTTTGTGGTTAAGGATTAAGTGAAACATTCAATTTCAAGCATTGCTGTTTTAGTGTGTTGATTAAAAAATAGCGATATAAAAATTAACTTTACTTGCCCAATTTATGCTTCCGACTTTTACGAATAAGGTTTAATTTTACTGCTGATTTATAAATTACTTTTGGAAAATAAAATAAGAGTTGGAGATGCTGGGGATCGAACCCAGGGCCTTTCACATGCAAAGGGTGAACAACGCCGCACAGTGGGCTGAAAATCGACTTTCATAGACATAGGGATCCAAGTTTTTCAAAGCCGTTTTTTGTGAACGATTTGGCTTGTGATTGTTATAATCATGTTCGAATATGTATGGGACTCGTAAGAAAAATCCATATTTCTCCGGAACCGCAAGGAAAACCGTAATATCCTTACAGATGGTAGTAAAACTATTTATTTCTGATTTTTTGACATACTCAAAATAACGGTCACTGGTGCGGAATTTTTTTAAAAAATACAAATATATATTTTATTATTTAAATGGCGTATTAGTCACAAATTACTTATTTAGGGATAGTTTATCATCTAAGTACTAGTTCTTAAGCTTAAATTATTACGACAAGACTGTTTACCGCACGAGATGCAGCAATATCATTTATTAATATTGTGAAAATAGATATTAATTTCGCTTTTATTTTAAAATCCTGAATTCATAGTGTATTGGTCATAATTATTAGAAATACAAGAAATCTATTTACAAAACCTACCGTAGAATCACATTTTTAAATTTTATAACAAATCTGATGGTGAAAATAATTTCCTTGAACCCCTAAACTTACTCTAGGACATTTTAATTCCTTTTTTAATCTCGCTTGTTTCAAACGTCAAAAAATGGGGCTCGTCAACTAGAAATTAGAATTACTAGAAATCAGATTCCCTCTGGGAGCGTGTTCGAATCCTACCGACTGCGAAGAGTTGTTGTTAGAGGAACTTTTTACTTTTTATACCGTAGAATCACATTTTTAAATTTTATAACAAATCTGATGGTGAAAATAATTTCCTTGAACCCCTAAACTTACTCTATAAATAGATGGCGCCCAAGCCATCTACCACTAAACATGCTCTACCACTGAGCTACATCCCCTATAAATAGATGGCGCCCAAGATAACGGGATATCATTGATAATGATGTTGATGATGATAATTTTATATATTGTTTATAAATAACAGAAAATACTTAATCTTAAACTCGACTCTAGTTGGCTTAGATTCATCTATATATTTATCTACATATATAAAAAGACAGGTCCTGAGTGACTGACTCATCAACGCGCAGTCTAAACCTTAACACCTAGAAAGTTGAAAGTTTGCACAAAGATATCCCTTAAGCAGGAAGCACACTAGTGAACCATTGCACCAGCACCATGGCGAACTCTTGCACCATGAAAACCATGCTCGAATGTTGTCTGCCGCACACTACAGAACCCTCCGAAAGAATTTTGCTCCGCAGTTGTTTTCTATTTTTCATAAAAATGATTCCTCATCATGCATTCTCATAAACCATGCACCACGGTTTGCTTTTTCGAGCACACCAAACATGGTGCAATCACAATGGTGCACGGTGCAAGCACCATGAGGTGTGTAGTGTGCGGCTCTCCATATGTTTTCATGCTAAGCAAAACGTACACCGTGGTTCTTGCTATCAGAGGCACTCTGGCGCTGGTGCAATGGTTCACTAGTGTGCTTCCTGCTTTATACTGTAGACAACCACTAAGGCCGTTTATTTTTTAAATTCCAACCCTAAAGGGGTAAAATAGGGGATGAAAATTTGTAAGGAAAACCGTCATTTTTAAAGTAAAAAAATCATAAATATTGTTATTAGGTCTTTTGATGAAAATAAAGAAACACGTGTATCAGGGTTTTTTGAAATGCAACCCCTAAGCGAGGAAAATAAGGGACGAAAACTTGTATTGAAATTTGCAATTTTTTAATTTATAAATTGGTCTTTTGTTAGAAGTAAAGAAACACGTGTATCATGATTTTTTTAAATTCCACCCCTAAAGGGGGGGAAATAGGGGATGGAAGTTTCTATGACAATCCGCCATTTTTGAAGTAAAAAAAGCATAAAAATTTGTGTTTGGCCTTTTGTTGGAAATAAAGAAATATGTGTGCCAGGATTTTTGAAATTTTCACCCCCAAAAGGGGTAAAATAGGGAATGAAAGACTATCTCTACTTTTTTAACTTCTAGGAGGGGTTTTAACTGGGAGCGGAGAGAACTATCAACCACTATCCTAATTCAACCCCTCCAAACCCATCCTTCAGTGAAAAAAACCAACCAATTATTTTTTATTATTATCCGACCTTTGGGAAACTGTTCTGTGTATAATATACCTCGCGTTTGGTAGTAGTTTTTTTCAGTCAATGAGGGGTTTGTGGTGGAGGGGCGGACTGATTTAGGATAAAGGTTAGTTGGTAGTTCTCATGGTTATGCAAAGGTGCAAGAACTGTTGCTGCAAGTTAAAACCTTTAATGAATTAAAGATTTTTACAAATTGGGATTGTAATAAATTAGGAGTATCCAGTCTTTTCGCATGGACACCTTTATGTTGCATGCTCACGAGTAGGCAAACCATCGCATTATCAATTTACACACAAGGTGGAAAAACGAAAAATGTTGTCTACCATAGAGCATTACAGTAAATGTAACAAAATAAAACAAAATTTAAATCGAAAATATTGTTGTAACTATATTATTTATATTCGCGCGTACCGAAGCGAGCGAGGGTTTCCTAGTTTAGAGTAAAATGATCGTTAACTAAATACCTAGGCATATCTTTAGGCGTTCGAAATAAATGCACATGAGGGTAGTTTTTAAGAACCGTTAATACAGTTTATGAAATATTGAAAATCGATTGTTTTAATTGAAAATTAAACGTTATTTTACTAAACAGTCTATAGCATAATCTACAAATTAGTCATATTAACTGATAAAGTAAAAGTAAATCTGAATTAAAATTTAAAAAAAAATCTACATTAAAAAAAACGTTGGTTATCAGCGACCAAGAAATTTCATTGATGTGAAACGGTTTGATTTTTTTTATAGTTCTTTAATTTCTTGCATGCAGAAATTCCGCAGTTTTGTTTATAAAAACAATGGACTTGACCTATAGAAACACGAGCCACAGTGCAGTATTGTAAAAAAAAAATACAATAAAGCTAGCCAAATGAAGCGATTTCGATGCCAATACCAATTGCAAAATTTAACTGAAGTTTTACTGCAACGTATCTCAATTTTTATTGTTGTAAATAAACAGATTTAAGTGTTAACTTATTATCAATAAATTGAAAACAATATTAATTGAAAATCGCGAACATTATGTTCAGACGTTGCGGGTGTATCAATGACACTGAATATAAATGAAATCAAGCCAGCAATAAAATCAGATAATAATAAAAACATTCAGTAAGCAACAACCGTCGATCAGGACCGCAGTTACAGGCTTGCACAGCAGCCGCCAAGTTCAAAGCGCACCACCATTAAACAATTGCCATCAAGTGCTGATATCGCTCAACGGTATTCATCATTCAGTTGATCAAAGTGATCCAAGCGAGCGGCAGTTGAAACAGTCATGAGCGGTAGAAAAGGATCCTTGAATCGTGATTGTGGCAATAACCACGAAGCATTACCGAAAATAAGTGTGATTACATTGAATAACTACGAAATATTTGAGGATGTAAAGAAAAATGTTGAAAGTGAAAGTGTTTGTGTTAAAGAGTTGAAGGATGATGATGACTCAACGGATATCCTTTCGTCCTACATGGGACACTATGGATTGTGGCAATTCACTTGGACATTCATACTTTCAGTTTTTAATTTACCGACAACATTTCACTTATTTGCAATTGTGTTTCAGGTAGGCATATTATGTTTAACTTGAATGGAAAAATTATAATGTGTTTATACAAACTCTCTGGGGGCAAATTCATTAAGGTTTTTTGTTTTTTTGTTTACAAGCGTTGTGCAATTAAAGTTGAGCAATTAGAGCAGAAAAAAAATTCATCTACTCAAGCTGAAATAAAACTGAAGTAAAATTGTGAGGTGTCTATAGAATACGACAGACAATTCAGTCATTAGCCCCACAGCGTCCAAGTCGAGTGCAAATAAAATTGCAAAAATATTGTTACAACATTACGTTTTGGTAATCTTTGAATGGAATGAGCATAAAGTTATATTGGCCAACAGTGGTACGGGTACGTGCACTGTTTTCTTGAATAATGGAACAAATATTGCAATCTTTTATAGCATAATATTAGCAATAATATTACCTTCAAATTTTTCACAGTTCTCGATTGAATTTAAAAGAAGAAAGCCGCATGAATTCCGTTCACAATGAGATCGGAAAAGGCCAAGAAATTGTCGAATACATGACCAATGTTTTTACATTTACATGAATTTCTATATTTTTAAAAACAACTACATAACATTTAACGATTACATCAAATTAAGTTTTCATTGATACACTTAGAAATTTTGTTACATTTATCGCCTCTGAAGGATTATTTCTTTTTCTAGATATAAAATCTAGTGATAACTGATTACATTTTCACTATCACTACGTGCCAATCATTTTCTCCTAAAAAACATATCAAAAGAACTGTCGTTTGTGCTTGAAAAAATTACGCACAAGTTTTGAATTGAATTAGTCAAAAGAATAAAAAAGGCCGGAACTAATTGCGAATAGTAAATCGGTTTTAGAAAATATTCAACGATTATTTAAATTAGATACATCCGGAGTTATTTACTTCAAAATAACACATTTTTGAATGCAATTTATTCAACAAAATTAAATTATTTAATAGAAAACTAACTTAAGAAGTGTTGTTTAATGGTACGAAGAAGGTCTTTTATACACATGACCAATTCTTGAATATTATTTGTTTTCACTTTACGTTTGACGAGACGATTTCATTTCGGTTTCATATCGCGTTTCCTATCACCAATATTGTTCTTGGCTTTAAAATACATTTTGAGTCATGCCGTGTTTTACGTATTACATGTACTACATTTGATATTGCAAAGTGTTGATTCCATGCCGCGCAGGAACGCGACGCGATGGCTCCAAACCATAAATTCAGAAGGGGCAACGGGTGCTGGGTGGCTCTAAGCCCCTAGCACTACGTATTTATAAGATATGGACTTCCACCAGAAAAAGGTGGTTACGAACGTATCCTTTCGGAAATTCGTGACAAAATTCGGACCGTTTTAAGTGGTTTGGAAAACCTCTTCTGATCTGATCTAATATAGCAGTTCGGGCATCCATTAACTGTATTTAAATAGGCTAAAAAAGCAGCTGACATGTCTCAAAGTATTTTTTCAAATCTACAACCAAAAAAGTTTGGCATTGTCTTTCAATATCTTCGGATTTCACTAATGAAACAATAATCCAATATTAAGAAATAAACAATAATTCCACGAAAAATTAATATTTCTTCCAAAAAAATGTAGATTTTTTAACACTGATATGAAAGAAAATAAGAGAAATTAAGAAGCATTCTAAATCAAAATACTAGTATCTATAAAAAAGAAAAATGAGCAATTTGAATTGTTTATAAACAAGGTCAAAGGAATATTTCTGCATTCGAAAAATGTTTATAATGTGGCAAACGTTGATAAAAAAAATCAATTTTAACTGGTACGGATTTTTTGTGATCGGAAGCATGATGAACTGAGTATTCTTCACCAGCAGTGTCGTAATCCAGTGAACGAAAAATTGAGAAAGGAAACTGAAAGTTCAGAGAATAAATGACGCTCTATGCACACATCATGACACGTCCGACGTCCGTGTGATGCCCGAGTTAAGATTTGATATTCAGACAAAGGGAAAATAATAAACACTCTGATCTTTTTGGAACCTTTTTACTTTATTGCCAAGAGCGAACTAAAACTTACAGAGTGAATTATTCTTAACTACAACTTTGAGACATACGTTTGGTCAACGTGACCTGTGCTGTGGGTAAACGATTTTAGGTATCTGATTTCAAAATACGCCTCTACAAAAATTTGCTGAGATGAAGAATTTTGAAAATTATGCTGAATCTATTCTAGGGACTAATTACTATCCATAACACCCGCATTCACGAAAGAAAGAACAATCTTGTCGGGACGTCAAGGATTAAAATCATTTGCAGCTTAAAGAAACTGGTGCAATTACCGCGCGGTGACCTTGACCATTTACTAAGTTTTCATGTGCGCTTAATAATCGTAAATGTGAAAACGCTAAACATAGTTGACTGAACGATTTCGTTTTGATAAAATCAAATAATTATCAGATTTTTTAAGATCTATAGTAATTACACACCATTACAATATTATGAATCATTTTTTTCACTATAATTCATACCAATTACCATAAAATACGTGTGGATTCATAAATCAACTTACCACTCACGCCATACTTGAAAAAGGATAGGATAACATTTTGCAAAGTGTACTGTTGCAAATAAGAAATAATTTATTGAGCCATTCACAAAATTATTGCAATTGAAGAATTCCTCCATAAATTGAAATCTTCAGCACGTCTAGACTGACGTCCCTTGTGAAATCTGTCATTTATCACAGAATTATTGATAAGATAAACTGCAGGGAATCAATCACGATTGTATGTTGCATTTGTTTATATTTCAACCGATTATTGATAATTATATCAACCAGAATTTGTACAATTGATTTTTAATTAAATCAATTTCCATTTAAAAAGCTTACAATTTTTATTATCATTTAACACTTAAAATTACATTGAAATGTTGATTTGTTGCATTAAATAAGATTTCACTATCTTCTAGAATTGACTACGTTTGCAAAAATGCTTACAACTTTTACTCTTGAAGATATTATGCAATTGCATAATTGATTCAGATGTTTAATTATATTTGACTTGAGTTCAAATTTGTCGTAAAAATAATGCTAAATTATTAATTGCTTCGTTGAACTTTAAATACTTCGGGTTTTTGTTTTATTTTTCTGTTATCATCTAATGCAGGGTAAAATTCAATCGGAATATAATGAAGAGGCAATAAACTTTTCTTGCGTAAACAAATTCTTGTCTGGGAATAGAAAAGATTTTTGACCTATCTGACGTCTCTTGTTGTTGTTGTTCTAATTTGGTTTTTTTTTTTTTTTTTTTTTTTTTTTTCAAAATTATACCGACAAAATATAAAAAATTAAATTGTATAAAAAAATCAATAAAATAAACAAATCTTTAAAAAACAAGGACGAAGAAGTATTTAAATTATTCTTGCAAAATTCAAGGTAATTTTGTTACTTTTGTCTCGTTTTTTTATTCAAAAAGCAAAAAATTAAATCGTAAACGTAATTAATCGTAGGTATTGAGAATATCAGACAAACTAATTTTACTTAACATTAAGATCCGTGTTTATAAATCCTGTCTGTTAAAAAATTGTAAAGGTCACTGCAATTTTCGAGTACAGTGGAATTCTGAAGCGGATGCAGTGAATATGAACAAAGTAAAATGTAATAAGAAAATCGTAGTATTTAAGAGTTTCTGGCAGCCCTGGTTAATGAAGTTGTATATAATATAATTAAAATATCTCTTCACAATGTTCTCGCTCATTAATGATAAACAAAACCAGAACAGCTATTTATGTGTTTTAACTCTTAAGCTTCCACCACTTGATTTAGATATAATCAACAAAGTCACAAGACTTTGATTCATTATTATAATTATGAATAAGAAGAATCACAAATGCACCGAATGTGCATAAGTGGTAACTAAATCTGTACACCACAACCGAAGTATTACTGTACTAAAACACACAAACATTGATGACCATCGATTCATTTACCCTTTTTCATTTAATTTTATTTTAAAGTAATTCACTATTTCCAGGTTGATTTGTTCCCTCAAAAATCCTACATAATATAACTGGTTTTTTGAATGTAACGGTTTGATTGTATGTATATTGAAAAAATAAAAATCTATCGTTAAAAAACCGAATCACCTTTCCATGGGTAAATACGAATAATAACATATGGACACGTACACGCGTTTTCTATCCAGGTGTTAATATTGCGTTTATCCATTGGAAAGGCAAAATTATTTAGCATTTTTAGTTTCCTAAGAACCTACAAAACACAAACGTACATAATATTATTGTCCAGTTGCTGAATAAACCTGATCTGTTGTGTACCAATCGATGAGACATGTACAAAATACCAAATATAGTTAATGATATTCAAGAACTGGATGAAGATTCAGATGATGAGATTTCTGTGGATATTCCGGAAGTTAAACGCGATGTGATCAGTGATCTTGTGGGAAATTATGGAGTCTGGCAATTTTGTTGGACATTCATTTTGTCAATATTTCAAATGGTCTGCACATTCCATTTGTTCTCATTCGTCTTTCAAGTGAGTGGAAATGTTTGTTTGTAAATAATGTGAAAAAAAATATTTAAAATATCTTTGTTGTTATATTTTGAAGTTTTAAAATTGACCGCTTTATACAAGTCACACAAAAGAAAGTGAAAAACTACGAGAATACGCACGAGTTTTTATTCGAAAGAAAATGAATTAATTATTTTCGCCTCTCTTAAGATGACTCTGAAAAAAGTTTACAACATATTTGCATAAATGTAATCTAATTAGAAGCAGTTGACAATATTTTGCGTATATAAAAACAGTAGCATTAATCTTATTTTAGATAACCAGATCTGATACCCGTCATTAAATTTGGTTTTTCCCTCTCTATAGTAATTTGCTCGTGATTCAATATTCTACTACAATTTTTTCACTCTTGTTTCGATTATTCCTTTCAAGTGTTCCGACTATCGGAAGCGATTGATACTATCAACTATAAAACTTGGAAATTTTCAAAGATGGTTATGTTTTAAAAAGCTCTATTTTTGTCACCCGCGCTTATCAACATTAATTGTCGAGAAAGTTCGCCTTTATAACATTAGCAATTTATTTGTCGGCAAATTTATTTCAAGGGAATTTTTTTCTATATATAGTATGAATTCATTTATTCGTAATCTGCATATAACTTTAGTTGTTATTTTCATATATTTAATGCAACATGGCCATTCTATTGAGATCGTGAACGTCCGACGGTGCTGCAGGCCATTCCTTAGCCGCGATAAAATCCGTTAAGTTTGCTTGACACATCTCTTGAGTGCGTTTTGACGTTGTGGTGGTGCTGAATATTGTTGAAAACAGTAATAATAATCGTTTCCATACAAACCTGCACAGCATGGCAGAAGTAAATGGTTTTGCAAAACGTGTTCAATTTAGTAAGTCTGTGGTAATTTTTACTCCAAGTTATCTTTTTAAAAACAAATTGATAGCAAGCTCGCACTTCACGCCCATCGTGCTAATGCATTTAACGGAATTTAAATGTCAAAATCATTCATATGAGTGTGTTGCCAGATGTATATAAGTATGTTAAACTAAAAATACAATTTAGGAAGTAATTTCATTAATTTCCCTAAATATTCAGTTAAAGAAACACGGACAGTTATTTCTTGTGACCCTGTAAATTGTAATAATTTGAATTTGAAATTGAAAGGCAATTTGCAGAAAGCGACTGCACAAAAAAGTCAACCTTACGTGTTAATTGATCGCGATTAGCGAAGTGAGTTAACTGGGAACATCAAAAGTTTTATTATATTAAATTAACTATTTTAAAAATTACTCCATAATTAAAAAAAAAAAATATGTCAATCATATAGCTACAGAAAAAAAATGGAAATAAATTTCGTAAGTTCATAGCTCTTTCGAAGGTCCTTGATAATAATTATATCAAGTTGTTCGACCCAATTTCGAATCGCCATGCCACATTGTGGGTGACATGCATGTCATGTGATCTCAAACGTAAAAATCTGTGCCGCCTCCGGGGAGCTATCAGAAAACAACTGAAAAACCAAAATCACGACAATCTCCCACAAGGCTTTCCACTTTTCTCAACTAGTCTCTAAATACAGTTGTTGCACTAACTTCTCCTTTCGAGTTTTATAGACACATAAATAAATAAAACGCATGCACGCGTAATGCACTTCCACTTTTTAATGCAACCGGATAAAAAATACGCAAACCGGTGAGACAATGAACTTGCTGAAGGTCGTACGCACATTATAGTGTAGCATTTCCGGCTTGCAGTAAAGTTGAAGGTGAAGCGAATGAGTTGAATCTGATCGTTTTTGAACTTGATATTGGTGACAGATTATTATGTGGTTTTGTCGAAGTTCGGAATTACTCGATCGAATGATCATTAAAATCGATAACTGTCGATTGATTCCATAGTTGTTGCAGTGAATATTGTTCACCTTAATGCATTCTATGTTGATCAGAGGTAAATTGTACACTCTATGCCGACTAGGTAATTAATCAACCGGAATGAAGGTCTGAACCAAAAGTTCTGATCGTGATCAACACCCACGAAATGGTACGTTGGCAATTAGCAAATATTTTCAATTTGCATATTTAAAACAATTGTGTTAAGAGATAACAAGGGAAGTTTTATAAAAAATGTTTTATGTTGAAGTGCATGACATTCCAAAGATAATTCAGTTAATTGGATTGGCATAGAAATAAGTAAGTTATTATCGACGCAACTCTTGTTGAAAGCTCATAAACGATTGCCATATAACCCTGACTTTAAAACAATTTTGTTTGTAAATAATAGCACAGGCAAAGAGTACACAAGACCTGTTCAAGTGTTCACGTTTGTTCCAGTTTGGTTGATTCACTTCCGACTCCAGATAATTTCAATTAAAATAAAACCGTTTTTTTAGACTTGAATATTTTTACTTTTATCGAAATATATTATAAACAAATATAATTCGTTGTATTTTTATTGATTTCAGTCAGCACCAAAAGATTTCTGGTGTGCTCGGCCAGATAATATGACCGGCATTGATGTACCAACATGGCGAAATTTAACCCAACCTCAGGGTGCTTGCAAAATTATCGATTTCGACACAAGTGAATTGTTTAGTTCCGATCTGGACTATTATCTTCAATCTAAAGATGAAATGAATTTAACAAAATGCACAAAATTTGAATTTTCAAACGAACCAATGGGTACAACATTGATCACCGAATTTAACTTGGTCTGTGGCCGTGAGTATTTTTTAAGTGTTGTTGAAATGTGTTTTTTAGCGGGTGCTGCTGTTGGTAGTGTTTCAAGTGGATTGATATCGGATAAATTTGGACGGAAACACACTTTAATGATTTTTGCTGCTGTTCAATCATCAATTGGTGAGTTACGATGAAATGAGCTGGTGTTGTTTTAAGTTTAAGATAACAGTTCCTTATTAATTTTCCTTATAAGAAACAGTTAGAATGAAGTTGAAAAACTCTTTGTTATGAAAAGGACCTTTATAAGAGACTATTATTATTAACAAGCTTAGTGTCAAGTCAATTAAATTTAGAACTATGCAAATTCAGCTGTATTGTTAGGGATTGATTCTTACCAACGAACAATAGCATAATTTATACAGATATTTTTAACGAACAATAGCATAATTTATACAGATATTTTTAACGAACAATAGCATAATTTATACAGATATTTTTAACGAACAATAGCATAATTTATACAGATATTTTTAACATTGCGGAGCAAGTGGATGTTCGTGAAAATGTTAAGGTAAGGAAAAATTAGGCCAAAGTGACATTTGACTTATATTTAAACAACATTAGGAAGATACCATATTACTGTTAAATATTCAATCCTTTTCAAACCAAACGGCTTCTATTTTGGGAATGCCGAACCTTTTTCCAAAATAATTCATAGAGACATCTGATGAAAAAACTTTCACGTATCAAGGATATTTCCATTAACCAAAGATACAGAGCAATGAAATCGGATCCTCTTCAATCTTCCTAATGAGAGATGAAGTGGATTTACAAAATATCAAATCGAAATTTCAACGTTTGGTCACGATTTCATGGGATTCACTGGATTAATGAATGCCCAAATAAAACATGTCCGTTTCCATACAGGAATCGATGGCGACAAACTATCAGAAGCTCTGATGATTCTCCAAAATGTCCATCGAACCATTCGAATATCAGAAAATCGTGCAGCCACAATTCATGGCAGTTTCCTCATCTCCAGTCCGGTCATTCGACATTACTGCGATGTGCAATTTTAATTACGGTTAGTGGTCTCCTACTGTATCCATTTATTCCCGATTGAATCGATTTGTATCATTCGGGGAGTCCCCGCTAAATTATAACAGCCTCTCTTTTAGGGAAATGGAAAAGAAATCGGTATCCAGTATGAGTTTTTTATTTGGACGAGGGATAAATCCTCACGTGGAGGGAACTAAGTGAAAACGGAATAGTAAAGGAGAGTGGTGGATAGGGGGGGGGGGGGGGGGGGGGGTAGATGTAAGGTAAGGAAAGTAAGATATATCAAAGAATCAATTTCTCCATAACAGAAATAAAAAGGAAGATTGACGGAGTAGACACCGTCCGAGGACCAAATGAAAGTGATCTTATCAGGATTAACCATTGATTCGACCGCATTGAACACCCATCAAGATGGCACTATGGCAAGGGTAGGCATCGGGGCTCTGAGGGGTATCGAAGACCATACACTTTGCTTGTCAAAAAATATATTTTCTCTATCTCTGAGTGATTTGTTTGGTTCGTCTTATGCCTTAGCTTAATGCCAATCCTTGTGATTTATTCAATATCTTACATTTCATCCCCCCGTAATTTTGTTCATCTTTCTCCTCCCTTCGTCTAGGAACACTGCTCACCTTCTCCAACTCACTGGAAATGTTCATGGCCCTAAGGGTTATAATTGGGTTTGCATCAATGACTGTCACGGTGGTTAGCTTTGTTTTGGTCGTAGAATTGGTAAGTGGAAAATGGCGTACAGTAATTGGCATTCTGAACATCCTGCCAGTGGCATTTTCCTATACAATAACATCTGGGATTGCTTATTTAACACGCGACTGGAGGCTAATGCAATTAGTCATATCAGCGCCATGGTTCATCTTATTGTTTATATGGTAAGGAGTGGAATTTACCGGCCATCTTTGCAAATCAATGAATATTCCTTGTGCGAATTCAATCTTTTTTATTATTATTTGTTTTTTGTTTTATAAGGTACTGTGTTCCCGAATCTCCGAGATGGTTATTAGCACGAGGCAGAACCAAGGAATTGGTTCAGCTGATTGAAAGAGCTGCAAGGATGAATGGACTCACGCTTCCACCAAACTATATAAAATCACTGGAGGCTTACGACATAGAAAGGGACATTAACGAGGCGAATCCATTGATGGTGGTGTTTAGCAAGAGATTCAGGATGACGACAATTCTCACTTTGGTAACTTGGTTCACCCTGATTATTCTGTACTTTGGTCTCACGTTACACCTCAGCAATTTGGGTGGAAATATATTTTTGAATACTGTAAGTTTGTTTATCTTTATATACAATGGCACAATGATTTGAAAAAACAATGAAATATATCGAAAATATCTTGGCTTTTTTATGTGCAGGCAATCGCTGGTCTTGTGGAGGCAGTTTCAATATGTGTTAGCATTTTCGTTGTCCTGAAGTTGGGTATTCGATTGAATCTCGTAATATACATGATTGTTGCAGGAGTCGCATGTTTACTGGTCAATTTCGTCCCTGACGGACAATTAGGGGCCGTTATAACTCTAGCTATGATTGGTAAGCTTAATACCTATCTACTAAAAATTCTACTAAAAATATCTACTAAAAATTTACACCGATTTTCAATTTGTGACAAATGATCTCAAATGTTTTCATTAATTCTTAATCGTCCTATATTGAACAGTGACACGCAATAACAGTTTTCTTGCTCATTAAAATTCAATTATTTGTATTTTTTTTTTTGCGATAAAAATAATGTAAAAAATAGGGATAATTGAATATCTATCCCTGAACGGTACAACGAAATTCAGGTTAAGGTTAACCGAGCAAATATAGTTACCAAACTAAATTAATTGATTGCTCGACCTTGCATCCGTTCCCATACGTGAAATTCTGTGTGTCCTTTCCTGCTCTGCATGTGGTAGCCACGGTCATGGATCCACCAAAATCACCAACCGAAATTCTCTCGTTTCGAATTAATTAACAAATAATTGTCCTTCATCGTCCTACCAACTCCTGTTGGCCCTCCGTCCCTCTTCTACCCGCATCCATTCATCCCGGTGCACTGCACCAGTCACCATAGTTTCCTCCCCACAGAATATCCAGCCGCTCTAAATTAATGAAATTTAACTGAAATTTTACAGGAAAATGTGCAATTGGAGCAAACAACGCTATCATACCAATTTTCACGGCGCAACAGTATCCAACGGTAGTGAGAAATTTTGGTGTTGGAGTGGGAAATTTCGCAGCCGGAATAGGTCTAATTTTGGTGCCATACATGTGGCTCTTGGTAAGGCTTTTGCTCTAAGCTTATCTGCTTGCAGTGGAAAATCTCTATGTGAATTTTCATAAATTTCATTATTTACTATTTTGTACAGGAACATGTACAAATCTATCTTCCTATGACACTGATGGGAGTCTCCGGGCTGATCGGTGCTGTTGCACTGATGCTAATGAAAAAGGAAGTCAATCCCGACACGTGACATTCACAGGATGCATGCAGCAAGTGCATTTCAACGTGAATACTCGTTGATGATATTCTTGTATTCATAGAATTTAATCCATATTTAATACAATTTCTCCAAAGTGTTTGTATTTCATATTCAACGTAGGTTTAAGCTGATACCACAGATATTATCATTTATCTGTGTTCAAACTCATCCCAATTATAATAAGCAGAGTTGATTCACAGTAAAACAACTGAATAAGAAGTTTATTGTGTCCTCTTTTTTTAATTTTATTTTTACGTACAGCCGTGCGTTAGAAATTAAGAAAACTTTTATTTATATCATAATATGTAATTCATTTAAGTTAATTAAATCAACTTTCTTTCGTTATTGTTAAATATAAAATTAAAGTATTTCTCCAATACCAATTCAATAACATTAGAAAATGTATCTACTTTACATAAATTAAAGATAAATAAAATCTTACATATAAAAAGGAGTAGAGAAAAGTGTTCAGTACCATTTTCTCTACTATAATATTTGTGAACCGATTTTCGTAATTTTGTTTTAAACAAAAGGGATTTATAAGAAGGAGTGCATCGAAACCTTTGTGTGTTACTTTACCTTTTCAAACAGGTAAAATAAGGTAATCTGTATTTCAGTTTTCACCACATAAAATATATTGCGGCTCCATTCGAATGTTGAATATGTGCACAAACGCGGATATTCACGCTCTAGCGACCGTCATTTTTAAGATTTTTGAACCAAATTTTTTTATTTCTCGACCTAATAGCTGGGATAAGTTCGTTAAGGAGAAAAATCTGCCCAAGGGGTGGTCGGGGGAGGAAGTGGAAATTTTAAAGAAATTATACCTCGGACCCTATGGAGTTTAGAGAGAAATATTGTCTGCATAAATTACAGTACTCTCAATTAAGTTTACGGTGATAGAGGACACCACCGGCTCCAGAGGTTGTGGCCTTGTGGGGGTGGACATTCGAAATTTGTAAAACCACGTGTTGTGGGTATCGTTGAAGAGCTCTTGATGAGTAATTTTTCGGTTTTGAAATAAATTACCCCAATAAATTCAATAAAAAATACTTAGAAATCTACCTCAGCCTGTAGGCCTGCCGAAAGGAATATTTTAAATTTGATTGTTAGGCGGTATCAAGTGTCAGTAGTGTAAACGGGCCTTTACGGTCGAATATTGGACCGCGGGGCGACCTCTAGTATTTCGAATTTTCGAAAGCATTGTACTTGAACTGGTCCTCGAAGACTATAGGTATGGCCACTGAGACTGACATTGATCGTTGGGTGCACTGCAATTGCAATATTATTATTTCGCTCTGACTCTGATTGTAAATTCTGATTCTTAGTAATTAAAAGAAAGCCCACTTTTAAGAATGGTTTAGTAGCAGTACTAAGCCTTAGAAGTTAGTCGTCTTCTAATCTCAGAACACAGACTCTGTTGTTTGTAGGATTTTAGTGTTTGCTAAACTATCTGTCTATCGGGAGGAAACTCTCCTTTCACGAACAGTGTAAATAAATAAGAGTATTATAGAGATTATGTTTTTGGAATGAAATGAAACCTGTCATTAATTAATACTAAACTATTTCTAGCATTAATCTTGTTTTCTAGACTTACATTGAGGACCGTGGCATTTCTTCCATCCAATCAGCTTGATAAAGTTCACTAATTTAAACTACACAAAACACAGCTGTCCAACGTTTGAGATGAATGAACTGGTGCTTTTATTTTCTGTATAACACGACGATTATATTGTTTTATTTATAAATGTTGCATTAAAGCGGTAAAAATCACTGAAAAACATACAAAAGTCACATAGTTCTGTCAAACTGATGCTCCGATAACCGGAAATTACGAGCGTTTTGATTTTCTTATCAAAGACACACGACGCTTTAGCGCAAATCGCAATTCTCTTTCCGACCGAGGATCTGAACCTTAGTGCAATAATATACATACAGAGGCGCAGTTTCAAGCTTACAAATTCTGCGATTTGTGTGCTAAATTTATGTACTAATTCACCACAGGCAAAACGGTATTCAATTACATTCTTTCTTTGACTAGTACTACTGGACGATTTGTGTTAGAAATAAAAAAAGTTCAACACGCCATCTTGGAGCTTTCGAGGTTCTTGAATTGAACAAAAATTTAATTGAGAAAAACTGAAGTGAATAATAATTTCTAAAAATAAACGGGCTTTAGGTTAAGTAACTACGCATAGTCAAATATAGATGTCACTCGAAAATGTCACTTAAATTGACAGTTGAGAAGAAAAGGAGAGTACGAGGTTAGCGTCGGCATGGAGTAGTTTTTGGTAAAATAATAAGCGAAAGAATTGTGAATTACTGTTGTCATCCGTTAATGAATTTATCGAATAAATACAAATTCTTATACTACAAATTATCAGAAGTGGGATAAAACTCATATTTTAAGTGACTAAAGCAACATATCGTGAAAAATGGATATCGAAAAATTACCGAAAAAAGAATTGATCGAAATGTGCGTTGCAAACGAATTGGATACACGAGGAACGAAAGACGAGTTGATCCAGCGACTTTTGGCTCACCGGGTGTTGAGCAGCACTCGCATAGAAAACGGGGATACTCAAAACATGGGAGCCGAAAAAGCCGAGGATGCTTCCATCGTTCAAAGCATCGAAACGTTACGCGAAACTGTACAAACGCTGGTTTTAGCAATGACCAGAAATGTACAATCACCACCAACAATACCTCCACAGTATCCAGTAAACGCTCCTAATGTTCATCAGACGTCGTCACGACAATTTAGTATCAAAGATATCTGTGACTTGATTCCAGTGTTTGATCCGATAAACGCGAGTTCGGTGACAAGCGGTCAGTTTGTGTCTAGGATACGCCGGTTTAAAAGTAATTACGGTTGGGACGATATCGAAACCTTAATAGCCGCACAAAAAAACTTAACTGGTCACGCAAAGTTGTGGATCGACGGACTCAGTCACATATTCACTACCTTTGACGAGATGGCTGAACGTTTGATGAGAGAGTTCCCCGACACAAAAAGTGACGCCGATAAACATTTGGAGATGGCCGAAACATTCCGTAAGCAGAATGAGTCTCCGATTGAGTTTTTCCATCGTGCACAGGCACTAGGACGAAAATACGATATGGACGAAGCAGCAATAATAAAATATATACGTAACGGCATGCAATTACCATCACTTCAGAACTCAATCGCAAGCATTCATTACTTAACGACCGCAGATTTACATCTAGCAATTAAAAGGTTTACGGAAAACGCAAAGTACAATTCAGAAACTCGAACGACTAACCATAAAGTCAGCAACAACGTAAATAATGGCACGGTAATGTCCAAACAACCGAATACGCTGACCTTGACCAGAACCAAAATTATCAACTGCTACAACTGTGGCAAGGAAGGCCACATTTCACTAAATTGCCCTCAACCACAAAAACGGTTGCGTTGTACAAATTGTAACCGTACAGGACACGACAAGGAAAACTGTACCGCAAACAAAGTAAACGTCATTCAACGCTCGACATCTAAGATGTTCATCGAAAACAACGACAACGTCCAGTCTACGAAGTCCAGCGATAAGGATATGACTGCCGCCACGCCTGATCTGTTCATCGAAAGCAACGACAACGTCCAGTCTACGAAATCCAGCGATAAGGATATGACTGCCGCCACGCCTGATCTGTTCATCGAAAGCAACGACAACGTCCAGTCTACGAAATCCAGCGATAAGGATATGACTGCCGCTACGCCTGATCTGTTCATCGAAAACAACGACAACGTCCAGTCTACGAAGTCCAGCGATAAGGATATGACTGCCGCCACGCCTGATCCGTTCATCGAAAACAACGACCTATCTCAACAAGACGAGGATAGCGAGTATTTTGTGAACTCTAACATTCACGAAAACGTCGTAAATAAATATAATTTAGTTTTTAACGATAATGAAATTATTAACGCTGATGTCTTGATCGATACTGGTAGCCCGGTAAATTTTATAAAGTTATCGTTCGTGAAATCCAGTATGTCTCCGTTATACGAAACACCAAGGTACCAAGGCGTTAATGGTTCCAATATTGTTATCATAGGCCAATGTAAGTGTCAAATTGAAATTAACAAATTCATGTATTCTTGTAGATTCATGGTCGTGCCTGATGACACCATGGGACCCACATGTATCCTCGGTCGAAGATTCTTATCGGAAAATAAATTCAGTGTGTTCGTGGACGGAAACGGCAAATTAAAATTGCAAAATCGGGAATCTACCGAGAAGCGGTGCAAACCTCTTGATGATGAGGAATGCTTTTTAAAGGAATCAGGTAAATTAATGACGATCAATCCTTATCCCGATCCTTCGGAATTCGACCTTGAAATATGGAATCAATCAGACCCGCAATATTTCCTTATTTTAAAACGATTTAAAGAATTATACCGTAATTATCTTAACCTTCCTAAACCGAAAAAACCTGCTGTTAAACAAACTATGATTATTCGACTAACGCATGACAAACCGATATACTGTAACCCGAAGAAAACCTCTATTTGGGAGCGAGACATCATTATGTCGATGGTTAACGAATTATTGCATAAAGGAGTCATTAAGGAAAGTGATTCACCTTATGCCAGCCGAGCCCTCCTTGTTAAAAAGAAAAACGGAACACATCGATTGTGCATCGATTATCGACCTTTAAATGCTATAACGGAAAGAGATTCACATCCTTTACCTATTATAGAAAGCCTCCTGGACAGACTCTCCGGATGTTCTATTTATTCGTTAATCGATCTGAAAGACGCATTCTTTCACATAGACATAGCAGAAGAATGTACGAAATATACTGCTTTTGTCACCGAAAACGGCCACTACGAGTATACACGACTTCCTTTTGGACTAAAAAACGGCCCGGCGGCATTCTCTCGATACATATCTAAAATTTTCAATAATCTCATTCAAACAGGCAATGTCTCAGTTTACATGGACGATATCCTTGTTCATACTAAGGATATTAATAACCATTTTAAAGTTTTGTGGGAAGTTTTCAAATTAATTAATGGGAATATGCTAAACCTCAATGTCAGTAAATGTATATTTATAAAACCATCCATCGATTATCTTGGATATAACGTCAACGAAAAGGGGATCAAACCGAAGGATGATCATGTACGAGCTGTCCGAGATTTCCCTATCCCTCGAAATATTTATGAATTACAACGATTTATCGGACTTTGTGGATATTTTCGACGATTCGTTAAGAACTACGGACTTATCATCCAACCATTAAACGAAATTAAGACCAAAACCGAACCATTTTATATGGGCGACGATGCAATTTCCGCATTTAATTTAATCAAAGAAAAGCTCTGCAGTCCACCGATCTTGAAGATATTCAATCCAGATTTCGAAACCGAGTTACATACGGATGCTTCTTCCCACGGATTTGGAGCGATGCTCCTGCAACGACAACCGGAAGACCGTAAGCTACACCCAGTTATGTATTTTTCGAAACGAACCACTCCATTGGAATCGAAATATCACTCATTCGAGCTGGAAACCTTAAGTATCGTATATGCTATCCGCAGGTTCCACCCTTACTTGTTTGGGTCACGGTTCAAACTTGTAACTGATTGTCAAGCTCTAGCCTATACGTTTCAGAAAAAGGACGTTAACGCAAGAATTTCTAGGTGGGTATTACTGTTGCAGGAATATGATTTCGACATAGTCCACCGTAAAGGCAACGAGATGGCCCACGTAGATTCTCTATCTCGTGTTTATGACGCCACTGAATGTGCAATAATCGACAACGACCCACTGACACGAACGTTAATTGCTGAACAGGCTAAGGATCTGGACATTCAACAGATTATCAAAACAATTGGAAGAAAAGACCACCCAGATTATGAAGTACATGATGGCTTATTATATAAGAAACAGGATCGCAACGTTCGGTTCTATGTACCATCCCATTGCAGAGGATTGATACTACGCAAGTACCACGATGAGTTGGGACATCAAGGAATATCGAAAACTGTTGATGCTATTAAACGCAATTACTATTTTCCGTCGATCACTGAACTTGTGAAACACCACATTGCTTCGTGTTTGCGATGTGTTGTTCATTCGTCCAAGCCTCAACATAGAGAAGGATTTCTTCACAGCATTCCGAAAGGAAACGCCCCATTCCATACGATGCACGTCGACCATTTTGGACCACTAGAAACAACGACACGCCTAAATAAACATGTGCTACTAGCCGTCGATGCGTTTACTCGATTTGTCAAATTGTTTCCTGTAAAAACGATGAATTCCCGTGAGGTAATACGTCACCTCAAAACGTATTTCAATTGGTTCGCCAGACCTCTTCGATTAATTTCGGATCGTGGAACGGCCTTTACATCCAAGGAATTTATTAAATTTCTAAAAAAGCACAATATTACCCAAGTTTTAAATGCCACCGCTACGCCGAGGGCGAACGGTGCAGTCGAGAGATTCAATAGGGACCTCCGTCCAATGTTGGCAAAGTATACGGACGAGGATCACGATTGGGACGAAGTCCTTCCAGATTGCGAATATGCCATGAACAACACAATTAACCGAAGCATTGGTCAAACACCGAGCATTGCGTTGTTTGGTACAAATCAACATGAATTACGAAATCCGGATGTCATCAAGGACTTAGTAGGACATTCCGTGGAACGTGAACGCAGTTTGGAAGACATCCGAGAATCAATTGTAAGAACTAATGCAGAGACCCAGAGAAAAAATGAGCTGAAGTATGACTCTGGCAGGAAATCAGTATTTCCGTACCAAGAGGGTGATCTGGTAGGAATCTTGAACAGAGCCGTGGAGCCCGGTACGAATCGTAAACTTCAACCTCGATTCAAAGGCCCCTTCCTCATTAAATCAATCCTCCCACATGATCGTTATTTAATTACAGATTTACCGAATTGTAAATTCTCTCAGAAACCTTATGAGGCTGTGTTAGAGCCAAATCATATTCGACCTTGGCCATGTGTGGGACAACATGACGTCAGGATGGACGAACTGAAGTGAATAATAATTTCTAAAAATAAACGGGCTTTAGGTTAAGTAACTACGCATAGTCAAATATAGATGTCACTCGAAAATGTCACTTAAATTGACAGTTGAGAAGAAAAGGAGAGTACGAGGTTAGCGTCGGCATGGAGTAGTTTTTGGTAAAATAATAAGCGAAAGAATTGTGAATTACTGTTGTCATCCGTTAATGAATTTATCGAATAAATACAAATTCTTATACTACAAAACACTATTTGAATGTCCTGAAGTCCGTTAACAAAAAACAACAATGCTCACTGATTAAAATGAAGTACTTTGATGATAAATTGGTGTAGCGAAATATGATATATTGGATGAAATTCCTTCAAAATTTTTTTTTTGGATTTACATAACAAATAGTAAATTATTCACTTCATTTCACTTTATTTCTACTATATAACATTTGATGAACTCGAATTATCACTTTAAAAAGAGAAATATTTGGAAAAACTTGATTTTTGAAATTTCGCTGATTTTTGCTCTCATCGCTGCGGCCGCGGTGGCGCGAACATAATCTTTTACTAACCATGAAGCAAGTCGCCAAACCGCCGCTGTTGCACGTATTTCAAAAGACGCTATTACTTCCTTAAAGATCTAGTACCTCCACTACCATATAATAGATTTGAATTCTAATCCAGCTCATGTCAAACTAGGCAGGAATTTCTCATCTCATTACGACTGACGCAAAAATTTAAAAAAAAGGCCTTTTATATAAATAATTCACTTTTTATTTGTTACCCAAAACTAAGTTCCAAGATCGATTGAACAACGTAACGAGCAGTTAGATTATGATAAAATTTTAGAAAGAAAACTGCTCCCATGAATTTTACGGTATTTATGATCATGATAAACAATATTCATATTTAACTCTTACCTCAAATTAAAAACAAGTATTTCAATTTTAAACCGAATTCATCGCACTTAATATGCAAGGTTGTGTACTTCAGTGTTTTTCCAGATAAAACTAAAATAACACGTCTTCTAATGAAATAAAATTATTACATACGCCGGCCAAATTTGTTCCAGCAAAACTACAATTAAAAGTTTATTAGGTTTAAACCTAAATATAAAATAAATGAAATTGCGTTTCAAATGCCTTAAGTTTAAAAATATTGTTTAAATGTACAATTTAGATTTGACGTTGATTTTGAATTCTTAAACAAATTCATCTTCTACCCCGGGTGGTGGAGGTTCAGCATCCCATCGACCCCTTTTTGCGGCTGTTTGAGGTTCCGAAGCACCAATTCGCATGTCAATGTCTTGTTTCCTTTTGAAATCATCGCGAGTTGGAGACGCCAATTTTACATCGTCCGGTACCATACTCAACAGGTCGGCTTCACTGAGCTGTGCTAGTCTGCTGGTCGTAGATGTGGTGGCGGTCTCCGTCGATTGTGCTCCTGAACTTAATCCTTGCGTCCTAGAAAGTGTTGTGCTCGCCAGATTTCGAACCAGTGCAGATTTATAGGGAACAGCAGGTGTAGGAATATATTTTTCCGGATCATCAGTTGCACTACTCGAAACAAGAGCTGCAGACCTTAGTGTTGACGGTTCGTGATTGGTTTTTATGCTAGCAAGAATTTGCTGCAAATTGGATGGGATAGATATATTTGCCAACGCCGGACCCAAATTGGGTGGAGGAGCAACGCTGCTGGAAGTTGTATAATTGTTCTTTCCCTGAAACAATATCAATTAGAATTAGAACATCCTTAGAAAACTAAAAATAAAACTACCACATTTTGCTCCACCCCCAAAATACAAGCTATTTCATGCTTTTGAGCTTCAATTTGACGATTTATTTCATCCATTTTTCGACTTAATTCATCTGCAATGGGTTCTATGGAAGCCGAGTTAGTTACTGGATTCAGAACTGGAACTGCAGCTAGAGTGTCATCATCAGAGCTTCCACCAGGGGAGTAAGGTTCATCGGCATCACCAGAGACAATAGTCGCTGTAACATCAAAGTATTAATTTAACCAACAATTTGGAAACTATTTTCCATACTATTCAATTTGCTTGTTGCAGTGTTGATAACAGCATCAATGTCGATGGGACTGCTGTTCATCTTTGGTGGCAAACGAACAGCGCTTATAATGCTCTTTTCATGTTTTTTAGAGGGGAAATTCTTTGGGCTATTTGGTGGTGTAAATCGTTCTCCGTCAATTGTGGCCGATAGATTTGATATCACAGAAGATTCCACTGATTTCCTCATTATCTGAAAAGTGATTGTTCATATAAACATAGAGAAGGTGAAACAAAGGCATTTTACAGAACTTACTTTTGCAGGAACATGGGAGGATGACGCTATCGATCGTTTCGCCATTATCCTGATTATGATTCCTATCAGTAGATTGGGTCTAAGTTCCTCATCAAAAACATCAGCGTTACTGGAAGATTGCAGAATGCTTGGAAGCGACTTCTTCGAGCCCAATGGTAAGATGTAAAAATCTTTAATATTTGCCGATGTCGTCTTTACAACACCCAAGCGTTTCCTTTTGTCCAAATACAAGTACAGAGCTGTATACGCTGAATTTTCTGAAGTGGATGTTGGAAGCAATCGAACGACGACAATTTCCTTGTTGGGACTCTTCTTAATTTTCGAAATATAGTCCCACACAGTGTCGGGACTGATTCGTCCGACAACATCAAGATCATTGGGCAGATCTCTCTTCAAATCGGAGCAGTTTCCATGCACTGGCTGTATAACTACTTGAAATGTGGCTACGTCAATCATGTTGATGGCTCCGTTCCAAATGATCGATGATAGATCACTTGAGAAACGCTTGTATTGATCTTCAGGCGGAGTTGCTATGGTCACAGTGCTTGAGGGTTCCTGATCGCTATCAAAGGCAGACGTATTATCAGTTACCTTCGTAGAACGGGACTGGCTCGAGGAAGTCGGTTTCACGGTCGCATTTGAAATGGTCTTTGCAACGTTTGCAATGGACGACTTTTGTGCAGCCTTCTCCTTGTCCGCCACCAAATTAGCTGCTTCTTCCACAGTTTTCGTAGACTCGAGAATTTTATCAACTAAATTATATTCATTAACTTTTTGTGGGTGCTCATTATCAACCTTATTCTTGTCTGACCGTGGATCCTTAGACTTCATAAGTAGTGGCTTATTTGCGGTAGGTATCACCTTTGGCTTAAGATCATTTAATATCTTTTCCTTCTTAGAATTATCCTTATCCCTATCCTTACTGCTACTGCTGCTTATGTCGCGTTTTTCATCTCTACTAGGACTTTTATGACGATGATCGCGATCACGACTCCGACTTCTGCTCCTCTTTCGGGATTTGGATTTGTGCCCATGTCGATCCCGTTCACGTGTTTTATCTTTTTCACGATCTCTCTCCTTGTCCTTTTCACGTTCTCGGCCTCTTTCGTGCTCTCTCTCCTTGTCCTTTTCACGATCTCTATCGTGATCTTTTTCTACTTCATCCTTCTCCAGCTCTTTCTCTCGTTCTTTTTCTTTAAATCTGTCCTTCTCCTTTTCTCGGTTTTTGTCCTTTTCCTTGACATCAATCTTTTTCGATTCCAGTGAACTCGAAGACCCGGATGCGGATAGCTTGCCTTCTAAGCTTCCCCCCGAACTGGTAGGAACGTTGCTGTCCCCATCGAAATAATCAAAAGAAGTTGCTAGTTTTAAAGAATCCTTGCTCTTATTCATTGATGATTCCGGATTGTCATCACTAGTGCTGCTCACAGCAGAATTATTGAGTACAGTTACAACATCCTCCACTGGAATTGATATGTCCAGAGACACACGATCCGTGCTCTTGCTTTCGATTACCTCTTCACCCTTGTGCGTCTTCAGAACGTAATTTTTAGCACACGAAAGAAGGTCCAGCTCGGATTTCTTGATCATTTCCAATTGATGTTTGTTCTCGTTTTGTCGCCATTGAGCCAACTCTTGGCTCGCCAATTCCTCTGGCGACATTTTGACCAGTTGTTTCGGTAGGATTTTCTTCTCGCATATCTTCTGGAACAGAGTTTCGTTTTTCCTGTCCTTAATATTAAATATTAATGATCTGTATTTGGCCTTGTACTTGGCTCCAGTATCCTTATTGAACATTTTGAACATTTCATTTTCAGTTTCATTTGCAAAGTCTTCAATTTCATCCATGCTCAGTTTAGGAGAATCAGAATCCTTCACCTCGGACATTCTGGATATCATCTGCTCCTTCAGCGTTCTTTTCATGTGAAGGCGCACTGGTTCAATTTCGTGTGAACTCGATGGTGGAGTCGACTGGGAACTCTTCTGCAGTTCGACTGAAGTCTGCTTCTTTAACTTTTGTGGTTCTCTGGTAAATTGTTCCCTTTTGACTGGATCTTTTGGGTCTCTAACTTCTCTAAATTCCCTAGACTCTGACGGTGACGGCGAATGAATAGAAGATGGTGAACTTAACGTTTTCATCTGAACTTGCTGTGGGTGTCTATAAACTTTTGTTGTTGTTCGATATAAGTCGATCATTTGGCTTTTGTTTCGAGCTTGTTCGGTTGCTTTTTTCAAAGATGAAGCAATCGCGAGAGTTGTTGCTTCAGATGTCGAAGTAACAGGCGGAAGTCCAGAAGATACCACCCCAACTTTTAACTTCTGTTGTCGGTTTTTCTGTGTGCAAAAGTTATAAGTAAGTTCATTAGTAAATTGCGCAAATGTTACCTCAATTGCCAATGCTTGAGGGCTTCCTGGTAGGACGACTTCAAACGTTGGATTATCCTGTAACCATTTCTTCAAATTCGCAGTAGTCGGTGCACTCGCTCCAGTCAGCAATCGTTTAGTTTTTCGTTCATAAACATAAACCTAAAGTTCATTATATTATTCAACACCATTAATTCCTTAATCTTAAAATGAAATTTACCCTTTCGACTTTGTTCTTCACTTGCAACGTAGTGTCAGATGCTTTTGCAAGTGCTTCTTCAAAAGAGCTTGGCACCTTTTTCTTCTTATCCTCCGGAGTAGTTGGCACAGTCGCTTTCGATGCCTTTGTTTTGGTAATAATAGCATTTTGAGCATGTTGTCGAATGCAGTCATCGCTGCAGTAAATTGAATTGATCCGAGCGGCCTTCTTGCACACAATACAACTGTGAACTTCATTCTTCTTCTCCTTTACATTGTTTTGTACACCGCTGTCCACAACTTTGTGCGTTAATACATCCGATTTATTTCGATCTTCTTGTGCCCCGCGCACGATCTCAATTGGTTTACCATCAGCGGTGATTTGATTTGTACTTTCAACTCGACTGCGAGGATATGTTTCTGGTGCTTTTGCAATTGTTGTAGTGCTAACAACCATTTTCGAAGTTTGATTTTCCGGCGGAGATGCTCTTTGCGGTTGTTGAACTTTATGAATTGTCGCAGTTTTAACGACTTCTTGTTTTGGACTTTCTGTCGATTTTCTAATCGATCCTGCATCAACAACGGATTTTTTCGGAATCTTTACAACTCCAGATTTCTTAGAGAGTGGAGTAGTTTCACTTGCAGCTTTTGGCTCTCTCGATGTCGCAGTTGGTGTTGTTCGTCGACTTTCAATTTGAATTTTTTTTGGTTCATCTGTCTGTTTCTTTTCGAAAATGTCTGTGATTTTCTTCTGAATTGTTTTCTGCAAATGAAAAAAATTTTTAGTTTTTATATGACAAAATTGAAAATGAGACAAAATACCCCTTGATTTGGATCCTGTTTCTTTACACATTTTGGACATGTCCACTCAATGCCATTAGTTTCCATTTCTAAACCCATTGCTTTCGTGATACTAACGCAGGTGCCGTGGAACCAATCTTCACAAACATCGCAGCAAATCATAAATCGGTTGTTGTGAGGCTGTCGGCAAATGCACCACAATCTGTGAGAACCACCAATGTTTAATAAATTATTTTGATAAATGATAATTGCTTACTTGTTGGGATCATCTTCGGAATCGTTGGATTCCTCGTCTTCAATCTCAGTAGGATTGTAGTCTTCCTTAGGAGCACCTTGCGATGATGTCGATGCCCTTTTCCTGCTGACACCAGTTTTTTGTTCATTTGTTGAGCTTCGGCGGCTGCTGATGCTCTCACTTCTCGATGAAGTTGCGGAACTCGCTTGAACAGTTGCTGTTGTTGTGCTTGAAACCACTTGAGTTTGGGCACGCCTCTTCGCTCTTGTCGTCGGTGCTTCAATCGGGGGTAAGGTGATAACGCGTCCATTTCCACGTACAATTTGAATAGGTTCCTTCTTGATCAGGACTTGGCCAGCCAAAGTGTTTGTTATGGCGGTGCCGGGGGACAGTGTGACCATCGTCTGAGATGGTATTATTGAACCCGGATTCAGCACCTTGCTGTGAGATGTTTCAGGGATACCTGTTGCTCCCCCCAAATCAGGTATATCAACCGGCGCCTGCCCTAAAGCGTCTGTTGTGAGACCCTCTTTCTCTATAACTTCCTGCAGAGTCTTGTTGTCTATCAAATTCGCAACATGTTCCAGAATATCAGCAGGCAATTCATCCTCAGCACTTTCGAGAAGCGGAGCATTTGTTATATCAATATCCTCTACTCCAGTTGTTGTGTACGAGCTCGTACTGCTCGAGGGTGCAGAAATTCGCGCAATATCATCGATTGCATTCGATTTCGCCTTACCCAAAATCGCTTTCTCTGTACTCTCCAGCATTTTGACCAGTTGAGGGATGTTTTCATTCATAGAATTCTTAACAATTATGTTGCTCTTCTCCATTTCATCCTTAACAATTGAATCAATTAAATCTAATTGTTTATCGTGTTCCGGTGCTAATTCCGTCGTCCTTGTGTGTGTTTGCAAGGAAATTTGTGCAGGAAGTTGATCTTTTACGGCACTCTCAAGGGGCATAAATCCTTTCGTCAGCGGTGGCAGGGAATGAAGAGAAGATGCTGACGATTGCGGATTATGTGTGGTCCTTGTTAAGATTATCGATGGCTCAGGTTTTAGTTCAGTTACTTTTACATTGGATGTATTGCTATCGCCGTGTGCTAGCAGGGTACTGATATCAGTGAAACCACCCTCAGATTTCACGTGATCCTTCTTTACCATGACAAACTTTTGCATTGTTGCTTGACGCAATTTTTCGTTACTACTCTGAGCAGTGTTGCGGTGACGGCTTCCTGACTCCACCGTCCTTAATTGTGCCTCAGCCTTTTCTATATCGCTCATAGATCCTCCGGATTGCAGGATTTTTATTGACTGCTGCTGTTGCTTATGAGGCAGACGAACCTGCTGATGCCGAATTTGAGGCTGTTGTGAGTGTTGCTGGGGCTCTTGTGTTTTCGGTCCAGTTGACAATTTTGGTGAGATTTTCTGGCCACCAAGTGACCCACTTGGATATTTCCGCTGATCAAATGAAACTCGGTTCAATACCCTTGGAGAGGAATTTCGCTTATCTTCATCAACCGAACTATTGTGGCTAGTGTTCTCAGTGATTGACTGTCGTTTTATATGAATTTTATTTATAGATCTTCGGCCTCGTCTTGCACTCACTTTCCTTCGCCGACAATGAAAATTTAAATTAAAATTTTTTTCATTGAAGTCTAAATCGCTGTCTCTGTCGTTATCTGAATCACTAATACTTGTTTCAGAATACTCAGAACCGTCTTCCTCTTCTTCAGTTTCTTTTTCAGATTTATCTTCAACAATCTCAGATTGCTCTACAGCTCGATTTTTCAATTTTGGATTGATATATTGCTTAACAGTAGATGGCCGGGAACCTGATTCTCCAGATGATCCACTTACTGCTGAAATTTTTGATTTCGCTTGACTTGGAGATGTTAGCGGTGTATAGCAATGATCATGCTGTATAACTAGTTTTTGGAATTCATAATCAACTTTAACTTCCAAATTATTAACAACTCCAGCATAACCTATGGTAAAAGTAATATGTTTTCATCGTATATTATGTGATGAATGTTACTAAATATTTACTCATAACTTCTTTTGCAATTTTTCTCGCCTCAATTGTTGGATAAAACTCTTCAATAGTTAATCCCACAATTTCTGGAGCGGCATTCTTTAAGTTTGATTCAGGATCAGTGGCTTCTTCAGAGTTATCATTTTCATTATCCTCCTCCTTCTCATCCTTCATGCTCGGAGTTGGAGACGTTAAACGTACGACGCTAATTGAAGAAACATTTTTTTCTTCTAAAAAATTAAAATGGTCATTGTTTGGTTCGTATGAAAAAAAAACAACATGTGTGTAGTTAATGCAAATAAGTTTTTGATGCTTTTAAATTCACCATTTTATAGAATATTTTAAATTTAATACATTCAAAACCATTTTTGTTTCACGTAGAGATGGCGCTTAGCAAAACTCACAATGCAATGATTTGAATAAATCGACATAAATAAAACCTATTTTTTTGTTATTGATTTGGGTTCTTTTTTTCTCTATTGTTTTAAATAACTAACAACCCTTGTAACACTCATAATAATTATATTATACTATAATTTCGAAATAAATCTTCTGATAATGAAAAACATCCAGTAACTTTGTAGATATTTATTTGCTTAAAGAATATCAATTAAATATTAACAGATTATTGAATAGGTTATTGACGTCACACACGTAAATAAAGTGGCTTGAGTTCCAACATGAAGAAACTAAAGCAATTTAGCAAAATTTTCGCACACCTTTAACCTCTGACTAAATGTCATAATGACATTAGGCGGGAAGGTTTTTTCAAGTTCACGACGTTTTCCTCAAGATTTACTGAGCAATAGGTTCAAAAAAGCATCGAAAACTCCCTGAATAGAAAATGTATGTGTTGTAAAAATTAAATAACAAAAGAATGAATTTAATTTAGTAATAACAACTCTAAGCTGATTGCTTCGGAATACTTTCGGCATATAAAACAAGCAGCATTAAAAAGTTAAAAGTTAAAACATACCCATCAATGTTTGAAGTCCTTCGCGATCAACATTTATCCCATTTTTCCCATAAACAACAACTAAGTTTGAGTTTGATTCACCGGGCAAAAGAGAGTCATTCGCTGAAATGGGGCTCTCTATAAAAACAGAGCTTGACATCTCTAGTGAAAAAGTGTGACAATAGCAACAATTATTTATTGTGCAATTACAGTCGCATTTCAACTTAAAACCTCAGATGATAGACACAATTCATAAAATGTTCTTCAAATATTTTGCAAAAAATGTCTCGGCAAGAAAAATTCTCCACTTCGATGACGCCATGTCAGAATTTTTCACACGGAAAACACAAACACACGCGCTGCAGACGATTCTTCAACTCCTTTTTTCTCAGAACTCGCGTCAACCAGCGATTGAAATTTATTTGAATTCTAACTCATTTTTCACAAAGTAGCACTTGCTATTTAATTGAACAGTTCTCGGTTAGTTATTACAAGAAAAATAGGCTTTTCCTGTTTTAACTCTGATTCCACTTAACCATTGACGCCATTAAAGCAAATGCGTTTTTAATTTGCTATGCCTTTCCCGAAGAGTCTTGGGTTAGTATTGGTTTGTGTACTGGAAGTTCTAGGGAATTATGGTCTTTTAATGAATATTGATCAATGATGATTTAGATAGTTTTTTCGTAGTTTTGTACATGAATAAAGATAAGAGCGTTAATTTCTTTTAAAAGTTGTATAAGTTTTGGTATTAATTAAATCAGGATGCTCAACAATTATTCCTGCTGTATTTGGCTGCTAAAGAAATAATAGAACAATTCAGCTATTGACAGGTACTGTCACCGGCGGCATTAATCGGGTTGGTAGATCAAATAAGATTTACTTTCGTCAAGGTCTCACCATCACTGTATTTTTTGTATTTTACAGTCTATTCAAATTAAATGCCTTATTATTTTCCTAAGATTATAATATTTGAGTTCATAAAATATGTATTTAGTAGAATTTAAGTGAAATAAAGTGAAAAATTTCTGTAAATCCGATAAACAGCCCAAGAAGAATACCAATTTATTATCAAAGTACTGCATTTTAATCAGTGAGCAATTGTTGTTTTTTGTTAACGGACTTCAGGACATTCAAATAGTGTTTTTTTCAATAAAATTTTTGTTCAATTCAAAAACCTCGAAAGCTCCAAGATGGCGTCTTCAAGTTTTTTCATTTCTAACACAAATCGTACAGTAGTACTAGTCAAAGAAAGAAGGTAATTGAATACCGTTTTGCCTGTGGTGAATTAGTACATAAATTTAGCACACAAATCGCAGAATTTGTAAGCTTGAAACTGCGCCTCTGTATGTATATTATTGCACTAAGGTTCAGATCCTCGGTCGGAAAGAGAATTGCGATTTGCGCTAAAGCGTCGTGTGTCTTTGATAAGAAAATCAAAACGCGCGTAATTTCCGGTTATCGGAGCATCAGTTTGACAGAACTATGTCATGTGACTTTTGTATGTTTTTCAGTGATTTTTACCGCATTAATGCAACATTTATAAATAAAACAATAAAATCGTCGTGTTATACAGAAAATAAAAGCACCAGTTCATTCATCTCAAACGTTGGACAGCTGTGTTTTGTGTAGTTTAAATTAGTGAACTTTATCAAGCTGATTGGATGGAAGAAATGCCACAGTCCTCAATGTAAGTCTAGAAAACAAGATTAATGCTAGAAATAGTTTAGTATTAATTAATAACAGGTTTCATTTCATTCCAAAAACATAATCTCTATAATACTCTATTTATTTACACTCTTCATGAAAGGAGAGTTTCCTCCCGATAGACAGACAGTTTAGCAAACACTAAATTCCTACAAACAACAGAGTCTGTGTTCTGAGATTAGAAGACGTCTAACTTCTAAGGCTTAGTACTGCTACTAAACCATTCTTAAAAGTGGGCTTTCTCTTAATTACTAAGAATCAGAATTCACAATCAGAGTCAGAGCGAAATAATAATATTGCAATTGCAGTGCACCCAACGATCAATGTCAGTCTCAGTGGCCATAGCTATAGTCTTCGAGGACAGTTCAAGTTCAATGCTCAGCGGATGCTTTCTTTTAAAATGCACACCGTTACCGCCCCCGCCAGCAAGTTGGCGAGCCGCAGACTCAGGCAGCTCAATGTTTGCATGCGCCAATTTTTCATCAAGAGTCTTTGGAAGTCTAGACTAGAGTATAGGCTATAGTTGGCATAGATTCACTTTCGTGAAAACGTTTACAACGTATTTATCAACTTGCTTTTCTTGTATGTCTGTTCGTTACAAATTTTGCAATCGATTTTAAAGGGGGCACTCCATATAGAACGCCAAATCTTCGTCGATTTTCATGATATTTTTTGGAGGGTAAGGAATCTATACATTTTTTCTGGGTCATAGGTTCTTTTTATTACATAATTCTAGTTTTCAAAACGATTTTTGTTGCTTCATAGAAAATCAAAATGGCGGAGATATAACCAGTCACCGTTAGGTAGTCCGGAAAGGAGCCCGAATGCGGTGCGCACTCCTGCACGTGCGTCGTAGGATTATCTGAAACAGTCTGCACAAAAAACTTTATTAGTATATACATGCGCTCACTCGATCAACCTATAATATTGGAAAAATAATGATAATTGGCTGCAGAAGAGGCTTTAGTACCAAAAAGTTGATTTTTTCGGGAAATTTTTCATACTTTGACTCATTTAAAAACATGTTTGTTCTCATTATTTTCAGTTGGGCTTAGTTCATCATTTGGTCAAAAGTATTATAAAAATGTGTGGCAAATATGAACTTGATCGGTAAAATAGTTTGTTAGTAATCGTGTACACCGATTTTCAACTCATTGGAAAAAAAAATTTCGATATAATCGCGCTTCAAGTTTGGGCAAAAGATTAACCAGCACCATTATTATATATTTCTATATTTTCTAATATTTCTATGGAGTCATAGGTGTTTCTAACATCTATTAATTATTGAATAGACGATTCACCTAGCTCCACATGGTGAATTTCTCTGCGTACAGGGCTCCACACGGGGCAGAAATAAGTCACGTTTAAAGGCTCTGGTGGCGTCATTTTTGATAATTGACCAAAATCACTAACTGCATCTTATTCTACAGGTTTCATACAATCAAATTAAGCGATAAAAAAAATTCATATTTTGAAGCTTCTATATGGAGTTGCTCGTTCTTTTATTTCAATGAGCACAATTATTAATATATTAACAGAAGAAATGCTTGGAAAAATCTAGAGATTGTTTTGAAAGCACTTGGTGGAATAGCACTAACATCTTTTAACTATTAAAATCACTTGTTTATATTCCAACATATTTTTATTTAAATGACGCGTTTCGCCTTGCTAGGACATCATCAGATTTAAGACGTCTTGAAGATGCTTGGAAAAATGCTTAAATTTCTCAGTTTACATAAGATAAAAAAATTTTTATTTTTCAATCAAAATATTGCGGTAGCTAGTGCCACCCCTTGAACTCCCCAAATTACGGCACTGACAATATGTTCTCTTTTTTGGTAGACCATGGATAATTTATGTTTGTCTTCAATTTGCAACAAGTTCCACGTATAGTTGTGAAGAAGATTGTATTGTAGAAATATAGGTTCCGTAGGTACAATTGAAATCAATGCACTCTGGAGAGATCATTTATCAAATTCTAATAATTTGGTTTTTGATATTTTTCAACAGCATTCGTGTGAATTCCCATTAAAATTCGTATTAAGATGAAAATCACGAGCTCTTCATAGTGGTTAATGATTTCATCGTTGGTCCACCGTTGCGTTGGCTACTTTGTGTAGCGGACTTCTCAGCAGGTTTGTACTAGGAGGTCTCCGGCGATTGTAATTACCTTGCACCACTCTCTCACTAATTGTGACTTTGTCAAATTTGGTTTTGAGACTTGTCATGTTTGTAAATTCAAAGATCCTCTGTAATTACCTAAATGAACACAAACATTCCATAATGTACATCGAACGGATGGCATTCAGGAGCGCATTCTAGAGTGGAATTGATTGAGTCTCAAAATGATCCAAATCCAATTATTATTCATCAATTTTATTCGGTTTTCATGCAAAGAAAATGATTGAATGTCCTTGACGTGGATTGATTGTGATCATTACCATTAATTATCTGTAACAGTGTCTTTTATGCAATTCAACCTGAATAAAATTTGTAACATACAATAATTGCAATAATATTCCACTTGCAATTCGAAATAAATGCAAGAAAATGCATGAAGCTGAAATCGATGTGAATCAACGTAGAACGGTTTGAAGTTTTGCTGGATATCTTGATTGATTGTCTTTAACGCTGTATAATTGAGCAATTTTATTTTCCATTTATTTAAGTAGGTGGTGGAGAATTTCCCAAATTTCCAATTATCTTATAGCAACATCTTCACATGGAGGCTCATCTGAACGAACAGCAGATAGCCACAATATGACTGTATTCATTTAAATTTTCTGTGATTAGATTTCGTGATTGCACTTCAACATTTTGCTCTCCCTCTGCGAAAAGAAAACGAAATTTCTCCAGAAGACTTTCATCCGGAAATTTTATCATCAATTATTTGTTCGCAATCCTATGGTTAATCCTCCGATGCTTGGATTATCTCGTGTACATATCTGACCAGCAGCTACTCCCAAACTTGTTCCATTGTTCACACTTCCCCGTACATCAGAAATTCACTCATCGGGACAATGTGTTTTATGTAACGAAAAATAAGGTACAAAATTCATTTGAGGCGGACCAAATTATATCTTCCGCTTTGCTCCTTTTCATTTGAAGGATTTATCTAGTATGTCGTTCGGGTTAAATGAGGAATTATACAATATTAGGAAGCAGAAATGTAATCCGTGCAGTTTGGGTTGTGATTCAATTAGGAACTCTTCTGGCGTATGCGTGTTTAATTTTATTACTAGTGAGTTTAGAAATGTAAATTCCAAGACAGTCATTTACATTTTACATGCAGTGAAAAAATATTTTGTTTGGTGTAAATTACCAGGTGAGAAATAGGAAAATGTAACTACTCTTGTGTTTTAAATTCATTTACATCATAAAATGAGTTAATTCTCGTATAATTGTTGAAATGGCATGCAATTTCTGCGAAGGTTGTCGAAGAAGTTGAGAGACTGGTTTACGCGACGTTGTAATTACAAAACTCCAAGAATAGGCATCTCCGTGTAATGGCCAAGAATTGAGTTCACTTTTATAGACAACATGCAATGAGGTACTTGTTTGCAAGAATAAGGAGGAAATTGACGGCGCAAATTGTTTGGTTGTTACGGAAAATTAATGTCAAGAACATCAAGACATTCGGGAAAACTTGCAATTCTATGATTACTCGGTGTCTATTTGGCAATTGGCATACTATAACATAGATAAAATAAATGATGATGGCGACGGTCAGCATTAAAAAATAGTTGATGTAAAAATTGTATGAAATGTTTTATACAATGTTTGCCTAAAAAACTGCCTCAACTTATAGTCATAAGTCGGATCGTATCAACTAGGATCCTATATTACGTTAATGTGGGATGCAAAGATATCAAAAACCACATTGGATTGGAGGAAGAGACGACAAAAGAAAAATTCAAAAAAGTAATCTCCAAAAAAATTAACAGAGCGTTTCACGCACGCTGAATGCTATTCCTCCAGTGTCCAAAGGGAGTTAAAAACTTGTGTATGAAAAAAATACTGGAAATAAGAAGAAAAAATCATGTTATTTTGTAAGAACATCCTCCTCACCTTTCACACTACTCTCTTATTGTGTACACGAAATTTTAATAATGTTTAAATCAAAAAGTTTTCATTTCGGAGGCCGACTATGAACGTTGTCGGTTCTTGTTGGTGTTAGCAGCTTAATTTGCACTGATGATGTCGTAATCGTATGTGAATGCGGAAAATGTCCCCATAAAACACTGCAATTTAGGTTCAAGAAGATCATTTCGCATCCAATCGTTTTGTTTAATAAAAAATAAAATATTATAATTTTATCCAATGAACCAATTTCCTATTTTTATATCCCAACGGCGTTTATCTTTGCTCTGCAGGAATATATTTTTAGTTTTTTTTTAAGTGCTACTTCGAATTATCACATTTCTACGATTCACGCTTTTTCACTTTTCTATTGTTGTTATTCTCCTTTTCGCCACTTTTTCGTATCAATTTGAAGTTAAATGATTGTAATTTGTGTGTGTGTTTTTTCGCCATTTCAATCAATTACTTTCATTTCACGGTTTTTTATTTTCAACGCCAATTCAACATCTTTGTGGAAAAATATAATGTTTAATTAATTTTTTGTTATTAAACACGCTTAACGATTTTACAGGTTCACAGTAAATAAATTTTACTATTATACTTTAAAATTAGGCAATTCTTTGCCTAGTATTAAAGCTGTGATAATACACCGATGTTTAAATTTACATTCATTGATTCGAATGATTTCCCATATTTTTGGGAAATTACCTATCAAATCCTATATAAACTATAATCCAAATGTTAGATGATAAAAACTATTTAGAGAAGTTAAACCGAATAAGGGAAATTGAATTATAAATTTACATATGTGTATATTTGTAGTTTCCCACAACAAAACATAAAATATTACACCAGACAATAGTAAAATAGAATTTTACCATTTCTTTGATGTAAATTTAAACATCGTTGTGTTTCTGCAACATACATTATAGCAAAGATTCCATATATTAATATAGTTATTATAGAATTTTTTTTTACAGTGTTTATTTGATGGAATAATGACTGTATAAATATGTAGGTATCAAGATCAATATTGCAAATTAATTGCAATAGTAACTTCAGAAACTATGATATTTTTTGACTAGTTTATTTTTGAATAGTCTTTTTTCTGATTTTAAATACATCATATTTCAAGATGATTTGATTTTTTTGAATTAAATGCGTTGAATTCAGTTTATACTGTTGAATGATGAGAAATATCAATTTAAGCTGTACTTTATTATAATATAAATGAACCCTTCTCCCTTCTAGCATTCTTACTCTCTTGTGATCCACAATATACAAATTGCTTGCAATTGAGTTGAATACTTTAATTTTTAAATTGTTTTTAATATTTTAGTGTCCAAAGCCAATGGAATTCGTCTTCGTTTTTGTTTTCTTTAAAAATTAGATACGTACAAGTATTTAACATATTTTGTTTATTTATAAAGTCCAGTAATGTTCATATCACAAAATCGAAATCACACGAATAGTTAATTTCAATAGAATTGTCCTAAACTTAATTTTGAGACTGCAACAACAAAAAAATACTATATTTTTAAAATTAGTGATGGTAGCCGGGGTGTCCGCCATCAACAACGTATTCCTGGCCATGTCCTTCGTATCCTCCAGAACTTTGTTGTGCAGCAGATTCGTGTAGTTTGATTGTTGCTTGAGCTCCAGCATGGGCTGCATTACTTTGAGCCTCGTGCGCAGCCGCCGAAGCCTTCTCGGCCGCCTGCTTGGTTGCTTCATAGTCGATAATAGCAGAATTTAGTTGGTCCTGTAGGGATTGGAGACGTCCCTTTGCCTTTCCGACCATGGCCAATTGCGAGGCTAATTCTGCAGCAGACTCACTTGCGGCCAACTCGGCATGCTCAGCAACTCCTTGAGCACTATTCAGAGCACCACTCAAAATGGACAAATGTGCACCAGCCTGTTGAGCCGCCTGTTTCGCTGCACTTGCAGAAGATTTCGATAGTTGTAATTGGGCCAATTCAGCTTCCAAAGCGTGATGAGCCTCGGCCCTTTGGGATTCTAGACTTGCTAGCAATACTTGCTTTCCGGCTAGAGCGGCTTGCGCAGTGGCCGATGCTTGGACAGCGGTTTGCGCAAGCGTACTTTTGGCAACGTACGACGCCTGAATGGCTGCGGCATGCTGATTGGCTACGGCTGAGTGAGCCTGATTAGCTGATCCTTGTGCAATTGAGCGTAACCCACTGCCAGCACTGTATCCTTTTCCACCACCGCCATGTCCACCATGTCCTCCATAATTTTCAACCACTTCGACTGCAATTCCCGAATGCTCGTAGCCACCATCCAAGTCCAGTCGCTTGACTTTAACCTTTCCAGCACTGGTAATCCCTAAACGAATAAATATACAGAAAAACGTCACTATATATCGTTGCCATACAAGGACTCTTCGATGCACTCTTATGGCATCAATGGCAACTTACCAAATAAAGCGATCGCAATCAACACTACAAGTTTCATGTTTCAATCTTGAGCAACGAGTCTGTCGTACGTTAGCAATGAACTGAACTAAACTGCAACTGGAACACCGTATAAGTAGATGAGGAAGCGATCGAGTGGCGAATGATGTCTGGTACAGTGGTACTCCATAGTTGCTCCATTTTATACCCGAAATTCGTGCAGACGGCCATAGAAAAACATTCGCATTGAACTCAGCTGTTATGAAATAAACTTCGCGTCGTAAAGTAGGAAAAAGCATTCAGGCGTTTTCCATCTCAACGGCCATCTCGCGGTTTGGTGGTGTTTTAACGAACAGACCCTCTCCGCAATCGCCACCACTGCACCTCTGTTGCATCCACCCAGGTCCACATTTTGCATTGACCAGCGTAATTATTGTGCAGCATGATTCAGTTTTTGCACACACCTTTTTCGTTACTTTTCTTTTGACTCTGTTTGCAATAATATTAACCTCTGGATATCGGCACACAACTCCGAATATATTTTTTATAGATTCATAAAAATTTCTAATATACTATATTTTATTTCATAAATTTATTCACAAGTCAGAGGGGAGGGTCTAAAGCGGAATCAGGAGATGGGGATACGCTTGCAGAAAATAATGCATTTCACAATTTTACGTGCAAACAAATTCTTTTAATGAAATCAAAGTCGCCAGCAGTTTGAGCCGCATTGCCATTTTCTGTAATTAAACCAAAAATCCTTGAAAGTAAATATCCATCTACTGTTTTGCGAATTAATTTTATTTCTAATTATTGTAGGTACTTAACAATAAGAATATTGTTTGGATAAATTTCAATGACATTTGATTGATTAAGTATAAGGGAAGCAATTCCAATCGAAATTTTGGTCTCATCAAATTTTATGTGTGGGAAATTGTTTATATTTTAACGATTGTTAAACGTAAACTGTCAACAATTGATTAATCTGCAATTTAAAAAACTTGCCAAAAAATATTATCGGAAATAGACTGGAACCAACTCTCATCAATTTGGTCCAAGTTTATGTATAAAAAAATATTAACTCAAATCACTTTCCTTTACAATATTATTTCTGCTGCATTTAAAATGTTATGACCACACACAAAAAAAAGTTGCTGAAATGGAAAAAGGAGAGTCAATCAAGTCATAAAAAGTAGTCCGAATTTACGTAGAAGGTATGTAACAATTGAACTTTAATGTTATATGTACATTACATAAAAAGTGGAGCACGTGACTTCTCAAACAAAAGCAATTTATTGTGCTTTTAGGAAATTGAATAAAAATTAAAATGTGGCGCAACATCGCTCAGGTGGCATCTTAAAAATTATATATTCAACCGCGCAGCCCACAGCTGTTGGAACCCACCAATTCTGTTCGGAGCCACCTGAAATTATGTTCTATTATTGTTATTAGGATTGGAAGCTGTCCATTTGAATCGGTTTTTAGTTACTAATATTTCTCTACAGCGACTGCTGACTAATGAAGATTGAAGTCGAGGGGAAGTTATGGATTACAAAAGTTTGATTTATAGATTATACTGTAATGGGTCGTTTGCGGTTATAAAACAATTTGCCCAATCAAATGTTCCACCTCAGTTATGGTAACGAAAGGATGACTTTTGATTGAACTCATTTGAACCCTTTCAATCACGATCATTTTTCTAGGCAGATGTAAATTTATATCAGGTTGAGTAAAAAGTTTTCCGCCAAGGGAAGATCCCTCCGTGCTAACAGCTGTCCTTGCTGTGGTTGTTAGCCCTTTCCTCAAACGGACTTTCGCATTCAAAAGCTGGAAATTGGAATTGCATGACTGTGTAATTTGATTGTTAAAAATTTATTATATTGACAAGTTAAAAAAGTGTTTAATATGAGCTACCGCGTCAAGATGTCAACAAATCAAAACGATTATATAGGTACTATAAGTTCCGTCAAAGTATGGTTACGGAAGTTTAAAGCTGAAAATTTCGACATTGAAGATGAACCACGTTCTGGCCGCCTTAATCAAAGATGGCCCCCGATATTTCAAGACGAACTATTGTGTTAAAGCTTAACGATTGCCAAAAAAATAAAACAATAGTTAATGATTTGAAAAGCAAAAATTTAACATTTAAATTCAACCGCTCGCGCTGGGTTATTTGGCGGAAAACCTAATATTAAGTACCTACAAAATTCAGTTTAAAGTAGTAATAGTAATTATCCGTCAAAAATGACGTCGTTCCAGGTTCATTCTGATCTTTTAAATTTTAATTGTTATTTTTTTATATACCTAGGTAGGTAAATAGTTTTTTATCAGTTTCTTTTTTGTTCATGTTGGGAATTATGTGTGTTGAATCTTATTAAATTATGCTTCCTGCTTGATAGAAAAATCGCACGTGCACCCCGAAATTAAGATCATGCCGCCATATAGATTATAGACTACAACAACTTTGAAATCAAATGTTAAATACCGCCACTATGACGGCAACTATAGGAATATACTCCGAACAGTTTGTTCCATATCCGCTTCATCAAATTTAGAAAAAAAATTCCCAGCTTGTCATATGTTTCAAATTGTTAGATCATAAAAATCATTAGTTACTCTCAATTTGCATTTTCACCAAACATGGACCAGCAGTACAAGAAAATCTCATCACTTAAAATACCACTTTCCATCTGCTCCACTTTAGCATTTCCATTTGGACTGATTACATCCATTCGATCGTCCATAACAGATTGCGAGAGACTCAACTAAAGCATTCTTTATCGTTATTCTCAAATTGTTACAAAGTGAATCCGTCCAACGACGTTCATTGAATGCTGCTCGATAAAAAGTGATTTTCCTCAATCGATATGTGAGAGTTTTCTCGTACCAAAAATAATAACATAGAAATACATTAAAGAATTCGATTATTTAACTCGATTCTGTAACAGTTAATAGCGATTATGTCGCACATACAATGATGGCTCAGTTGATGCACAATTGGTAAGGACTAGTTGTTGAGTTTGTCGTTGTAGTTTTCAATCGAGAGCAATGCAGTTGAAGAAATTAAAAGCGCTCAACTTTGATAAACTTTAAGAGAAAGAAGAAATTTTCGATTATGCAATCAGCAAATACCAAAATGTTAATCGCTAAGTTTAAATTAAGAAAATTGTTGTAGGGAATGGTGTAACAGTGAAATGCAATCGATGCAGATTTAAAGACGTATTTGCATCAAGCATAATGAGATGGATCAACGAATAGAAGAGGATTGAAGAACTCGGCTACCTGCAGCACATTCAAAATTATCCAGTTTGTAATTGCAAATCAGTCTAATAACAAAATTACTTTTAGTTAACATTAGTGAATGAAGGCATCGCAGTGTTGTTGTGGCTGTCTGAATTGCGTAAATTTAATCGAAATTACTAACATAAAATGTTTTCATGCACATAACAATTATATTTAATTATAATAGATAAATTGCTGCTCCGTTTTATCACGCAGAGCCTGCACCTGATTGAACAGAATCGCTTTTACAGTTTCACTATACTGTCGTTTTTTTTATCGTTGTTTTCATATAATATAGAACGTTAGTTTGCAAACTGTCCGATTTCAGATGAAACAGATTTAACTGCTACAGGATAATTACACCGTTTTATGTCTGGGCATAATTTTGATTTTTTGTTTCCAAATTATAGTGGTAAGTGTTTCAAAATTATGTACATAAAGTTGAACATTCAAATAGCAAATAACAAAAGTTGAGTATTGGAAAAGGGTTTAAAAATCATTTATTTTAAAAAAAAAATCAGTGAATCATATAATTATAACAATAATTGACGTTTCTATTTATAAAATATTTTTCAACATCCTCCACAAAAAAGGTTTCATGGTAGACTATCTCTAAAATTTTCCGCATTCAAATCCAGAGCATTTTCAACGTTAAAAATATGATCATCTTTATCATCGCGGTAATTGCCAAAATTTCCATTAAAATCGTTTAATTTGTTATGAGCACTCAAATAAGCCTCTTGTAATGCACTTTCTTTGAAATTCTCATTTATAACTTTTTCTAAAGCACTATTTTTCAAGGATTCAAGGAATTGATTGATGTAACTTTGATCCGTCACACTTTCCAGAATGCTGTCGCCCAATTGTTGCATATTTGACCGATCCTGTTTCGATGGGGAGGATTTTGCGGCTTGATTGCGTCGCATACCAACAACTAAACGAATTAGATTCTTTGCATCCATCTCATCCATACCCAGCAATTCCTTTTTCAACTCTTCTGTTGCTTTTTTGTCATCATCAATGCTATTTTCCAGAGGTACTTCTGAATTATCCTGCAGCAAACTGTCGTCAGAATTTCTTAAACCATTTCCTTGTAGTTGGGAATTTAAAAATTTGAAATCTTGCGCCACAAAATCGCTTTGTCGTTTTCTGAGTGAGTTGTAATTGCTTGGAGCAGAGTGGATAGTTTTTACATCTGCTGAACCAGGACTATTTGGTTTCGTCGCTGCACTACCTTCCAGGATTGAGGGGATCGGAGTGGGTTTCTCGTCATCAGGCAATGGTTCCCGGAGTTTGTCGAGCAGACATTGGAGATCAACCACCATTTTCGTTGGCGCAATTCCCTCCTCCGCCTGGACACTCACAATTTGCCCAGAAAGTGCATCAACTTTTTGCCGGGCCGCAAAAAGGAGCTGATCGTGCGCAGACAGCTGCAGTTGAGCCGTTTGCGCACGTATGGCCGTTACGGCGACTGTTTGTTGGGCAGCGTGCAGAGCGGCGGTTATCATCTTAACATTGTTTGCAGCTTCCTCCAGAGCTTGTTGAGCTGCTACTGCAACTGCCTGACATCTCTGGATCTCGTTAGCCTCAAGTTGTACCTGAGCCTGAGCCACATACAATTCCTGGACAAGCCTTTCTAATTCGTACAATTTTTCAGATCGATCTCCTTCAGCGGTTTTTGCCTGCGAGGATGCTTCGTTTGCTTCTGGAGGTTTAACATTTGGAGGAGGTTGAGAGTTTTGGGTTTGATTTCCTTCTCCACCTTCACCAAATGTTGATACTTTCGCTTAAAATTGAAACATTGTATATTAATAAAAAAATATTGTAATCAATATGAATAAATTACTGAACGGAATTTGTGTAATCAATTGAAATTTCGATTGCATGCTAAATGCGTTATGAAAAACTCATGAAATTGGCAAAGAGAAGGGAACAATTCACATCGTTTAATTTTGTTGTTGTTGTAATCGTAAATTAAAAATATATAGTATAAAAAGTATAAATTGTAATTCTTTCATGGAGTTCCTGGGAAGCAAAAGTAAATTACCCGACTTCGATGCAACATTTACACTTTCTCCATAAAATTGTTGTTTTTTGTTTAAACGAAATTATTGAATTACTTTGAAAATAAGTTGCATTTTTCAAGTGAAACTCTTTGATTTGATGGCACATTGAACAAGTTTCCCAAAAACGACCCCCCAAAAACGAAAAAAGTTCTCAGGTTCGGTTCCCAAATTGCTAAAAGGGGCCTTAGGAGAGTCAGACTCGGTTACCTAGTTGCTAAAAGGGAGTCCCATCTGGGGTCCATTTTAGCAACCAGGTACCCCCAGGTTCGGGGTTCTCAGTTCTTACTTACGTTGTTGGTCCTGTTGTGTTGGTTGTCCTTGTTGTCCTTGTTGTCCGGATTGTGCTTGTTGTCCCGGTTGTCCTTGTTGTCCCGCTTGCGGTTGTTCTGTTTGTGTTGTCGGTTGTGCTGGTTGATTTGGCTGAACTTCCTGTTTTTGTGCAGATTCTTTTTCGGCACTTCTTTGATTGAATTTGGATAACTCAATATTCAGTTTAGCAAGCGCTTCTGCATTATTAAAGTTCGGTCTTCCAAAAGGATAATTTTGACAATTGCCAGCTTTGAGAGAAATAGTCACAAGTAGAATGAGAACTGAAAATATTTGCAGATTACATTTAAATAAAAATATTATCGCAATTTATCGCACTCGTAATTGAAACCATAACATGAATGACTTTTTACATGATATGCTCACTGAATCTAATTTGTCTTTAATTTATGTGGACAATAAAAATCTATTTCCTTGAATTGTAAATACGATTAAAAACAACAATGACAGTCACTGATTATTTTATGACTTAATCAAAAATCTGACAACGATTTGAGCAATATTTCCACATGCTACTGAGTTTTTGACTTTTTGTACTTCCGAAAAACAATATTGTTTTTTTGCTGATCTCAAAGTAATACCATTTTCAATTACTCGATTACCTACCTTAATTATTTTCTTACTTACTTTTAATTAAAACTTATTTTATAAATTTCTTGGGCAAATGGGATTTTTTTGGACTGCACTGCAGGCACGAGGACCACCAGCCATATACAATTTTTTGTTGTAATTTTTTTACAGCACTATTAAAATGGTTTCCAAAAGGTGCCTACAACAGTCAACTAATGGCGCTGCTTCGTGCAACTTATGCAATTTTACAAAATTTTATTTGATAATGTGAAGTGAAGTGTTGAGGGGTATTTAATGGATACTCGTTCACTTCACGGATTATTTAACCCAATTAAATTGACCATTCTTGCTGTATTCATTGCGTTTATTATTCGCCTCCTTTTTCTTGAAGCAGTAAAATAGTCAAACGCTTTGTGTTTGTTGGTTATTTTATTTTATTTGTTTCTGTTCATACCAAACCATTGCCGGCATTAATCATGGTATTGAAATCATTCGTTCAAAATCTTTAGTTTTTAGCGCCTAGCTGAAAACAAAAACCAAACTTAAATGCGGAATAATTTTTCAAAGAAAGGATCCATGTTGAATGTATTAAAAATATATCATTCACTTTTTACATTCACTAATGACTAAGCAATATTATATATAGTATGATTCTTCCAAAATGACATATTTTTGTTTTTCTTTCAATTTAAAACACATTTATTTACTCTTGTAATGGAGCACATTAAATTAATAAATTTTCTTGTTAAGAGTTTAAAGTGACTGACGCCAATTATAAGACGCAAGCACTTGTCTTCACTGATTACACTTCAAAGTCTCTGTTGCATCTTTCGTCTTCTTAACACAAAGATTTACTGCATTACTTGGCGCAATACTTACTGTATAACTGCAGTGGTAATCATCGCCATTATCATCAATAACACTCGCTAGCAATAAATATGTCCAACTGAAGTTTTCTCCCCGACAATTTGCTTTCTTACCTGATCACTGTGAAATATTTCATTCCCCATTATAATTGATGAACTCGAAACTTGTCATGGGAAAAAGGAAATACGACACATGAATAAATCACGTAACAAATTCATATGTTTGATGTCTTTTAAGGACTTTATAGACATTTTTTCACATCAGTTTTGGATAGAAATTAGTTCACTGGGAATTTGTGAGGGATAACATTTAATGGGGAGAGGCTGGCGATTGACAGAAATTTTAGTATATAAATATTGATACAATTCTAGGTGATTAGTTAGTTGTGACAACGTCTTCTACAGACGATTCACTTTACATTGATATAATTCCCAACTGTTCTCATTTGGAACAAAAACATTAGTTTTGTAATTAAACTAAATTTGTTATAGTTTACAAAGTGCATTTAATTTCATTCGCTGTGAATTTAATAAAGTTTAAATTTCACGTTGTGATATTTTTGTGAAAAGGAGCAATTGAAAAACAGGATTATTTTTGTTTCTGTATAAGGTGACGAAAGAGTTTTTTTGACTCTTCCCATAATTTCCACTTTGGTTCTTTAGCCAATTTTCATGGTTTTGAAATAGAATATCTAGCTCCATTTTGTCCTTTTACTATAGAAATAGTAATACAGATAACTGCGCCTGATTCTCCTCCTCAATTTATAAAATTACAATACTGATTTAAATTATTTCATCCAATATAATATTGCCTATCAATAGGCACAAATATATTAGACTGAGCAACTTATCCACTACAATTTTAGCTTAATTGTTCATTTTTCTTATAAAAAAAAACTTAAAATTATCTCATAACTATTCCAGATATTTTAATAGGAAAATAAAAAATGCATCTTTACATCAATCTCAGTGTTATAATGCTTCTATTCTTGGGTAAATTGTAAGTTATAATTTTGCAATCTGTCTACAAAAATATTCTCCTAATATAGATGCATCTTTTGCTCGAGTAAAAAAGGAGTACCATCCAGAGCACTACGACCAAAACTCGTATGGTTACGATCACAGTTATGCAGAAGATTATCACGGGTACTCAGAACTCCCCAAGGAAGGATACCAAGCAGTTAAATCATACTCAAAGGATTCATACAGTTCGAGCAGTGGATTAAAAAATATCGCTCAAGGATCTGCATACCAGGCGGGATCTGCAGTCGCTTTTCAGTATGCAGCTGGACAACAAGCGGCATATCAAGCGAAGCAATCTCTAGCATATAAAGCTTCCCAAGCGGCCGCCACAGCGCTAGCCGCACTCAAAGGCAAAGAAGTTCTTTTGCAACGATTGGAACAACAAACTTTAGAGGCCCAGAAACAACTCGAGGACGAACTTAGTCAATTGCTTCAATCAAAACGAACTTTGAAAACGACGCAAGCCTCTTCCCAACAAGCAGGTCAACATATTAATGTCGTTAGTGCAGCTTTAAACGATGCTAAACTAACTGCTGGATTTGCTTACAAAGCAGCTGAAGAGGCTAGCGCGGAGTACGCCTCACAGTCTTCAATGGTGAGTCAAGCGAAAAATCGCCTAGACTACCTCAAGGGGCAGCTATTGGGTGCTCGTTCGGATTACATTGCTACTCGGGAAGCTGCTGACAAAGCTTCGTACTCTGCGTACGAAGCGCAAAAGAACGCCAAGGAAGCTGGAAAATATGCCTCATCTGGGGGATACTATGAGAAGGGGGGTTACAAGGTAGCGGAGGGCAGCGATCATGGATATTCAGGATCATACGGGGATCATCATAGTTACGCCGTCTCCGAGTATTAATCTCTGTTTTATGTAGTTGTACATTTTATCAAATTACTTTATCCATTGACTTGCAATTGATTTATTTGCAGTACTGTGCATGCATTTATAGTCACCATGATATTATAGTTTACCAACGTTGATATTACTTATTAGTTTTGGTTAGTCTTTATCATATACATACATATATATATAAATAAAGTGTAGCCCCGGGCATTATTGTATCTTAAGATATACAAATACATCAATTTTATTTGCAAAAACGGTTTTTTAAAAAGAGAAATCAACACTTATGTATAATAAAAGGTTGCAGATTCAATGTTCTATAATGAAAGGGGTCAAAATTGTACATTATGTATATTGGGATGGACCGTAAGTAATAGCGTTTTTTTTTTCTAAAGTTTAGGTTGTCATAAAATTAAGTAAGAAATGAACAACAAATGAATCAACAATGTATTCTACGTTGTTGTTTACAATTTCTTCCCAGCGTTCAGCTGTTCATTGTTCAATGCCTCGACGCGACCGACGAAGATAGAAATCACCTGCTTTCGACTCGAAGAAGTCGTCCAACCATGCCTTCATTTTCACGTCATTTCTGAACAATACGCCACGCAATGCATTCGAGAGGAATTAGAACAGATGGAAATCCGAATTTAAGTCAGGATGATTCGAAGGATCAGATCATGCTAAAAAAAAAGGAAAATGCAGAAGATGTCAAAAATACTCTTTTTTGTCAACGTGACACTCTATTTTAATGACCTAAAGCGAACAGAAACGAAACCACTTGAAAAAAGCTAACCACACTATTTTCTAGAGCACAAAATCTACTATCGAATGGTTTTATGGATAATTCCTACCCATATAGTTTTCCACGCAAAATTTTTACTTTAAAAAAACGCCATTCCTTATAGGCCAACCTAATTTATTTCAGCGTCCATCGTCGCTATCTTGCTGGAAACAGGGCCCTTTTCATTGGTGTTTATTGATAAAAATTACAAAGTCATGGTTGTATGATATTTTTATTATCTAACATAACACAATATTGTTTCAATACTTTTCTATTACACACCTATGGCTTATAAAAAATTCGAATTATAACAGAACCCTGAAACAGTATAATGTGACTTCTTTGATGCTTAAAAAAACGATAAGTATTTACAAAAGGCGGATGAGTTACTGAATCAATACTGAAATTGTTATACGAGTACATTTGAGGTTTCTAACAATTTCACTATCAAGTCTTTTGCGGGCTCTTAACGCATAAATAAATTACTAGCACTGATGACTTAAAAAACAGTAATTTTATAACATTTCAACGATAACTACGTCGGTTTACTACTAGTATCCGATACCACAGTGTTTTTAAGAGCTTCCATATCAAGCTCTTGTGTTTCCTTATTCGCATTTTTATTGTAATTTGAAAAATACGTTAACGATTTCATTAGTTGATAACTTTTCGATACTGGAATATTTGAATCATAAAGATTTTGGCTACTCTTGCAATCAACATAGAACCACCAATTGCATTTCAATATCGTCTGATCGAAGAGTGTACTTTCGGGACAGAGAAAGGACTTCATTATAAGTCCATCATCGGTTAGTGCACAAACATGGAATACCTGCAAAATAAAATGTGTAACTCAATTAATTGTTGTTTCTTACAATTTTACCATGCATCCAAGATCAACATCTGAGTATAGTCCTGGAAAATGTTTTTGATCTCCACAAGAAAACGATGTTGGAGGCAGATCAACTTTGGATGTAAAGTTGTCGTCAAAGTTCTTTTCATAACCAACGGGATAATATTCCTTTGGTGCATTCATAACCTTGGATTTTGGATAAACAATACAATTCTGATATTGCCTTTTTTTTGTTTAAATATACCTTTCCATTGTTTGTGGACGACTTCATTGTTGGTCGTTTAGAAGGCATTACAGTCGTTGTTGTACTAGGCGTAGGCGTTGTTGTTGTTGTTGTCGTTGTCGTTGTTCTTATAGTACTTGGTGATGCCATTGAATCCCTTATCAATTGATTTCTAATCTGTGCCGTTCGATAGTCAGCCAAAAGTTGTTGTTGTCTAATAAAGATTGCTTTCTTAATTGTATCCACACTAACATTGGCGGCGGCCGCCAATTCCTCAACACTGTGTCCCATGAGGTCGACTTTGGGCACATCTGGAGGTATCATGGGATTGAATCCAGTTTCAATCTCTACAGTGTTCACATTGGATACTCGAGAAATGGAAGATGGCATTGCTTGGAACGGTGGAACGTTTCCTCTTCCAATCGAATTCTGCGACACGGATTTCGGTCGAAGCGGTTCGATTAGAGTTTGATTCTTAAAATACAAATATTGGGGAAAAAAATAATATTTATAGTGCAGTTTAATAAATACCTTTGTCTCGATTAGTTTGTTGTTAACAGATACATGAGCTGTGTTTGATTGAATTGCAACTTGACCTGCTCTCTGAGGGTTTTCTGTTGTTCGGGGGATGGGTCTAAAGGCAGGAACACCCATTGGCAAATACGCGGCTTCAGTCATTAACGGAGTTCCTGTTCGGCGAAGATTGGGTCCCTGCATCCTGTTGGCCATTGAAACTGGCCTTGGAGTCACCGCAATTGGGAAACTTTTTTGGACTTTATTGTGGGACATCTGCGCAGACGGCTGAGGGGGAATCGGCTGTAATTAATAATATCTATTAATTGTGGCTCCGTAAGTCCCTTAAATATTAGGTATCATTAAATTGTTACTAAATCTATGAAGAGAGATTTTTCCCTTCCCCTTACATTGTTTTTTGTAACAAGAAATGAAAGTTTAATCATGACTGGTTATTTTTGGAGATTGTGTTTTTTTATTTAATAAATAGAAAATAATAATAATAATTATTAGTGCTGCTTTCTTGCAACGAGCATTGAAGAGATTTTTTACATTTTGAGACGAAACAATGATTGCAAGAAAATGTTTTCTTGTTTTACCGGCAATTTGGATGCAGGCAACACTCCAATGTTGTTCGGACCTCCGCCAGTTCTGTAATTGAGGGCACGTCTCCGATTGCTTTCTACATTACTGAGCGACTCGGCAAATCCCAGTTCGTCACCCAAACTGAAACCTAAAATATAAATAGAAATTATAATATAGAATATTGTTGCTTTTTCACAGGTATCTAAAAAACATGAAAATTCATTGAGCAAACAAAAGTTAATGAAATTTGTAATTATGCCAAGATTATCGTCAAATATAAAATTATGAAACGTTAATTTTTCTCTGGCACGTTCACAAACTTTTGTCATGCATTTGTTTAAATATGCAAATTATGCTTAAAACTTCAAAGCCATTAGAATTGCAAACATTTCTATGCTGTTTTTGTTTCAAAAGTAACACGTATGCGAAATATTTGTAGAAATAGTTACAATCGCGAACAGTGTTGACCACTTGAATGATCTTCTGTCAATAGAAAGAGTCATAACAAATTCAGCCCCAGAGAAAACCTATAGAAAGGCATTCAAATAGAAATGCAAATTCCAGTCAACAATCATAATCCATTGAGGACGATTCCTCAGCAAACTCTGTGCTGGATCACACACTCATGTACTTCTTTACAGTCACTGTCAATGGAGAACGATCGAAAATGGTTGCTGCTAATTAAATGATTAAACGCAGAATAATTTCGCGGTTTTATCTCAATTCATTCCTTCGTGTTAAGGATTTTCTTTAAAATTTTGTATATTCTAGCAAAAAAACGAACGAACCATTTTTTGTGATTTTGTAGATTGTTACTGACTTTATTCGGTTAAAAGCGAAAGTAACCCTTCAATTGGATTTTACTTGATTTCTGCTATTGTTACGATTTTTTCTCGTTAAAGACTTGCACATTAATTCACACTTGATTTCAGTTAAAAGCAAAACCGTTGAGAAACGTTTATTACAGTTTTCGCTATCTTCCACTGACTTGACTGAGCACAACCAGAAAAGGAAGATTTTTTTTTTTAGAGCCGGTAAAATGCTCCACTTAGTGAAACTGGAAACGAAAGTTGCATGATCCACAATATTTCTGCTATTAAGTTAACAATTTTACATACTTACTTACAGAGATTAAGAACGCGATTTGAGTGCGTTTAAGTGAAAAGGATAATTGCAATATGAGTTCCAACCGAAAGTTTCCGTGAAAGGAAACGCATTTTCCGTATTACTTTCCTTGGGCTTTTGGATGCCGTTTCAACTGCGCAATAAGGAAGATGGAAACCGTAGACAATTACACCAATTTTCCAAACAGTTGACTCTAGATGAGGTTTAAGAGAATTTTTTGTTCTACTTTGATGATGCACAAAAGGTTTTTGCTTTGTTGCTGTTCAGTTTCGACAGAAATGTTCTTAAGATAATTTCTTAGTTTCGTAAGCATTTGATTATTTTGCTGATGAAATCTTCTACCATTTTCAAAATAACCTCCGTTAATTTTGTATTATATACATTGCATATTAGTAAAATTGAAAGAATTTCTGTACAATGTCAGATGTTTTATCTAATTTACACGATCTGTTGTGCAAGTAAAATGCTTTTATTTATGATGTTGTTTAAAATCAATTCTCTTTAATTCATAGAGCTACCTAAGCTTTACCTAACCCGAAGTGCGCTTTAAGGCCTCCCAAATTTCTCACACGAAATAGTCCAGATTTTTTGAAGTTACAATTCAGTATAAAGCCAAAATCAGATTCAAGCACACAGGTTCCATGGGCCAAGCCTATAAGACAAAATTCAAGAAAATAACTATATTTTATTTACAAGTTTCTTTTTTTATTTAGAGATAGCAAGAAAAAATAATTTAAAAAAAAAAAACGAAACACCACAGCCAGGATTAGTTTGTTTTAATTATTTTTTACTATTACCCTCATTCCATCAAACAAGAAAACGCTTTTACCACAAAAATTACGCCCAGGATGAAAAAAGCGACAATAAAAAACAAGAGAAATGTCATTTCTTTAATTAAATGAATACTAAATGAAGACAAAAAAATACAATTGACCTTGTCGAGAGAAACTTAACATATCCCTGAAATTCGCACGAGTGAACTTCTTCAGAGTAAAGTGCAACGCATTCCCGCAAATTGTCCAAAAACAAAAGACTTAAGCGACGAACTTTGTTTTGTTCGTGATAAGAATTTAAGTGATTTGTCTGCAAAGAGTTTTGTTTGTTTTTCTAAGTTACAAAATCAGACTTATTTAATTATTTAAAAAAATTAAAGAAAACACGTCATACAATTAAATGGCTAGAGCTAATTCTCGTGATCTTGTTTACCCTCAAGTTACGTAAACTGAACGCGAATTTTGCATGACAGCAGCGACAACTCCATGAAGCCCTCATCATCTATCGCTGCATGTGAATTAGTTTCAATGCCACGACCTAGCGCAGACCCAACATCCATCGAACTGACCCACAAAACACTAGAGATTAAGTGCTGCATATCTTCGATACTTGCTCCAACATTTCTCGGGTCCAATTTGCATTTCTAAGAAATTTTTTTATGTTTTGTTTTAAGTTGTTTCACCGAGCAATTAAAAATCCGATGGGGATCAAACTTGGTTCTTTGGTTTCTCACAGAAAACAAATGGACACACAACCACAATCACGTTTGGGTTTCCTCGAACAGTTTCACATACCCAATCAATCTTTGGTGCATGTGTGACTGATGAACTGATGATCTTGTTATTTTATATTTATTAACTTCGAAATGAAATTCATTTTTGGCATATCATTGGCATTCACTGTTTTTGCACGTTTGTGGGTTTCCTTTTTTGTTCAAAACCTCTTCGTACGACCTTTTAGTGAACCGATTCACGTGTGGTCGTATAAATACCTTAAACTTTGATAAATACTACCTAATAAAACGACAAAGCTTTTTTGTCCAAAAATATGGAACAAATCTTGTAAAACTTTGAAAAATGTTACTCAAAAAAAATGATTAATTGTTGTTTATTTCAAGGTCGTGTAGAAATTTTAGAAATAGAGAGAAAACAATGCATTGATTTTTTAATTTATTCAACTCATGTTTGTAGGGCTTGGAAAACAACAAATTGTGGAAACGAAAATTTCGGCATTTCTTGCTCAATGTTTAGTAACAACAATCTAAAAATGACCTTTCACTATTAGTAACGTCTTATTTTTCAGTAAATCATGTCGAGAAGACATATTTTGTGCTTGTTAGTCTTTTAAAGATATTAACTATATTTAACAACAAATTAATAATCATGATTTCTTTCTTTTCAGGATATTTCGGTACATCATTCGCGATCTAATGACGAATGGATTTAATGCGTTTTTCTGTTGTAATCTGTTTCGGTTAATTCCCTTTAGGCGTTTCGGAAATTTCGGCATCAGTTAGAACGCGACTTTCAAATCGTTTTATTTTTAACTTGCTTTTGAATACAGAATTCAAAATTTTCTATTCCTTTCTTAAAGCATTTCTTTTATGTGAGATGATTTTTTTTCGATCGTTGAAATTGACCATCCTTTTTTTCTGTTTATCATTTCCATGGAAAACATTCACAAAATTCCTTTCCTCATCAGTTGATCCTGTTGATTGTGTTTAAGCGATCTCTCGTACTTGTCTTCAGTCTTTCCAGAAAGATCTCTACGAAAATCTAAACTTCCTTTTTTCGCGGAATTTCAATAAGCCTCCAAGAAAGCCTTCCTCTCGTGAGTCCTTTATTCTATAAGATCGTCCAATTGACCACCATCTTATTGTTAGATGTACTTCGATTGTCAAGATCGTCTTTGAAGGTCTACTTAGTACAGCATGTTCTTTTTAATACTAATATAATTTACAAGGTGGCATACTTTGGAGTGCTGTCTTTTGCTTGTCATTCGCGACAAAAAAAATCAGGTGTTCATTCTTGATCATCTTAGGCCCAACAAGACAGAAAGAATTCCATGACTTAGTTTCAACAAAAATTGAAACAATTCCTGTTCTTTTTTTGTATTCAATGGCAAGATCGTTTTTAGTGCATAAAATAACAAACAAATGTCTGAGGAATCGTGAGTGTAGTGCTGTTCGTCTCCCGCAAATATAAAAGAAAATATAATCCACGATTTGGTAAGTGTTTAATAAATTACTTAATAACAATTTTATGATATCTCGAATGTGTAGAGTCAGAGAAAATGTAAGATGTTCAACTTAAAAACAAAAATATGTATTTAACGGAATTCTTTAAACATGCAAGAAAATTCCTCGGAGAAAGTATTCCGTGATTCAACTGTCGTGAATACCATATCAATGGGTCACTCCGAGTTGAAGAAGGTCGAGTCAAAAAACAAAATACTTTTTACTGAGTGTCATAGAAGAGGCGTGTAATTTTTACTGACCAATGTTCGATGATGCCACCGAAATCATCATCATCACGGACTTTTCTTGAAGAGTGAAAGTCAATATAGGAATATATTTCGAATTTTACGATCCCACATCGGAATTTGTAAACAATACTTTCGTTTCGATGAAATTCGATGTCGGCATTCGTTGGTTCAATTGTTTTTAATGGTACCTAAAATTTGTTCATTGCACTTTTTTAAAAAACAATTCACCACGAGAGGTGTAATTTATATCTGTAATATTTACAACAGAACTTGTTTCTGTTCAAAGGACTGGAAACTTGCGAACCGGGATTTTCCAGTTTTCTGTCCAATTAAACGGCCAATGAACAAATTCCAACTCCATCCACATAGAAATTTACCTTGGTATTACGCAAAGGTCTTTCTCTTAACATAACGAAACTGTTCAAGTAAAAATAATGTTATTTTTTATGTTCTTTTGCTGAATTCAGAATTCAAACGAAAAGGGGTGGAATAACAAATTGATTGCCAAACAAACATTACTGAAATTAATTCAACAAATTTCTAATAGCGATGAAATGTTCCATCACCTATTGCAAAATGTTGAACATAGTTACAACTTTGGTTCATACATTTTAATTACATCTATTTTATTTCCTCAATATTCTATAAGTAGGTAATTGTTTCATTTTTTAACTAGTTTTTCCGGGTAGCCTATAATTTAAAAAAAAAAAACGATAAGTATTAATTCAGATATTCCCTTCAAAAGTGAACTGCTTTCTGATTGTCGTAAATGTGATTAATATTTTCTCAAAAAAAAATTTAAAAAAAACATTCAACAAAAATCATTTTCAATACCACCTTTCCTCCCGGATTGTCCGTAGCTATCCAGTTTCGAAAAGTACTTATAAATTTTACTTACAGAATTCCTTTTTTATAATAAATTTATGTATAAAAAATAAATCCGGCTGTCGGTTTTGGTAGTGACACACTTTCGTATTGTCGGTCACATCAAAGAATGAGTTTATTATGTTTTCTGCATACGTTCTTTTTTTTTTTTAGTTTCAACGTGTAATTATTTATATTTGTGTCTGGATATTTCCAACAAAATCTCTGTGATCATCCGGTGAATCATAAAAAAGAAAAGCATGCAAAACTTTTTAATTCAGTCTCCCTTTGAATGCAGTTAGTCGACTTTTGAGGTCGTCTTACCTGGTCTCGGGGAGCGTAATTCCCCAAACCCACGATGACCATCTTAATTCGGTGATGCCTCCGAATCCAGCAGACAATAAACTTTTCCCCGATGCGGTTCAGTTTCACCTGCGGTGCCGGCCAGAAGCGCACACCCAACCCGATGATACCGAAATATATCCACTCCGTAACCTTGGAACCACTTTCATTGCCAGGTGAGCTCAGGCGAGAGTATGTCGGAGCTCTCGATTTGTTGGTCAATACCTGGGTATGGATACAGTCCAATGACCACCTCACGGTACCCACACAATTCAAATTTGACCCACTTTGCGCGCGCAGTTTGAAACCAATCTACCTGCGCAAAACTGCGGCTGCTGTCGACCATTAACACTTTTTACACGTTGAAACCATAAACCTCGGAGCGTCACCGATCGCGACTTCTCTCCGAATGGGTTAATCGAGATCGAGAGCGCTAGCCATATCGGAACTATAAAGAGAATGCACTATCAAACTAATTGATGACCTCTCTGTCCATGCGCAACTCACTCCGGTAATTCCTGGAGATTGTACAATTTTATATTAATAATATTGTATTATGTGTTGGGCAGCTGGAGCACGATTTCTAGTACTGGAACCGCTCACCAGATCGCTGAGGTTTCTTGCGAAATGTAATTGAGCCGGAGTTTCATTCTCTTGGACAGAATACAGATATAGATATAGGCCGAAAAATGAATGTTGGTTTGTTGCTTCCGTGTTTGTTATGCAAAATTGTGACTTGAATGTCTCTTTTGGCAACGATCAAACTGGGCAAATGATTTCATCTAAAGTAGTTCAATAGAACAGTACTTGAGTGCTTCAATTATTCCATTCACTTCGGTTAAAATTTTAAGGAATTTCAAATAAAAAACACCAAATATCGGAAACATTTCATCAGAGAAAGAGTCATCCTCCAAAATAAACTTTCTATATACGGTTGTGCATGCAGTTCATCGTCGACCTTGTCAAATGAATTCAGGCGATCGTAGATGAGTTAATGATTGTGGTCACCAAAAGTATCATACACCTATAAGCGAGGAAATTTACAATATTTTATTCAAATTAGTTTTCGTTTAGCGGGGAATTGTGCGGTAATGTCCAACTGTTAGAAAAATTGCGATGTCGGTCTAGGGTCATGGTAAACTTTTATTTTTCCACAATAATATTTGCATAATTTATTAGGGAAAATTGAGCCTAAACGCGCTTACGCAAAAGGCAAATTCCATTTTCAGTTGATTTATAGCAAAACATTAATCAATTTATAATGGATAAGACGATGTTAAGGGAGGATCACTGATGATTATATTATTGATGTGTTCAATGAGTTAATAGTTTAAGACAAGCAGAAACATATTTAATAGTAACACATTTAAACAAAAATCATTTTGCGGGAACTTTTACAAGTTGCTCACGAAAGTGAATCTTGAGTCTTTGAAGCATACAAATTTCTTCTGACATTATATTGTTTCCCCCCATCAATTAAAGCAAGTGCTGTTCTCCAAAACCATCGAAGCATTCATCATCACATACCAATTGAGAAAATAACATGAATATAATTATTGAATAAAACTGTTTTCTTTTGGAATTCAGCTAATAACCCTTTAACCATACATTTACGCTTCAATCAAACCGCATCCCTTCTTTCATTCACGTGTACTTTTCTTTCGTAGCGACAATTTATTATAATTGGCTCTGCATTGAATTTTGTTGTTAACAATGTAAACCATAATTGATCTACTTTCTAAAACAAAAAAATATATGCTTTAGTAGCTACTTATAAAACCGATCAATATTGGATATCGATCTGCACAGTGTACTGATCCTACTTACGTGTGGCCTCCACGATGAACACCAACAGCACCAGTATCAGCGATTTCAGCGTCATGTTTTGTAATTGCAACTATTGATCAAGTTTTATTATTAACAGTAGCGGAGATTATTTTTTTTTATAAAAGTATGCACACTTTTATTTTATACACTATCACAAGACACCATTAACCAAAGTTTCCATCTTCCATAGAGGCGATCTTCAAATATCGATAATCTACCAAACTTCTTTTGTAACAATCAACAGTGAATGGATGCGATGACTATTAAGATACATTCTATTTGTAGAAATCTAAGCGCGATCGATGGAAATTATCCTTGATTACAGTGTAATCATCCTGGAGGTTGTTGTTTTGCTTGATATACGGCCAAAATTCTTACAACTCAATGTAATCCAAAAGTTGTACTTGCAATATCGAAGACGGCCTTCAGACGATTTGATATGGCTGATGGAATGGGGCAGCAACCGTTATTGAGCTTCTAGCAAATACTGAATAATTTTCGGGGAATACCATGTAATCAAACACTCTGCAAACATTCAAAATAAACACTTTCAACATTGAGATCTTTTTCCAAACTTTTCATTTCATTCCTTTCACAAATATCGATTAACTAATGAACTACGGACAACGATTCAAATCAACTAAAACGTGTTACCTGCGTGTATTTTCGCAAGTGATCAACTTTTCTACGTCCGAACAAACGAACCTCTCTCGTCGGGGTTGGACGAAACGATCGCAGTAAAGTCAAGCGGTAAACTAAAATCAGTTCGAGTCTGCAAGAAATCCAGAAGATACCGATAAACCAGCACGCGTCACAACCAGAGTCGGGCTATATGTCTGCACACGATCTTTCGCTCTTTCATCCACCTTTAAGAAACTTACAATTTACCTTAAAGACACTTGAACGGATCGCCATCAACTACCATTGTAGGACAGTGCTAAAATATAATTTACCGTTGTCCGGTTATCATCACTTAACAACTGAGAGAAATTTTAGTAATATTTTGTGTCCCTCATGCATGGTGGCTTAAGAAGGTTCAATTGGCGCATGGCTCTAAACAATGTCTGCCCCAAATTCTGAATATGCGCAGCAAATCTTTACTAATCACTGATCTTCACTTTCTGAAGATCAGATTTCACGCGACATTTTTTTTGGCGAAAGTATTTTCATCTCACATTAGTTAACGATTCTTGTTTTTAAATTTTAGGAGACTTTCATTATTAATGTTTAATTTTATTGGAAGTGTGAAAAATAAATGAATTTAAAAAGCGCAGTCTTCATCGACGAACAGAATTTTAAAGCTTTGTTGAAAGTTATTTGCTTTGCACATGACCAGGTGATTTAACCCCTGTAACTATATAGTTGTTTATGTTTATCGACTTTCTAGCCCTTTCTGGCTAACAAAACGTTAATTGATTTGATGGCCTATGTATCCATAAAACCCGCCGTACTATTATACAAAAAAAATGTGTTTCCGTGTGAGGAAACCATTTGTATAAATTTATGATGAAATTTCAATTAGCAATTTCACACAAAAGTAATTTTTACTACTCATTTACTCATTTCTTAAGTACATAATTTTTACCATGTTAATTAATAAAAGTACGAGAAAAATGAAACTTTAAACAAATAAACGTCAACATCCATCTTCATTTACACTCAATTCAATTAACAAATGTTATATGACAATTGACATTAACTTGTTGGACAGAGTAACGTAAATGTAAGTGCAAGAAGTCATAAATAACCCTGACGCATTACAAATACTCAATTCTAATCCGCAAATTCATCATATGTCAATGCATCATCAATAAATTGACCAGTCATATAAAATTCCCCCAGATTGTAATATTGTCAAAATAGAAAAAAAATTGCCAATCATTTTTTAAACAACCAAACTCGAAAATAATGTAAAAAGATTCACACTCCAGATTGTCTGCCGAAACAACAAAAAATTAATTTTTTTTCACGCACATTAGAGTAACAATAGCATTGAAATTTTTAGTGTTTTGCAAGCTCAATCGCATCCAATTACAGACAATTTAAACGCGAATTACGCGCCAATCTATCGAACTATTAATTAATTGTCATTTGCTGTCTGGATACATGGATGGATGGATGTAGGATGGCTCATCCCCCGTGTCACGTTATCTGAGGTTTTGTGGCGCGTGTTTTTTTTTGGATACTTTTGCATCAACATTTCATATTAGGATTTCAACACAATTACTTTCGATAGGCATTATTGGAACAATAAAAAAAAAAAATAATTTGAAAAGGTTACCACAAATCAAAGGTGTTTTGTTCAGTTCGGTTACGTTCATTTAGGTGAAGGCAATTGCTCGAAATTTACCACAGGAATACCCATTACCCACTTACGTAAGGGTTTCTATCTTATTTTTTTCTCGGCAATTTGCAAAATTAAATAATAACCTAAAAAAGCTTTGACCAATAAATATTCCTCTAAAGATTGAATATCTGTGTCGTTAAAAAGAAAATATACAAGGACATTAAATTAGAAAGTGAATAAAAGTTCCATTGGGAACACACTTCCTTCGTTTCAATTCAAAAATTCATTTGATTTCAACTGGTGAATTTAACTATCAAAAACAGCAAAACAATGGCAGTATTTTTTAGTGATCCCTTTTTAGTGAATATTCATTCGAGATGAAACGACCGCCGCCATTTACACGAATTCCCCATCAATTAAGGTGTGTTACATGCATCAAGACTTCATCATGCAATCACTCGGTGAATTACCTTCTTGCATCTCTCGGCGACATTATTTCCTTTGTTCAGCAATGAACTTGGTTCTCCTCGGCAATTAACAATTGTTCTGGTTGGTGCTTGCTTCCGTCCGCTTTTAATTAAACTAACGTGATTAACGTGAAGATTGCTTCGTAATTGTTGTTTCTATTATTTTGCAAAAATTTCACTTATCGAAGTGAACAGAATAGTTGGACAGGGTCACGGAAGTGCTTTGTTACAAGTTGAACTTGAAATGCTTAATCAAACAAAGGTGTTGGTAAAAGGTTCTTCGAGACTAGATTCTAGAAGATTGATTGAATTTGTTTTTGTATTTGATTTGTTATTACAAAAAATGATAAATGCCACAAAGTTTGTCCGTACTCAAATTCACAGCAGGAAAATAAAATATGCATTACAAAAGTGTTAAGTTATTATTAAATGGGAAAATGGGTTAATTAGTCCATTACTCCATCTCTCTACCATCTCTAATACGATAAAGTTCACCCAAACATTTCACAATCTAGGCAAAATTTCATGTATCTGTTGGGAGGGAATTGGGGGAGGAGAATTTTCTTGTCCATTGTAATTATTACAGAAACGAAAAACAATAATGACTGGTTTAAGTGCAGGCACAAAATAAGAATTCATCACAATCTCTTTTTGTTTTTTAGTGCCCTTGGTTTTGCGTTTGGTATCAAGATCAAAAATCTTTAAAATTTTACGAAAATTAATCACAAGCGCCACAAAAAGTATTTCATTTCAAATTTTCCACTTGACTCTGAAGTAACAGATGAACAAGATGACACCAATTACGGAAACGTAAAAATGGCGCCTCTATTAACTGAGCACCGAATTGCACAGTATGTACTTAAAAGTAAATCGTGTACAATTAAGTTGTTTTTTGTTATGTTGGATGCTGAAAGTTATACCTCATCTCACTTTAGACAGTAAATAAAACGAGTAGCAATAAATTTAGGAAAGTAAACTTGAAAATTTAGGTGCGATTATTCTTTAATTATGATGCTTACTTTTAGTGATTAAAGTGAAAGACGAAGTCTCCTCGTAATCACCGCTTATACGACATTCTCTAACTCCCAGAACTATTTTTTTGTATATCACATTTTATTAATTAATTGTAACAACAAAGTCTAACAATTTCTGTACAACATATAAAAACAAGTCGAATAAAAATTTAAATGCGAATCTGGTACAAAATTACAATTTAACATAATTATATATTTCGTAATCCTACTTGGAATCGTCCTCCTGTTCAAAATCAACCACAGTTTGTCCTTTAGCTAGATTGTCTCCCTGTTTTCCCCCCACAGATTTCACTTTCGCATCTCTTGGCGCTTTCAGAATGTGCTCCATTTTCATTGCTTGAAAGAGTTAAATGAAATGGGAAATATTTTTTTATGCTTTGCTAGTTAGATGTTAAATGATAAACAGATAAACTCACCAATTATTACTGCCACAGGATCACCAGCTTTCACCATATCACCTGGTTGAACCAACAATTTTTCCAACACACCAGGCATTGGGGACACAATACGCGATCCACTGGAAACGGATGCGTCCAATCCCATCGTTAGGAACTTCGGCTGAACAAAGTCCAGTTTTGTTTTACCATTCTTATAATGAGTAGTATTAGTGGAAGTTGTAATCTTATTATAATAATAAAGAATACCTCATCAAAAACATTCACACTTTCATCATCCACAACAACACTGAACGTTTTAATTGTACCAGCAAAATTGCATCTCACATTGAATCTTCCGTCGTCCAATGTCGACTTGACTTTGGCATTCTTCCAACAATTTCCATCCACTTTAAGGAGCATTTCCCCATCAGATACTTTAACACCAACTTTATGCACTGTAAAAAAAACTGTGTTGTACAATCGTCCTCTTGCAAATCGCCAATCAAACCTTTATCCCCGAACTTGAATTCAAATTCCCTGATCAAGTCATGGTTCATCCTGAAGTTTGCATTGACCGCGAAAGGATCGACCGCTTGCCCATTTCTCTTATTTGCATTCAACCAAACTGTTTCCAGTTCATTCAAAATCAATGCTGAAGCAGCTGCCGACAGGATCTCGTCGGAGGCTTCTAATTTCGGGAACAATGAATCAAAGTGTTCCTGAATGAATCCAGTATGAACATTGCCCTTTTGGAATTCAGGATGTTTGGCCAAATCGATCAGAAAGTTTACGTTGGTCTCCAGTCCAGTTATCTACTCGTAAAAATTGGGCTTTTTAAAATTTCCCTTTACTGAACTTACTTTCTCCTCTTACATGGTAATTCCTGAGCTGTGCCACGATACTGTTGAGAGCCTCTCTTCTGTCCTTGCCCCAAACTACAAGTTTCGCGATCATCGGATCGTAATAAACTGTAACTTCGTCCCCTTGACGAACACCAGTCTCCACTCGAATAACATCGCTCGGGACTGGGGTCGTGAGATGATGAAGTGGTCCAGCTCCAGGTAGAAAACCTCCCCTAATTGATGTAACGTAATTTATAAAGAAAAGTTATCAAAAGTCAATAAATAAAAAAAATAATTATTGTACCTGGGACTCTCCGCGTATATCCTGGCCTCGAAAGCATGTCCTTTGCACAGGATTTGATCTTGTGTTAAGGGAAGCTTCTCCCCAGATGCCACCAAAATTTGCCATTCAACTAGATCAGTTCCAGTGATCATCTCTGAAATCGGATGCTCTACTTGCAATCGTGTGTTCATCTCCATGAAGTGGAAAGAATGATCATTTTTATCCAAAATGAATTCAACGGTACCAGCCCCAACATACCCAACCGCCTTTGCTGCTCGAACAGCAGCTTCTCCCAATTCACGTCGCAATTTCTCTGATATTCCAGGCTAAAAAACATCCCCTTTTCAAATACTCAAAACCACTTCTAAGAAGATCAATTACCGCAGGTGCCTCTTCGATGATTTTCTGGTGTCTACGTTGCACAGAGCAATCTCTCTCGTAAAGGTAGACCGCATTTCCATGCTGATCCGCAAATACTTGCACCTCGACGTGACGAGGAGAACGAACGAATCTCTCTAGAAGAACTGAGCTGTCCCCGAAGGACTTCTGCGATTCCGTCCTAGCCGAATTCAACGCACTCAAAAAATCATTTGCGTTGTCCGCAATCCTCATTCCCTAGAATAGAATTTATATATTATGATACAGCAACGATTCACACGTGATCCTACTTTTCCTCCACCACCACGAACTGCTTTTATCATCAGTGGATAACCGATCTTGTTAGCCTCTTCGATCAACTTCTCGTCCGACTGATCGTCTCCATGGTACCCATTTATAATAGGTACCCCAGCCGCCGACATGATCGCCTTCGATGTACTCTTGATTCCCATGTCCCTAATTGCAGTTGCTGGAGGACCCATGAATATTACATTCTCCTTTTCACACAGCTCTGCAAACTCGACACTCTCCGAAAGGAAACCATATCCTGGATGAATCGCTTGACATCCAGATTGTTTGGCTATCTCGATGATCTTCTCGCTACGAAGGTACGATTGTTGAGAAGGCGGAGGACCAACGTTGTACGCCTCATCGGCCATTTCAGTGTGCAATGATTTCTCATCTGCATCCGAATAAACAGCCACTGTTCGGACCCCCAAACGACGCGCTGTTTTGATCACTCGACAGGCGATCTCTCCGCGGTTAGCGATTAGGATCTTTTCAATAAGTTTCCGATCGACATTCTTGTGGGATGTTTGTGTGGAGTAGGATCTGTTAATTGAGTTTCATTTAAGTAGAGTGGTTGGCATTCAACTAGAATCACTCAAAGAAAATTACCTTAAAACCTGAAAGGTGCGCCACATTTTATAAAAGATTATTTCCTTTCAATTAATGAAATGTAAAATCATTAAGACGTATATTCCGGCACCTCGAACTGACAGCGGCGTATCGTGCGACGTCAGAAGTTTTGATAAGCGAAATCTGCTTTTAAATTTTAATACTTGGCCGCAGAGATGTTTCAGTTTTGAGAAGAAGATGTCGCTTCTCACGATCAGTTACTCTCGATCGTTCATCTCTTTTGAGATAAGAATGATCATACATTAATAATGCTTGAACAAGTAATTCTCTCACACCATTAGTGATCAAAACTGTTCTCGAAAGTTTATAAAGACCTCCAGCTTTTCTAATATAGAATGATCGGTCGTTTTATGTCGGGATTGTGGAACTGTGCGGGCAAAGGATTCCAAAAAAGAAACACATTTCATAATTGACATTAAATGCATTTTTTAAAATTTATTTTTCGTTGGCATAAAACACTTGAGTTATAAAAATAAACTTAATTCTAATGAATAGGTACATAAAATCCTCCATTACAGGTTACAATCAGGATCTTCTTTCAATCATATTTAAAAACAACATATATCTAAAATTGGGTTTTGGCTTTTTTTTATCCTTAGTCCCTTTGCTCATTCGACTTCTCTGTCACATTTTTGCTTACATACGATATAAATGATCTCCAAAATTTATCACTGGTTATCACTGTAGCACAAGTACCCATGAGATTTTTACATGTCCTCATGCTTGCTTCCGTGCTAAGTATATATTTTTTGCTAAAGTCCTTTTATCGCTTAAATCTAAACACGATCTAGTAATGAGAATCGTGCGTGTGTTGCTATTTCTGTATCGCAGATTAGAATACTTTAAAATTAATAAAATGTTTTGGACTTCTTTTTTAAAAATTGTTAATATTGTCTTCATTTAAAAACAATAAGGAACTAACAATAGTGTTTCCTTTTGACTATGTAAAATACGAGCATTTCATGTAGAACTATTTAAACGTCTGCTTCAGATTCTTAAAGTCCACTAAAATGATCGAAAAATATATGTATATAAAAAAAAACCGTTCACATATTTTTCTGTACAAGAAAATATACAATATTATTACATATAATAATCGACAACTTCTAGATTACGCCTGTAGCAATAAGGATTAGTCCGAACAGGTCGCCAAGTCTTTTTCTGTGCGAAAAAAAATAAAAAAGAAAAGAAAAACAAATGATCACATAAAAAAATACATCATTTACAGAAGACGAGAAAAAAAGCATCCGAAAAATGTTATTGCTTCTAACATTTTCACACATTTCTTCAATATGCTTGGAAATTGTAATTCAGGCGAATAATTATGCGCTAAATTAAAACAAATCAAATTAATAAGCATCAATGTTAATCAATATGGACATGAAATGCAGCTAAAAAACACGAAGCAAAATTAAAAAAAAAATCCGGAAAAATTGTCATCTGTAGAATGAACAACAATCACAGTGTAGTTAATCGCTTAAATTTTAATTATTTCGATTCAATAAATAAACGTAAGTTAATTAAATTCAAATTAAATCACGCAAAAATTAACTCCATGCACTTTATGTATCGTTATTCTGAGCCTGGAGAGCAAAAACTAATTGTAAAAATAAAGTAAAAAGAATTTCACTAAACTGTTGAAGTTGCTGATGATGTGGGCAAAACATTTGGAATTGTTACAACACACGCTCCAGCACGACTGTAATTCAATGGAGCTACCTGCGTCCATTCATTTGTTTCGGGATCATACTCTTCGACAGTTTTCAAATAATGATTGCCATCGAAACCTCCAACAGCAATTAGACGAACACCTAAAAGGGCAACACCAATCGCATCTCGTCCAGTTCGCAGAGAAGCGATCTGGAGAAAAATTAATGTGGATGATATAAAGGAATTCATTGTGGTCTCTCTCGCTTACCATTGTCCATGTGTCTGTTCCAGGATCGTATCGTTCAACGGTGTCAGTTCGACAAACCGATGGATTGTTGGCTGGACAGTCATGACCACCCATAGCATACAAGTAACCATTTGCAACTGCGACCTGTGGAACAAACCCATTCAGAACCATGCACTCGAACTTCAAGTTCTTTGCTACACTTACACCAACTCCACCGCGACGCTTGTTCATCGGAGCCCGCAGCATCCATTTATTCGTATGCGGATCATAGCACTCCACCGAACGATGGCAAACGGATCCGTCGCGGCCGCCAACCACGTATAAACGTCCCCCAAGGACTGCCACTCCTGCAGTTGATCGCATACAGGACATTGGTGTAACGTAACTCCATGTTCTCATCAATGGATCCCATCTAAACGATATTGAAGTTTATTTTTCGATTTATTGGGCAAAACTCTGTCTACCTCTCCACTGTGTTCAGGTAGCTCCATCCGTCGTGCCCTCCAACAGCATACAGTGGACCTTCGAGCACAGCAACTCCCAGTCCGTGTCTGTGAGTTCCCAAAGGATTCAGTAGGCTCCACGTCATCGTGTTCAAGTCTAGGCTCTCAACCTAAGTAATTAACTTGATTATGGACGACCTTTTCCCAATGTTCTGTCTTACTGTATTGAGCGTTTTCAGTCCGTCTCGTCCTCCAACTATGATTAATTTGTCCTCCATGACAGCGACGCCGAACTGTAGTCGCCTGGCAGTCATGTTCTTCAAAAGGGTCCACTTGTCCAAGCGGGGGCAGTAACTCTCGATATTGAAAGCACCCTGCAGAGAAAACCGAGATGAGCATCCTAACACCATTCATTAAGTGCCAACTTACTTTATGGGCATCCATGCCACCGACAGCCAAAAGGCGGCCCATTGTGGCCTTCCTCGGTTTCGTTCGCTGGGAAGAAATCTGAGATCGTCTTTCAGGGAGCAAATGCCACTTCATGGCCTCCATTACAAGCTGCTGGCACTCGTTGGAGTCACACAAGGATTCTACATGATCTGCTATAAACTAATAAACAATTTCCATTAATAAATTGCAATTTTTAAGTCGCATTTACACTATAAACTTACGGACGGTTGCAAAAGCGGCAGTCTAATCAGTCCGAGAAGTTCGGGGACATATTTTTCTCTATTCGTTGGATCGTGCTGGATCCAGGACATAAATGCTGTGAATACATCCTGTTCGGATGGCACATTCAGATCGTCACTGGACAACAATTTCGCGATTTGTTCGACGTTCAACTGGAAAAACTCCTGATTTTTGCAAACCTGAAAACAAAGAAAAACACATTTTTGGAATTTTTTGGTGATAATCACATTGAATTGAATCATACCTGATTAAAATGCTGGCAAGTGTAGGCGCTGGCTAACTTCAGAAGAGTGCCACAACTTTGTTGCTCGGCGAAAAATGCAAAACCCAGGCAGTTGGACGGATGCAGCTGTCTCGCTAGGAAATTACAACATGCCGTCACGACAGCGTTCAATTGCAGGAGACAAGCTGTTGCCAGGAGCGTTTCCACGGTGTCCTCTCTTAACTCAATGAAACCTGAACGGAATTCAAAGTTTGACTAGTAGAAAAAATAAGATTCATATAATCTGTGCAAACCTGTATAACAATACTGAACAAGGATTTGGAGGGCGTCACCATGAACTTCTCCCAAAGTGATTTCCTCCTCTTTCGTCTCACGCAAAGATCCAGTAAACATCGCTGAGAAGTAAGCGCTGGAAGCCGATAATACAATCCGATGTGCTGGCACTCTGAAAAGTTTATTATTAAAAATTATTATTACTCGCGAATAAATCATTTCAGTTGTGAGGTCAATAATCGATGTCTCCAAATTTAAAAGCAGTTCGTCGCAATTTTTCAATCCTGTTCATTCATCTCCCCTTGAATATTTTCATTGGACAATTTCAAGTTTCCTGCATCGACATTTGTTAATGGGATATCTGAGCTAATTTCATAATTTCAATCAATTTTAGTATGTTCCTAATTTCTCGATCTCATTGAATGGCGCCCAGATATCTAGCGCGCACGTTGTGCTTCGGGAAATTGTTTGTATTTGTTGTTGTCTTTTAATTCATAGTACATTAACACCGCAAATACGTGAAATATGCGCAAGAGCATCTTCTCAGTTTTTTCCCTTGCGTCTCATTAAATCCCCGCCGATCAACATGGTCCAACAAAATTTTGGCAATGATTCAAGAAATATATTTGCTTTGATAACAATCGCAGCCAAAGCAAGAAACCAATTAATAACATTGGAGTACTACGCAGGTTAAAGACGTTATGGCTCCATTTAACGTGACGTGGGGGAGGGAGGGTCGGTGTAGCGGTGGAGAATTGGAGATCATCACTCTCAGCCGGAAACGTTTAAGTGGTCTGCGAATGACGATGGTGGCCGATTGGAGCTGGTTGAAGAGAGAATCCAACATTTGATTTTCGTTGTTTACTTTATTTTTAGTTTTGCTTTTACATTAACTTTGAAATTAATAGAATTCATCGTAAATTCTGTGTACATCGTTTTTTCCCACCATTCAAATTACGATTTAGAACTCTACGCATTAAATGCAGCTCAATCTCCCTACGCAGAATCACTGAGAATTTATTGCATACTTTTTCTCACATTTCAACTGAAACAATGCAATTCTAATAACAATTTAAAAAATGCATATATTAACAATTAATTTACAGTTATGATAGATATCACAAGCTCTGTTTACTTTGGAAAATCTGTGGAGCGAGAAGGCCAAGTCGTGTAAATTGTTGAAGCAAGAGATTTCTTTGTTTGCCCGAGCATAGATTAGGTGAACAGGATGAACTCTATTTGTGATGCACTTTGCTGTAATTGGAGATCATTGTCTTAATTAACTCACCTTTTACCGTCGATACCAGCAATTAAAATGACATCGCACAGTTGCTCATTTTCGAGATAATCCTGCATTCGTTTGAGAATGCTTTCTGAATGATCTCTACAACGAAAAAACTCTTCTTGACTTCCAGCGGATGTGAGACTCCCCATGCTGATATCGCGCATTAGAGATGTATCATCTCCGATCAATGACGATATTCTGGCACTGGACGTTGACTCCCGGCTGGGGCTTTCTTTGAAAGACATTATTCACTGTTGCACTTATTTTTATTTTTATTTATATTCCTTATATCTTCAGCACTAATATCGATACTTTCTCAATTCATTTAACTATTCGATTTGCCTGATTTGTTTTCAATCAATTGTGGAACTTGATTTTATTTTTCGGTTTTCCATATAGATTGCTTAAAAAAATCACTGCGAACGATTTTTTTTTTTTATTAAATCACAACATCCAGACTCCAGTAGAAACGATTGCTCACTGTTGATCGCACAGAGCGACTGCCAGACTGCCAGAGATCTGCAGCAACAAAGCTGACAGACAATGGACATGATCTCCTCGGATATATTCTCTTGCTCGCCTTTCTAATTTCGTTCATAAACAGATGAGGATTCCGCCATTGGCTTTATATTCGACTTTTTTCGCAAAATATATTCTTTGTATTATGACGAATGCAAGATCGTTGAAAGACCTTGAATACCTCCTTGTTTAATTTTGCAATTCAATAACAAAATCAGGAAATGTCACAAAAGTCATCGAGAAAGCTGGTGCGAAGGAATTGCAATAAACTTGACTTTGTTCCTATAGATGGCAGTGTTAACATTTAATGGGCATATTTTCTTTACTCAATTCGACATGAATGATGAATCACCCTGTGTTTCGAATTGTCATACTCTTGACACTTGTTTTGCTTTTTTCACAAGTAAATAATTTCGCATCGAAAATTTCCAATTTTTCTCCTCCAAGTTAGCAGTTAGTTTTTTAGATTGACTTGACGACTATATTGAATAGTGAGTGTAGTTTTTGATTTATTAAACTGCGCAAACATGGATGCTTTGGATTTAATTGAAAAACGAATCGACGCTCTCAGCGCCATCCTGGGTCCACTTCCAAATGCCGATGTGAAAGGCAGTGAAAATTTAATTGATTCGCTTACTTCAGCGAACACATTAATTTCAAGTGCCATGAGTGGCCGAGAAAATATCGCAAAGGTTGCGGGACGTTCTGACGAATTAGAAAAATATATGGATCCAAATTTCCTTGACAATCTTCAGGAAGCTAAACTAAAAGAAGTTTACGTGAACACTGTGGCTCCGGAATTGGCAGCAAATTTCGAGGGCCTGGAGAAATTAAAATCCCTTGAGCCTACACTTGGTGCAGAGTATTTTCGCAATATACCAAACGCTAGTGGAAAACTGAAGGAAATGAACGACAATGCTATTGAGCTGAAGCAGAAGAATGAGCTCATCGAAGAGAGTCTCATTTTAGCCATGCAAAGATACAGTGAAATTCAAAATGGAATCACCGAATCTCTGCAATCTATGAACGAGCGTTTGGACAAGTTGGAGGAGAAACTGAAGCCAAAGAAGAGTTATGATCATGTCCAGTAGCTTTTCGTATTTTTAAATATTTATTTATTTTTGTAAACTATCTCAATTTAATAAGATGTGCTAATTAAGAACTTACGAATATATAAAAGCGTTCCAAGCAGTTTAAAGTTGTTTTTTTTTCATAAGGAAAGAAGCTTTAATTCTCTATTCTTTGATTAAATCAAAAACACTCCTCTCTTTTATATGCGTCAATAGCTGAATTCAGTAAATTAGTGAACTTTGTACTGTGTCACTGAGTTTGGCAAATAAATATGTACAGAATCTTTGGGAAAAATGGACAAATATACCCATAATGTTGATATTGTTATTGTTAATATAATAATTTAAGGTTCATAAAAAAAAATTAAACAAAAGTTACAAAACATCGAAATGAAAAGGGAGATGATTCGAGTTTAAGCTGAACGAAATAGCCGAGACACCTGATTATACTTGTTTTTTGCTAAATATCGGGAGCGCGTTCAGTTTGGCGCAAATTTCAAATTGAATATTTTCTTATGTATTAAAAAAAAATTGCTGGCAAATCTGCTGAAAAATAGAAATTCCATTTCTTGATGGCTGAAAACATGATCAAAATTTTTACACGGATTCGGTACATACTTAAAAATCAAAGGCGCAATGCATGTTTAGTAAATTAAATTAAAAATTCTTGAGAAAATATTATTGCGACTTACCACAAGCAATTTTGCAAATTGAAAATAAACAAAAACACTTTTTACAGTTAAAATAAAAACGGCTATTATTTTGAAGAACCATGTCCCCTCAAAATTAATAACAACAAGCCAAAATATCAAAATAAAAAGAATTGTAAAGTTAATCATAACACAACCGGAAGAGATGAATAGTACCTATTGGCATACACCTCATTATTATTGAGATTTTCCTTGTTATTATAATGGTATTATTTATAATGATTTAGTTGAGCTTTCATTTTATTATCACATAATTTATTTAATTTTAACAATAATTGCAACTTATTGTTATTTTGTTACTTGCCTTCTTTTGTTGTATCGAGTTTGAGTAGTGTTATTAAATTTTACATTCCAAAGGTGTGTCCGGTAAACAAAAATATAATATTTTTAAAAACAATTCAGTTATTGTTTTAAAAAAAAATATACCTACCTATATTTATTAACATCAAAAAAAAAAAAATTTAATTCATACCTATTTATTAAAAGTTAGCCATAATATTTAGCAATCCACATAAAAACCTATTCAAAAATGTATATCTGTGGATCAAATTTAGATTAAAATTTTTTATTTTGTTGTCAAGTCAAAATGATTGACTACGTAGCGTAAATAAGAAATGGCTCATTTAATTTGAAACAGGTAGGATAACACTAAATGGCAATTATCGGCTGTTATAATAATTGTTTTTGAATATCCCTTTTGCCTTCTCCCATTTTCAAATTCAAGAACCTCCTCTCAATTTGTGATCTTGCAGGCCTACCGTCCTTCAATCGTCGCGGTCACTGGGAGTTTGTTTGCATGCTGAGGGTATTTGCGCCAAAAGCAAATTTGTACAAAACTTCGAAGAATGAAGATTGACATAGAAGAAACTAAAATTCCTCTCCAAAACTCTAAAAACTTAAACAAAAACATTTGAGATAACTTTCAAATACAAATTTATTTTTTAACAAATTTCAAATCACAGACAAATTTTGCACAGCCATGTCAATTATAATAAAAATTAATTGATCTCTTTTGCCACGAATTGCGTCTTCATAGTGATGACCCTTCAGTCATTGTGTGCTGTGTTGCACTGAGTCATGCATCGACCGGACTACAACATCCAAAGAAAGTCATATTGTGATCCGCGGTTCATCGGGACCATGAGAGAACTTCAAACGGACGTTTCTTCCAACGTCCTTGTTGAACAAAAACCAAAAACCAAAAGTTCAATGACTTTGTCTCACTACCATGGTCTCCATACACCTGTACTCGGTGGTCTGTATTCTGACGTCATAGAGAATGATCCCTCACTTGCCACGGGACTACCAAGTTGGCTGTGATACCCTGAGGATGCAGGACTTAATTGGCAATCACCCGAAACGTCGCTGTCCAAATCGATCTTCAATGGACTCATGATTTTCTGCTTGATCGGTGTTGAAGTTCGGGGCGCCAGAGTTCCTCCCAATTCGTCACCTTGGATCTGATTCAACCTGTAGCCCAGATGAGTCATCAACGTGGTTCCCAGACGGACATCAACCCCTCGTGTAGAGGCCAATATCTTCGAGACCTCATTCACTGCATGCACATAACCACTGCGAAAACTCTCGCGTACACTGCTCCCTGCTGCGATCTCCTTCCTCTGCTTGATCTTGTTGAGATAGTCAACGGTCAACTCGAGAATGTCGGCCTTCTCCAGACGAACAATATGCTCTCCCTCATGTGTGAGACATTCGACCATCAAATCCTTTAAATCGTCCAGGCACTTGTTGATCCTGGCACGCCGCTTCCGCTCCAACAATGGCTTCATCACTTTCCTGTACTGATATGTCTTGGAAGTCTCCATTTCTACGCTCTGATTTCTAAAACTTGGATTAACACGTATTCTTCTGACTCTGCACGAAGCAAAACACTTCTTAGCTCGACGATGGTTGAACTGAGAATGATGATGAACCCTTAGCCGGCGTCCCTTAAATACCCGACGACCCTCAGTCAACCTTAATTCACGGCTCGTGGGAAACTTCGCAAAAGTGAGTTTCTCACAAGTCTCAAACACATGCCTCCTTTACAAATTCCGTGCAGCTGTCATTTTTTCCACCGGTTTTCTTCATGCGCCCAGCCAACGTCATCATCCCTCTTGTTCCCTTTTAATTTCCCAGTTGGTTACCTCCCCAGGCCCAATCATCGTCAACATCTCCTCCAGTGTCCCCTGCTGCCTTCTTCTTCTACTGCTGTTGACGCTCTTCCATGGCTATGTTCCCGCGCTGGCTTCCTGCATGCGTTGGTGCCCTCGCGTTCCTCCTCTCATTGCACCGAACCCCGATCATGATTCATGCCCTTATGATCTTTGTACACAAGGATTTATTCAGGGTGATTACCCCCGGTGTGTGTATTCTGTGCACTTCCCTTTTGTGTAATATGCAACGGTGAAGACAGTGAAGGAATGTAGCCACAATTGATCCTTTCTGCTGAGGATCATTCGCCTCCAGATACGACGGAATATGATCAGGATTTTGACCGCAATCAATGCACGCGATCAGCACGGGCTTCTGTTTTTCACGTTTTGCAATTTTAGACAACTGATCTTCATCAACCGAATTATCACAAGGACGCCGCTGTTGATCAAATTATCGGGTACTGTTGCCGGGAGATTTGGTTTCACCAGGATGTGGGATTGTGGGTATTATTAAGTTTAAAAAGGATTGCAGTTTAAGAAATACGTGAGGCAAGTTTAGTATAAATTTTCATTACCTGCCCATTTGCGGGAATAAGTCGCTGATCATAGAAACGAGAGCAGTTGAAGGGAAGGAAATTACCTTTATTGTACAAATCAAATCGGCTCAGGAAATGCTCGAATTTCTAAAAATAAAACTTGCGCTTTTTAAGTTAAAGTGAAATAAAAATGGAGAAAAGTAATTAAATATAATTTATGAATTGTTAACTTGATCTTGCTTACAAAGGTCGGGGTAGTTAATCATCATGAATTCAATTATGAACCTCCAAGAGGATGACTAACGTCAATAACCCTTTACCTCCCCCGCACCCGGAAATTTTTCTGGAAAATAATCCTCGGCAGTCTGCGCAATTCGCAAACCGATTCATAATTTTCATCTAAATTCCTCAAGCAACATTTCTTATCACCTGAACACCTCGCGTAGACTCTCCTCGCCACAATTCAAACATTGCACTCAAATTGACTTGATAACATCGAATTTGTCCTTTTCGCGGGCTGTCCACCACGAGGGGCTATCAAAGACGGCATTCATCCTGACAGCAGGCTGCTTGACCGAGAGGCAACTACCGGGGTACCATATCGTGGGAAACATTTTCGAAGTGAGGTTCCCACACGATTTCGGCCACCTGCCCTTCTTCAATCCTTTGCGCAGCTGTTGTTGTTATTCAACTCTCGTTTACGGTTCATTCCGTGAGTCCCACAACGTAATGCATGCCCAAGATCCCTTCGATTCGATGAGTCCTCCTCTCCCGCCTGTGGTCCTCAGCACGCCAACCGCACTTCCCTTTTCAGTGGCAGAACATCATCATCATCATCATCACCACCACCATGGACGTTGTCGTCGTTTATCGTCATCTCGTCCACGGTCTCATCCTGCTCCAACAGTTCCACCTCATTCAACCGTCTGTTTTGTATACTGTATATAAAAAGAGTTCACCCCTCAACCCGATTCCCCTGTGGACTCGTTGCACCACTCCAGTTAATTTGGTGCTGTAATAAAATTACGATAATGTCTCCTTTTCCCTTTGCGTCCTGCTCGTCGTCGCGGCTCATCATCAATACCCGAACAGCTCAAAGAAATCAGAACCGCCAGGCTCATTCCTTGCACGTGATAAGCACGGGTTATGATGGCGGTCGGATGGACGAACGCCGGCCTTCTCCCCCGGTCGCTTGGACCTTCCTCATGATTACGACTTGCAGTGAAGCCTGCGCGATCGGATTAACTTTCAATGGAATTTTTCTGCATGATTGAATTTCAATTTCTGGAGAATTGTCGCTGATGAAGATCAAGGTGCATTTGGTGAAGTTTGGGAATTGTGACTTCTTTCTGTCGTTTACCTTCCGAGTTTCTAAAAATTTCCCATTAAAAAATAATAATTGCCATGATTCTCCTGAAATCACATTAAATTAAAAAAAAACTTTTTCCCACGAAACACTCCGACAAGTGCTACCCTCTGCAGATGAAGCAGAATCCTCTTGCAGGAGCCAACCGTAATTCAGTAATTCCCCTCGGGCCACTTAAAAGGAATAATCAACCTCAATTATTCGCCGTCCACATCTCCGTCGCTTCCAAGTACATGCACTTTTTTCTGATCTGCCGTTTAACAACAGTCCTCCTGCCCTCCTCTTCCTGCTTGAGATCCGCATGTGGTTCCTAGCATTCAAATGGAACAGATAAAGACGGTGTAATAATGTCAAGATATGTAATCACACCTTCAGGGCTATCAAACCATAAATAAATAAATAAACCCACTGGAATATTTCATCCTTTACACACACTTGTTCATCGCCTCGAGAATTTGCTTAGTTCCAGAAAGGGTTATAAAGTGAAAAAATCTGAACTTGTTCCCACGGTTTTACTGATCGTGCAGGGTGCATTTCATCTCCCTTCAACCTGTTCAAAAATGAACGTGCGCTCGCCTAGCTCACAGGACCTTGCATCTTCTCACTCTGATCGCTTAAGGGCTTTTCGAAACATCTGCCACCGATTTCGCGATAATTTTTGCAATAAAAAAATATACACACTAACAAAAAAGGAGCAAAGTGATCCTCAGTAAATTCATCCCGCGGCAATATCTGAGCGCTAAGTGTGCGTTCATATTTGATCCTTCTGAATTGCCAATTCCCTGTCCTGATGTCCATCGTTGAGCTTCTCTGGGAGCAAAAAAACTTCCACCGCGATTTAAGGAAACGTGAATATGTGGTGGTTTGATATCATGAATTCTGTTCCGTGGGGAGAGGGTTTCAATGAACCGGGCACCTTGAGTCAGATTATATAAAAAGGGGTGCTTCAGTTCCTCGCAGTTCATTCCATGTTCGCCGCACTGTCCGGAAAGAGTTCAATTTCTCGTAAATAACAAACCAAAAATGTGCATTGTATTAAAGTTGAGTGAGAATCGCGTAAAAGCTTCAAAAATGATAAAACGCTTCCTGGGAGTTGTCTTCAAGAGGCCATCACCATCCGTCGATGCTGTTCGCGGAGTCTTCGATCACAGTCAAGAAATCGCTGAGAATTGTGCCAATGAGGCTTTGGTGTCGTCAATCCTTTCTCCGGAAGACAAAGAAATTCAATTCGTTCCTCTACATTTTATGAAAACCAATTCGGGTGTCTTCTACTGGAATATTTGGTCCACTTCCCACGACGACACCGATGGTGATTTCTGCTTCCAGTCAAAGTACTCGAATGTTAAACAGTACTCGAAAGCAGAAAAGCAGTTGCCGTAAGTGTAGTACTTCCGGTGATTTTCAACGATGACTAGCTTTAACCCTTTGTGATAATAACACACCTAAGTTGTTTTCTTTTTAGTAGGTTTGGTTTAATCAGCACCTGCAAAACATGAAATTGTGATATTCGTTTGTAAGACTTAATTGTATTTTTAAATAAAGATTTGTTTTGTGAGTTTCCAACACGTTTATTATTCTTAATACATTTTTATATACAGGGTGTTTGGCTAGCAAGTGTTCCAACATATACCAATTGATTCCTTGAAGTGTTGTGATCAACTATTACGATTAGACATTTCATCGTAAAACCCCTCCTTCACCCCTTTTTTAAGGGCTGAACATTTTTCGTCTGTGTAGAGAGGTGAGCTCTAAAAAACTTTATAACTTTTTTTCGGAATACGATAGAAGGGCAACGTAGCTTAGGTCTCAATAAAAATTAAGCATTATGGTCTTTCTAACAGTGTCCCACATGTCTCGATCTGTTGGCAAATGTGGCAAATATGAATATTCAAACTTAAAATATTGAAAAATGTTAGTTGAAATTATACATTTTTATACTTCGTCCATCATAACAAGGATATATTTAAAAAAAAAAAAAACGTACCCTTAATATATCTTCTAATAAAAGAGGAGTCAAGTCAATATCTTTGGTATATCATAATTTATTAAGATTTTTGTAAAGTCACTATTAACATTTTGTGGGCTTGAGGCTTGAGGTAACAATTTCTGCCCGGGATACATTTTGCGGTTATTTTGTTCCAATTAGGTATTTCACTGACTCCACACAAATCTTAATAACTCTTGATATACTAAAGATATTGGTATGATTCCTTTTTTATTTGGAAGATTTCTTAAGAGCAATTTTTTCTTTATAAAATAGCCTTGCTAAGAAGGAAATTTTGAAGGACGAAGTAAAAAAATGTATATTTTTAACCGAATTTTTCAAAATTTTAAGTTTGAACATTCATATTTGCCACATTTGCCAACAGATCGAGACATGTGGGACACTGTTAGAACGACCATAATGCTTAATTTTTATTGAGACCTTGGTTGCCCTTCTATCGTATTCCGAAAAGAAGTTATAATGTTTTTTTGAGCTCACCTCCCTAAAACAGACGGAAAAGTTTCAGCCCTTAAAAAAGGAGGCGAAGGAGGGGTTTTACAATAAAATGTCTAATCGTAATAGTTGATCACAACACTTCAAGGAATCGATTCGTATATGTTGAAACACTTGCTAGCCAAACACCCTGTATGTAGGACAAAATTTGGATGCAAAATGTTTTGTAATTGGAGGAATTGATAGAAATCTTTTTGACCTTATTATATCATTATTTTCTTGAAATTTTCTCGTCCCGTAAAAGGAATGTTGATTTGAAAGAGAAATCGTCCATCTAACTGCGGTTGCTACACTTAAAATAAATACAATTTCACACGCCATACTTTTAGCTCCTTATTTCTTCAATGGTGTTTTTTTCTGGTTCGTTTGCTTCTTTTTAGTGTGCTGCACCCAGAGTATATTCGCAACAAGTCTGAGCATGTCAAGAAGCAGTAGTTGGGTCATCGCATAGCGCGCGATACATAAATTTCACACGTGCCCCTTGTTAAAGTCGATTGCGGCCAGGTAAATCATGCTTCCGTTCCCTCGGTGCGGCCGTAAATTCCCCTGACATTGCGCAGTGCGCTCGATGCGCGGCAAGCTTAAGCCACCGGCTTAAAAAATTGCCAGGCAGCCGCCATCGGTGGGCCCCGCAAGTAGGCAAACTGGCACAAACGAGTCGTATAGCGATGATAAGGCCTTTCGCATGATCCGATCTTGTCGAATCTTGCTTCTTCTTTTTCTTCTTCGTTTTTTTTTGCCTTCTAATTTATTTCTTCTTCATTTTCTGCTTCTTCGAAGTGTACGATCACTGCATGCAGGCAAATTGTACATCGTCTCCAGGGGCAGGAGAGGATCGGGGCAATCTGCATGAAGAGGCAATCACCATGAATAACATCACTGTGCGCCTTCAACATAAAGCCCATACTGGAAAACTTGGTCGCCCCTTGGTTCGCTCGTCGCTCCTTATCGCCGTGTCTTCTCCACACAAAAGGGCAGGTGTTCGCATCGCGTGGGAAACACACGACAAAATCATTTCCCACGGTCCCGAGCAATGCTGGGCTTCTTGTATACTGGTTGGCTACTCGAATTTAAAGACACGTCATCGACATTTTTATGTCATTTCACCGGCAATAGCCAGCTGTGATTATGTTGAATCGACTCAACGGACCTGAAGCGAATTAAAGACGCAGAAAGATTTTTAATTGAGGTGCGAGAGGAGCCCTCAAGAAACTCAACTGCGTTTTTTTTTGTCTGTTTATTGCCCGGCTTTCAGTTATGCCTGGCATTGAGCGTGATGACACAATGAATTGATTAAGGAAAAAAAGAAAAGACTAATGAATAAGCAATGACCATTTCAACGGCATCAAATTTGTTTTTGTATATGAATTGTTGATGACAATAAAAAGCAAATAATGCGTTCAGAAAGTATTCCACTTAAAAATCCTTCGGAAGTCCGACATCATTAACAATTCTTTAAACATCAGCTGAATTCTTTCATAACAATGTTCAGGAATTGTTTGTTTATTCAAGAAAGCCACCGAAAATTCATTTAGTTCAAGCAAAGTGATCGCATAAAGCATAAATAAACAAACAGAACGGCTTGACAATTCGCGGAATTGTAACCCCCAGGAAGTTATCAGAATTGAATTTTTTGTTTAAACATTTTATCTCGGCTCAGGGGTTGCTTATTAATCAACGATATTAAACTAATCGAAGCGCTGCAAATGTGTAAAATGATCCTCTTAAACGACGTCAATCTTCAGATGAGATCAGATCAGTTTAAAACATTTTATCGGCGAGATCGCATTAAACGATGCCCTAAAGTTTTGCAACAAGAATGTGATATTTGTTGTTTGTTTTGTGCAATTTTCAATTATAAGGAATCGTTTTATGTGTTGTCATTAACTTATTACGTTTAATACTGTTTTTGGATTGGTTTGCCATTATCAAAAATTGTCTAGTAGGTAAGTCTTTTTTTATTTTTCGATTTTGAATATTTATTTTAAAGTGATTGTAATTTCCACAAGTCACCAGGAAAACTCTGCAATCTCCATGTTTAATTTATTTCAAATTTTTCTAAAGATTATCACAAAAAATCTTTAAAAAGAGCAGTTTTTTTGTCAAAATTTCCACAAGTTAATGAAAAGATCACTGATCCTCGACCTGCCAGAAAAGAAGTACGTGGGAATCCACATAATATCCTTCTTCCCACGACTCAGATTTATTTTTCGTTATCCTTCGTTTCCCATGCTTGAAAGACCCTATTCAAAACCCTCCCGATCCGGACGGAGTCCTTCAGCTGCACCTGTTTTTCCAGTACTTTTGTTTGAGTTAGGCTCATCCGTCAGTTTGCGGGGGTAATTTTCCCTACGCAGTCCCACGGTGCCTAGAAAGGACTTCTTCACTGATCGTGAGTTTGTGTCCCCGCCGGTGATATATAAAATCGGTTGAGCTGGTCCAGCATCATCACAACCAAATTGCCTTCCGGTGCAGCAACAAGTTCGTGGTGTGTTTTGTGATAATTTTTTTGATAATACAGTGATTGCGACGATGTTTACGGAAGTGACTACATATAATAATGGTCAAGTAAAACAGGGAAAGACCGAGTGTCGAGGGATACGAAAGATTTTGAGGCCACTTTTGCGAGTGCTGAGACGGAAGTGGAACAAGAGAAACACAACAGATATCCCAAACAATTTGAAGGACACGACGATCGTGCATTGCGGAAGTACACCGACGAAGGCGGCCAATGAAACCTTCTTGCCGAGCTATTACGAGATCGATCCACTGTCGGAGGAGCTGTGCAATAGAACTGAGGACTGTGGAGACTTCGAGGATTCTATTTACTGCCAGATTGAAAACACACACATGATTGTTCCAGTGAACTATATTCGAACTGAGAATGGAATTTTCTTTTGGACCAGTGCGCTCGCAAAGATCGATGATGATTTGATCGATCCCATCTATTGTAACACACAAAGTCAAATAGCAGAGCTGCAAAGATATTGGACAAGAACTACCTGGAGTCAATAAGCAAGAAGAGGATCTATTAATTCAGCAGGCTTTGTGTGGGCTCGACTCGATCATTTGGCAATATTTTGTGATATAAATATTTTATACGGATCTCATTTTTTGCAATTTATATTGTTTGATTTATATTGATTTTGAATAGGAAAATTTTTATCAATTGAATAAATTTAAATATTTTATTGGAATAACTTTTTTTCATATTCAAATTCACTGCAATATCATATATCGCTGAGGTTTCACTGTCAAAGGGTTAATGTGATTAGCGTTTTCTAATCTGTGGTGCATAAGTCACATTATTTCCGGAAATAAAAAGTTTCTTATTAACTTTGAACAAACTTAACAACAAAATCTTCACATAAATATCAGTTATTTCTCTAGTATCTTCATCAATAAAAAAAACTAAATAACGAAATATAAGAACTAAACACTGATGTCTTCCAATGAAAGCTTACTGAATTTTAATTACTTCCTCAATAAGAAATTTTGCTTGGATCTTTGTCAATTCAAAAAAAGCAATTATCTATTTGCCATGTTATGGTCAATGTGCCAACCGAAGGACGAAGATCATGGTAACATCCAGAAAGCGCAACTACTAATAATCACTTCAGATGATGAACACCTTGTTGTGAAACGAAAATTTCCCACGGCATCGTCGCTACGATTCAAGTATCAATTTCAATGGTGGCTATCGTTAACGCTTCCAAAGAAAGCGATCTGCAACCGTCACAGAGTTCTCAGCTGATAAAATTCATTAGCGCAGCCAATCGTATGCATCAACTGTGCGACTAGCTGGAAAACGTTCAGAGATTTAACATTGGTAGCGTGCGGAGCCAATAAGCGATAACTCCGTGAAGGAAGGAGCACATGTGAACCAGAAGTGGCATCTTAACTCTTTTACATCAATCGCAACGTTCACTTCCTTTTAACATCAATGGTGAACGCCAAGCACCAGCAACACCATCATAAGAAGAGCAATGGAAGTAATAGCAGCAAGCAGCAACATCGCCAGCCTCCGGTTCAAATGGCTGCATTCAAGCCAATGCCGCCGCAATCATCGCCAGCGTCGTCGTCCTCGTCACCAGATCAGATCATCTCCACTCGATCCCACGTTCTCCATGGTCGCCCATCAAATTCCTTCTAAAAATGCATGACTCGTGCGGGGTCAAAGGGGTGAGGGGAGTCGATCCTCAAGTATCCCGGACAACGACGACGGTCTCACGGCGGCACAGAGTCAGCAAAAAACAACAGCAACAACAAGACGCAATAACCCGTGCCGATCGCGTGTTTAGAGCGCGATCAATCCAATTCACAATCATTTCGTTTTATGGCATAGTCGTCGGGAGCGCTGTTCGCTTCTCACGCTATCGGGCCCCCAGAGGCTGAAGGAGGAAGGGAAACACGTCTACCGTTGTATGGTACATACCAAGATTAATGCCAGAACGGACGCCACAATAAGAAAACGACAAGATCGAGGCGAGATTGTCCAGGGGCCAACAACTACCGGCCCATGTTGGGCTGCTGCGCAAGATCTCCTGCGGCCGGGCACAAGATCTCTCGCCCGGCGACCCCGCGCCATTTTGATGGTATAATGGCTAAACAATGTCGGCAGCGCTAATTCTTGAGAACCGATCGTCGTCCAGAGCCTCGCTCCTCTGGAGCTTGAGCCGGATTCATGGACATGCGCATGGGTATGGGTATGGGTCTTCGACATGCCAGCACACTGGTGAGGCTCCGGCTAGGGCAGGTGGTCGACATCGTGTGGGAATCACACGACAAATCTGTTTCCCACGGTCTGGAATTATATTTAAGACGATGTCAAACGGGTTTTTGAGTCATTCTTAAAGTCAATTCGTTGGGTGACGGGCACGTTTCGAATCCGTTTTAAACCAAGCTCGGTCGAGATTGAGTTTTGCGATCGGTTGATGAAAGACGATCAAGCACATAGCAAGTGGCGATAGTGAGCACGTGCAGTTTCATATGTAATTAACAAATCAGTCGAAGACAATTGAACGTGATTGGTGAATAAAAAAAAATAATTTGAATTTTTTAAAAACCTAAAAGACATGGTAATGGAAATGGAAATGTCCAAAACCTATCAGTACCGGAAAGTGATGAAACCGATGCTAGAAAGGAAGCGTCGAGCGAGAATCAACAAGTGTTTGGATGATCTTAAGGATTTAATGGTGGAGTGTCTAACACAAGAGGGTGAGCACGTGACCAGACTGGAGAAGGCTGACATTCTAGAACTAACTGTGGAACATATGAAGAAATTGAAGAGGCGAGGAACTCTATCCCTGGGATCCGGGCAGGCTCCTTCAAGCTCTGATTGTTTTCGATCTGGATTTGTTCATGCTGCTGATCAAATATCAAAAGTGCTCGCCTCAACGCCAGGAGTCGACGTTGATTTGGGAACAAAACTGATGACGTATTTGGGACAACGGTTGAATGAAATACAAAACTTGACGGTGGAAAGGATTGGCACACCCCCTGTATCTCCTTCATCACAGTGCAGTTTCAATGTGACCTACAGCTGTACCCCCCCATGGCACGCCCCAGCCCCCAGCTACTGTGATCGGGATCGGATTGAACTTAAGCATTCCGTCATGGACTTATCGAAGGACTCCGTTTGGCGACCCTGGTAAAACCGATCGTCCTCCTCCTCCTACTGCTGCTGGTCGGGGCTACTTTTGAGGCTGTGCAATTTCTCTATAAAAAAAAAAAAACGCTTTCTACCGTCTTACTGTGATATGGGACAAGCTTTATTAAAACAAAAAGAAAAATGTAAAAGAATAAAACTAAAAAAAAAAAAGATATTCAAGAGTAAAATTTATGTTTTTTGGTTTTTGTATGATCTGGCGATCCTTTTGTTTCAGAATATCTGCGAAACGGCTTATCCACGGGTTGATTTGGGTTCAATACATTTCCTCTCAAGTTTCCAATCACGTTTTTCAGGTGCACTTGATACCAACTTGTAAACATGTGCAGACTTTTGTTGCGACGAAGATCCGCACGTTTTCCATATTCCAATGAAGTGAAATCAAAATTAGGAGCAACGAACTTATCACTTGTGCATGGCATTCATGCGAATTGTTTTTGTCGCGAAGTTATTTACTGCGTTTTTATAAAATATGGAACTTAATTTAATCTTTGCTGAATCATGGTTTTTAATTTAAAATTAACTTAGACAGTTCTAGGGTATAGAATAATTAGACACATTATAGACAACTTGCTTTGTAAAGAATTAAGAAATGCAATATGTTTGGAAAGTGATGATCACAAATGAAGAAATCGTAAACAGTAATGAGAAACCTAAAATGATCAAGTAGAAGTACTTTTCCTTCTGCAAGACATTACCTGGAAGAAATAAAAATAATTTCCATCTGCCACATATTAAAATATAAAAATACAATCATAATAATTTTTTTTATTTATCAAATTGTAAATACAATAGAAAAATTCGATTAAAAAGATGCATCAAAAATATCACAATATTTAAAGCTTTTTGTTTGTTTGCTTTTTTGGAAGACAAATATTAGGTGAAGAAAAATAAACTCCTCACGCCTGCGCCCAACGATCGCGAATTTGTAACAACGGAATTTGATTGTTTGTCCTGCAATAAAGCGATTGAGCTAAGTCAGCATCCACATCCCTTTCGCTTGTTGATGTCCAGAAAAAAACTCCATCTCCAGATTGTGAAAAGAACACGGGAATCGTCTTCTCAGCCTCCTCGAGCCTCTCATTAGCCTCGTTATCTTCCACTTCTGCACAATGATCCACACGGGAATTCTTGACATTCTCAATCGATTCAGTAGATGAAGATGTGTCAGGTCCTTTCTGCTTTTTGAAGATCTTTTGAAGGATCTTCTTAATGCTGTACGTTGACATCCTTGTTTTCTTGTAATTCACAATATTTGTACTAATCTCGTTACTTTCGATCTCAATAGCCATTTTCGATTTATTATACTTTAAAACACTTTGCAATTCACTTGTTCTCGATTAAGGGCAGAATGATTCAAAAATTCTCCTCTCGTTTCTTTTATATACCAAACGATCGCATCCCCTCCCCAAAAGGATCGTTAGCAAGGATCTGTTAAACCAATCACAACTTCACCTCACTTGATCGTATTTTAAGAAATTCTTCTTTTATCTACATTCACAACAGAATGTTTTTTGTGCACGTTACGCTGGATAATATTTTGAAAAAAACGGCAGGTGTTCGAAATCTGATGTAAAGTGAGAAACTTTCATTGGGACCTGCACCAGTTGGAGGAGGACGAGGATATGCATGGATCCTGGATCCTCTTGATATTCAGAAACGTGGGAAACTTTAACTTCTCAACGTTCCCACACATTAAATACGAAATTTCTGCTTTGTTGAAATCATAAGGCAAACTGTATAAAAAAAAATTGTTTTTAAAGGATACACTTGGGTTAAATTCATTGTGGACACGTGTTCACAAAGAAGTGATCCTCATCGGCAAGAAGGAAAGTGATCTGCCCTGGAAACGCTCAAAAGGAAGACAGAAGGAGAACTGTAATTTGATTCTTTTTTGTTAATTCATCAAGTATTTATACCTTCGGACAGGAATATTCTTTTAGATGTGATGCGTTATCCCAATTATCCTCATTTTTTGGTATTTTTTGTTCGTCCTGGGATGCAACCAACTTATGTTGCTTAACAAGTGAACGCAGTACGAAATTGGTTGTGGTAAGGTAATAGAGATTCAGAGTGAAACAAATTAACCACGTTTTAAGGCGTTTGAAATAAGGACATATTGCTCTTTGGTTTGTTGAAGGAGGACGGTTCATATATTTAGATTGCCTAAATGGATTTTTGGTGTAAGATCATTGCAAGGCAGGTTTTTTTTTAAATCTGATCTGACTCATTGAAGTGTCCTTTGGAAGATGTCGAATAGAAAAGATCATTTTTCACTCGGTTCTTAGGATAGTTGTTTAGACTTTGTGCTTGTTTTTTTTGTGTAAATGCAGACTATGAACTGACGTTGTTTTGGGCGTTTCTTGAATGTGAATCTTAATTAATACAGATTGTTGTACGTCAAAGTTTGTAAACACCTTTAAGAAAATATTCTATCTGCCTGTTTAAATTTAATTTGAAAGGAAATATTTCCATAAAAAACCTACATACGATCAAAATTAATTCAAACGCCATTACAAAAACTCAACCAAAATGTAGCCCTGACGAAACAAATTTCCTTAGAACGCCGTGATATCAATCTCATCATTTTAATTCATCTAAGCACGTATTTCTTCCTCCATTCAATCTAATTCTCATTTGTCATTCGAATTGCATGAAAAATGAAAATAACTTCGACGCTAATATCAACACGTGTCGCCGCCGTCTCTAATATATTCCGGGGTGTTTGGGTCTATCTATGCTCATTTTCTTCACGTGTGAAAGATTTATATTTAAAAAAAAAAACCAAACATAGAAACAATACTGAGTGAAATATAAAAAATAGGAAAATCTAAATGATGGAGAAGTGAAACGTAGAAGTGGAAGGGTGCCCACTGCCAATGATAAGAGACTTAATCCAACAACAAAGTCCACCGTTGAAGTTTTATCCGCCTCCATGAGGTCCGAGCACGTTCTCAGTTTCCCACGATCGTCGAATTCTTCTTAAGTTCCATTGCGTCAATGCTTCATGATGTGTGTGCGGAATAAGCCCGACGTTAAGGTCTCAAGAAATTACGGCGGTACCAAGCCGGAGACGTGCTCTAGAGAAGGCAACAACTCGTGCTTATCGCGTGTAAAGAGCGCGACCATTGCATGGTAATTGCGTTGCCGACGGGATACCGCTGACGAAGCCAAATTATGCATTCAAGAAGTCAACTACAGTTCTCGAGGTTCCCAGGCAATCAACGGCCTTAAAGGCCAGCGCAGGGCCACAAGGGGAGGCCAAGAGGAGGAAAATGAGGCGGCAATGCAGGACACTGCGGTACAGTGGCATCTCCATCTACACGATCATGCCAAGTGAGAAAAACTTCAGATCGAGAAAATGCCGATCGTTTCACTTGCTGGCTGTACGCTTGCGTTGTACACTCACCACCGAGAAGAACTTTGTCTTTACTCTTTATGTTGATGATGATGGTTGTGATCATCAGCTTCATGATCGTGCCCGGACGGGAGGTAGTAAACGAAGATCAAATTAAGTCTGTTGCGCAGCGTGGACGGATTTTTTTGTCGGTGGCGACTTTCCCACGAGTCAAAATGTTGATCATGTCTGTGCCGCGCTTGTGGCTACCTATCGCAACGAATCTGTTTGGGGCGCGGGTTTTCTTAGATCCGCCATTAAACTACAAAGGGACAAACAACACGCGAGTCCGGTTGAAGATGTGTGGGGGGAGGTCGACTGGGCACAGACGCAAGAAGTGGCTAAACTGCTCCGCGTGGAGAATTGGAGCCAATGGAGATCACTTTAAGTGGTTCTTTAGCACGATCTGTTTTGATTATGCTTTTTAAAATCTTTCCATCCAATCTGGGTCTGCATTTTTATTATTAATGGTGAACTGTTGAATTTTCTAATCAATAGATTTGTTAAATTAGTTTTAGATTTTATACGGTGAAGAAGATCGCCTACGATCGGAGTTAACCGAATCGAATGTCAATAATCCATTCATTTTCTATGATTATTCAGTGAAACCAAAAGTACACGAAATCAATAAATTCATGGAAAAATGCGAAAATACCTCGCAGGAAGAGATAATTTCACACTAACCTCCTTTTCCTTATTTCATCAGATTACGGTTGGGAATTAAAGAACAGCACAAAATACCAAGTAACAAATCCAGTCTCAAATATCGTTACACTTGTTCCTTGTTTGTACGAGACCCACTGGAAGATGAATGTCCTGCAAAAATCGGACTTCAGCAGGAAACAGGTTACTGTAGACCATTTTTTGCGGAGGTTTTTCATATCCAGGTTTTTGAGTACCTATGTTTTTTAAAAATGTTTACTAAGAGTTAAAATTTTCCCACACGTTTTTTTCTTTTATGCACCCCAGTTATTCACGTCCTGTTGTGATCTTATCTTTGGCAGGTTCCTTGCCTTAGCGTGAAATTTCACTCATCTATGTTCATGTTTTGCTCACCCTATAACTAAAACTATTGGAAGATCTTTTTAAAAGTATCATTTTTCGTGTACGTAGATTTTCCCATTTTTATAATATTACATCTTAATGAAGTTAAATATTCTAATACAATAATTCCCCATGGATCCTTAGCCTACGAAACTCTCCTCCTCTATTTCATTTCATTGTCAATTCATTTTTGCATAAAGCCAGCATCATGCCATGCGTATGCTAGTCGGATGAGCAATTTATACGGGAATATCTAAGATCGCCTGTGCCAAAACAGTTTTTCATGATCACTCGCAGGGAACATTTCATCATGTCCCTCATTAATCATTTCAAAGACGACAATTTTTCTCTTCACCATCTCATGTTATCTTCTTAATATTTTACGGTACAATTTCTTATAACATCTTCCACATAAGTATTTTTTGTGCCTCTTGCATTATTCCTTAATCGACCCTTCATCAAAATAGGAACACTCAACATACACATATGTCCTTGTTGTTATTCATGCCATCAACTTCCTAAAGGAGCCACAAATCTGGTTTACTTATGCCAATGCGTGGGAATTTGAGGAAAGTCCACTTTCCCACGGAAATGGAAATACACCAAAAACTCAGATACTTGTTATCCTGTTTCGTCTGCTACAAGTGATGATAAGGGTGTCCCAGTTACTTGAGGGTACGAACACCTGCCGTTTTTTATGATCACCTTCGCGATCGGAGGAGAACACTCGCTCCACGCACCCTGAGCCCTGCGCATAAACGATGAAAGGAGAATGAAAATGGGCATGGGCATTGGACACGAACACGGTCCTGGTATAATATTTTTTGCCGTTAATGGGAGTTCGGCAGGGCTCGAAGGCACCTTCACACCGCTGCACTGTTCTCTTCCTATGGTGGAATTTCCCTGAGTTCCTTGTATTTGTAATTTGTATATAAAGGAAGATATTGGGAAACAGTTCGTCATTCAGAGACTGAGTTTCGTTAGAGTAACATCATTTGAAGTAAACTATCATTTTTAAAAACAATCATCATGTGCGTCGAAAATAATCAAGTGATTGGACAACGTGCTCGTTGCATTGAGTACTCGAAGAAGTCGAAGACGCCTACCTACAGCATAAAGAAAGCCCTCAAGGCACTTTTCAAGAAATCTCGAGAGGAGTCACCGTGTCAAGTGTCCACATCCCTGGAGTCATTGGACAACTTAAGAAACACCCAAGTGGAGGATCATTACGAGGAAATCGAAGAGAATGCTGCAAATGAGAAGCTATTGACATGTATTTACGATGAAGTCAATCAGCATCCTGAGGCGTTCGAGTGGAATGTCGATCCAGCCACCGGAGAGACAGAGATTTATGTTCCAGTGCGTTTTGCCCGCACCGAGGCCGGCACCTTCTTCTGGACCACAAATCTTCAACCTGTCGACGTTGATCTTGTTCAGCCCGCCTACTGCTACTCGACCGCTCAACATCCTGATCTTCAACTTCAAGATCGTTGGGCCCAGGCTTAAATTGATTTTAACCACGTCCATGAGTGAAATTCAAAAAGCTTTAATTAAAATGTGATACTTATTGTTTCGGCTAGTGTTAATTGCTGTACCGCTAATAGTTCTACTTTATTCTTGATAATGTTGTGATAATTTTTATATACTTAAGAATGTTTTAAATAAGAAAATAAAATTTTTTGAAAATAATATCAACAATGTTTTTTGCAATTTCGTCTTTCAGAAATGTATAGGTGATGAAAGCAGGTTGTCCTTGAAACATTTAATTGAATGGTATTTCTTTGAAAGTAATACTGTGGAGCCATTGACCATGGAGCAATTAAAACATATCTGATCTATTAATTTGTTGTAAGATAACAAAAATTGAAGTGTACTTAGAAAAAACAGATACATTTCATCAAAAACAATTAATACCCCATTACAAATAATCTTCTCTTCATTTCAATGGAGGCACGTGTGCAGTCAAAAAGTCAAACAAATTTCAAAGGTTGTAAAAAGCCACATGCCCACTAAAGTGATCATGATTCAAAATTTTTTTCCATTGACGTACGAAAGTGTTAGATGATGTCTATCGGATCTTAATTGAGAAATAACCAAAAGACTTCACCTATTCCCCATTCGAATATCATGGTAATCGCTACTAGTTACAGTCACGATCATGTATGGGCAACATCGAACTGCCGTTTACTGAGGCGCCATAACTCAATGCGGCCATCAACGTCAGACGACCGATCGCGATCGGTTCCCATGGTATTTAAAGTACCATTTTCATGTGACCCGCTTACGTTTCCCGTCAGGCCAATAAGGTGCTGGCATATGCCAAAGTCGTCATCATGGACCGCGATCGGGGCTCAATCAGATCCGCCGAGTAATATTGGCTCGTGCAGAGATCACATAAGATTTGTTGGTAATAAAACCGGTCAACCGATCGACGACTGGGCACGTTTGCAACCAATTTACCTTCGGGTCCATTAAAGTTGTGACGATAGCATTCCAACAAATCTGTACTTCATGAACCGGAGTTCGGTTGTCAAGATTTGCTTTTATTGCTAATAAATATCGTTAATGTACGAGATAGAGCGCAGCATCTTAGGTACGAACCTATCATATGACAGTTCAATTTTGACTTTTCCATTAGATGGTACGGTTGTAATTTATGACGCATATTTTTTTAAATTTTGTAATGGTATTCCATCCTTTTAACATTTCAATATCGTATTACCGATAAAAGGTTCGTTTAGCTTCTATACTAAAAAGATGTCTATGAAGATAACGCCAAAAAACATGACAACAAACTGGACGTCATATCTCAAATATTTAAACGAACGCAAGCCAACTCGTTTGTATCACCCACTGGCCCCAGGGGCCCAGTGGCCACAATAAATAATTAAATTTAATGGGGTTCAGGCGTGAAGGCATCTAATGTAATCCTAATATCCCAAGGGGAATGTAAATGAAGCACAGAATTCAATGGCATACCATAAAAATGGTTTCAGCCATCAAAGTGTAAAAACCGAATCCATAGCCGACTTCAAAATGATGATATTTGGTTCCACTCTAGACTGGTCTAGCTGAATAGGGAAAGGAAAAGAGATAACGCCAGGCAAGGAGACCACATTAAAAATGCACACAATGCCTTTGATAACTTCTTCGTTTAAAATTGTTATTTTTTTTTAATTTATTTCTTCCTTCTTCATCATGTCGTTGCTGTTGTTTCTCTTTTGATTTTTGCGCATTTTCTTATTCATGCTTCTTCTTTGCACTTCAGTGGGTTTCTTTGATATTTTTTTTCACTTCATTTTTTATTCTCTTTTTTGCTGTTGTTGTTGCCTTTTTAATGCCCCGCGTCGTCTCGTTGTTGAAGGCATGTGGCCAAATACTGTGAGAAATCGACTTGAGAATAGTTTCCCACGAGTTGGCCTAAACGTGCTCTTAGCAGTGCGCCTTTTCTTTTGCCCGACGTTCAGTGCCGTGCCATCACCGTGGCCAAATGCATTTAAAAGGGGACGACTAATGGCCGAATTGATTCATTCATTGCGCAGGCGCTGAAGAGTTAAGAGTTGCTCCTTGATTATTTCATAAGATTGATGTACGGTAGTTTCGAGTGATAAAATAAGATTCAATTATTTGAACATACATACGTAATAAGGTGATCTTCACAGTTTTAAAGTGATTCGGTGACTTTGATTGGACAATTGATATAACGATCAACACATTAGCATACTTGTGGATTATTATTTGAAGAACAAGTTGTGAACAAGAGTAATATGGTTTTAGAAATGGAAATGTCCAAAACGTATCAATACCGGAAGGTGATGAAGCCGATGTTAGAGAGGAAACGTCGAGCTAGAATAAACAAGTGTTTAGATGAACTTAAAGACATAATGGTTGAATGTTTGACACAAGAAGGAGAACATATAACACGATTGGAGAAAGCAGATATCCTCGAATTAACAGTGGAGCACATGAAGAAATTGAAACAGCAGAAGCAGTTGAGGATTTCGCAGGATCCAAAAATGTCAATAGCAGAGAGTTTTCGAGCTGGATATGTTCATGCCGCTAATGAGGTATCCAAAACTTTGGCTACAGTTCCCGGGGTTAGTGTGGAACTTGGCACTCAACTGATGAGTCATTTAGGACATCGTCTAAACTATCTGCAAGTTGTTGTACCAACAATTCAAGCCAAATCCATATTCCCTCAACAGCAATCGAATTTAACTTCAATAGCAACATCAGAATACAGCAAAGGGAACTTCTTCGAGGACAATCAACAAAGTGCGTCGGGAATTACACCACCCCCATCGGATTGTAGTAGCGAACGAAGTAGTAGTCCTACCCCAAGTGAATCCAGCGCTGTTTGGAGGCCCTGGTAATCATTGGACTTCTACAGAAATCTTTCCTTAAAGGCTGTGCACTTTTTATTATATGTATTTTATTGTCCTTATCAGCTGTGATACTTTTCATAAATGAATTATTTGCTTTGCAATATTGTTTGTAAAGTTGAAAAAAAAATGAATATTTACTTGAGAAAATGAAATAAAATATTATAAAACCATTCTTACAAAAAAAAGTTTGTTTTCTTACCTTTGTATTTTTTCAGTTCTCTAAAAGAGGTATTGAAAATCATTGAAGGTGTCGGGGATTTACTGTGTCGATAGCCTGATGATGCCTCGATAGGGCGAAACGCGTCGCACTCTTTTGTAAAATAAAATAAATTATAAAAGTTTACAAGTGTATTTTCTCTAAAATAGATAAAAATATAGATTGCAGTTTGGTTTTTGGGTAACCTTGAGTTGCAGATAAATAAAAATAGAGGAAGAAGCTTCTCTCACACCTCTTCAACATTGAACATTATTTCTTAGACCTTGTATTTTACCGTTATCTGGCATTAATCAAAAAAGGACGACGTGTTTCTGGTGATTATCGGTTCAGTTGCATACGTCGAACTAATCAATCAAGCATGTAATCCAAATTTAATCTCCTGTTTGACCTAGTCTTACAAAATACCCATCTACTTGCAGCAAATAAAATTGTCACTCAAATCACTCGTAAATGCTAATAAAGAAAACCAAACAAAAAGCATGCATGAAAAGCAAAAATGATCAGAAACCTTCCATAATATGTCCTTTTGTTTTCTTTTTCTTCAAACATTATTATTTGGAATATACCCAAAATGTTGAATAAAAGATTTGAAGCGTGATAAAAAGATACTGCACCACCAACAGCAACAACAACAGAAGTGCCTCATGAAAGAACCTTTCATGGCTCCCGGGATAGGGGCGAACGACGAGGTGAAAAAACGAAAGAAAAGGCCGAAGATTATAAAAAAGGTCAATTTATTCGACAACATCCCGTCTCTAGAGGCCTTAGTCAGCCAGGTAGACCCCATTCGGATCGTGAGAAAATGCTTTGGAACGTGGTTCTCACACGATCGACACACCTGCCCTGGTTTTTCTTTCCTCTTTTCGGTTTTTTTTTTGTTGTCTTCATCTTTTTGTTACCTCTTTCCTTCTTTTCATTCACCTTCCTTAACTACTTTACTACTGGTTGCTGTTGCAATCAGCGATAATTTTCAATTCGCTGTGTTTTTGTTGCCCAACAAAGATTTCATCTGACTGATCGTGTTTTGGCTAATTTCGTTCCTTTTCCCCCTACGTTTTTTTTTTTTTTTTTTTTGCAATATTACTTCTCCTTTTTTGGCTGCAATATATTTGCACGTTTCATTTTCATTTTTGACGCATTCAATTTTATTATATTTTTTAGGGTTGCACTACTGTATTCAGTTGATTGGATCTTTTTGCCTCTGATAAGATCTTCGATGCTTCCCTTTTATCATTGATTTTCTGCAGTGAAACCTGTTGAAAATTTCGAAGTGGGCATGAATTGCACATGAACATTTCATAAATTACCAATATTCAATAATAATCGTGTGATTTCTGTTTACTCTTTACCGTAGCAATGGCGCTTCTTACCTTAATAACAAGGAAGCGTGAGGAAGTTTTCAAACGATCAAGTAATGTTCAGCTTTATTCTTATTCAATTTTTGCAAGTCAAGTTGATATAAAACATGAAATTTACACAAAATAAAAGGGACCCATTTGAACATATTCAAAGCTGTTCAGGTAGAAAATACAAAACAGTTAAAATATCGATCTTAAACTCGATAAATGCACGTGCACAATTTCACCAAACAGTCTGGTTTTTTCTTCTAAAATCTTTTTCCAAACGAAACTCATCATCCTTTGAACAGGTCAGCAATGAAACTCAATCACCATCACTAATCAGTTCATTATGCGTTTGTCCATCCCAGAGTCGAGGATGGTATTCAACAATAGACGAGGGTAGTTCCTGAGGGAGGTATGGATCCTATAATAATAGACCATAACCCAGGCACGAAGTGGGATTGGCATTTTCAAAATAGGTTTTGCTTTTGCATTGTGGCTGACCTAACCAAAGGACAAATCGGACCTTTCGTAGTTTAGTTATCGCAGCATGAGATCGATTTATTGTGATTCCTTGCGTTGGCCGTGCAAAACACGTGTTTGGCGAATTACTCCTTTTTGCGAGACGAATTGTTTGCACGGATCTCAAATTAATATGGCATATTTTTATTAATTTTGTTTTCAACAAAGAATGAATCTTACCATAAATTTTCCTTCTATTATTTAAAACAAATTGCGCAAGCAACTTGATTTCTAAAACCCATTCATTAAAATTTTCATTCATATCCTTCGGTTGCATCACAATAAAAACATGCTCCAAAACTGAAAAAACCATAACTTGATTCCAATCAAATGCCACCACGAATCAAATATCCTTCCCACGGTTACCAAAATCGTGAGCATGCAAAATTTGATACAGAAGTCAACCGACGTTCATCAAGGTTGAACTTTGCAGAGGTAAACAAAGACCGTGCAAAAAATCAAAATGAAATAAAAAACAGAGCTAAGGTTTTCAAAACTTAATTCCATTAAGGAAGCACTCTTGAAGGTACTGCAACCCTTTTCCATTGCAATAATCCATTTTTCCCCCTTGTGCATGCAGTTGAGGAATGCGCCGCATAATCTCGTCATTGGCCAAAATTTTCATTCAACTGATAGGCTTAAGTTGAGCCCGAATTTCCGACACCAACTCAATACAGTCTCATTCTTATCTCGCGCTTCATAAGTGCGGTCATCCTTACGACCGGATGTGATAATTCTGACTTCAAACGGGAAGGAATGCTGACGAAGTAAGTACAGAGCATTATGAAAAAACAAGATCCAAACAAGCGAGAGGTCCACGATCAGTCACGTCCTTTAACAGAAGATCCCGCGTTTTACTACTACAGTTTACTCGTGCGTTACCTGACGAACTGCATAAAAAAACGAACACAATTTGAAAAAAAAAAAATGGAGAACCGTTGAAGAAGGAAGTGGCAACAAGACGCATGCGTGAGTCGCTCGTGAGAACCAAAACCGAAAAAAGCCCTTGGTAAGATGAGCCCCAGACCCTTGAAAGCAAATTAAATATTATACGAAACTCGCATTCGACAGAGCAGGAAGAGGAGATGATGTTGTACTGAGCCCTAAAGAAGGAAGTTTTTGTGGCCCAGATAAAGGTGCCCAGAGTGAGTAACAGCTGCAGGAGTGCAGGTGACTAGAGACTCCGAGTATGTGGGAATTTCGTCAGAGAAGTTTCTCACGATCCTCAATGAAAGGGAGTTGTCTTACCAAAAATGCCAACAGTATGGCGGAACGCTGAGCACACTTAAGCCGGGTAGTTTTGGTCAAATCGAAGGGCCAACGGTATAGGCTACAGGATCGGGATCGGAGTAAGACGAACAACACCCCTGCACGAGAAGGGCACGCATTCTGGCTGCAGGCACACCTCCAGCCAATGCGATCGTGTACAAAAGGATCCGTCTTTGTATTTTTGGCATCATTTCAAGTTAAGTTTCTGCGGCGGCAAGATCGGTGGAGGTTGTCGAGAAAGTTTCACGTTGTATCATTCTTGTCGCTGTTTTGATTACATTTGTTGTAACTTTTTCGTTTGGGGTTAAAGCATTTGCAATGGCTATCGACGGTCAGCGAACTATGTCCAAAACACAACATTATCGAAAAATAACGAAGCCGTTGCTGGAACGAAAGCGTCGGGCTCGAATGAATCATTATTTGGACGAGTTGAAGGAGTTAATTGTAGAAACTATGGAAACCCAAGGAGAACATGTCACAAAACTGGAGAAGGCGGACATATTGGAGCTAACAGTGACATACTTGAAGAATAAAAAAGGACATAAGTCAACTGCGGAGCCTTTGGACACAGAGAAGTTTCGTGAAGGATACACTCAGGCAGCCTACGAAGTTTCGCGAGTTTTTGCATCAGTTCCTGGTATTGATGTCCAGTTCGGCACAACAGTTATGAAACATTTGGGACATCAAATAAAGGATCTTCGAAAGTTCTCCTCACCTCATGAGCATTCTGATAAAACAATTCGCGATTGCATCACTCCCCCACGTTCACCCAATGATGATAGAAGAATCCAGGATCATCAGCATCAAGACGAAAAAATTGGGGATGTTTGGCGTCCTTGGTGAATAATTTACAGTTCTCGTTTCCATGATTGATAGTTTTCTATAATAGCTTTAACGGTGTACAAGTTTTCCATTATCAGAAGTGTAGACATTTTTTTCTATTTTAGTTTCCAGTAATTTTTTTTTAGAGGTAACGAAAGCTTTAATTTGATATTTTTACTTTGATAAGTAACTTTTAAGTGTTTTGTACAAGCTTTAAATAGGATATGTGAGGTTTATGTGATTAGTCTGTGATAACGACCAGTTTTGATAGTATGTATTTTGATTGAAGTAAAATATTTTAAATATCATATAAAAAATGTCTTTTGTTTTCTTTCATTTCAACTTTAATTTGCCTTGTTGCCAGAATTTGTTAAATTGGAAATTAATTTTCTCTTGAAGTTCACCTTGCAGTTGTTGTGTCGTTTGCATACAGTACCAATTGTAAAACAATTTACTCTAACAAGGAGAAATCGATAACCAATCCAGATTAACCTATAATCGTTAAAAAAAAACTTAATTTCAATGTATTTAAAAGGTTCTTATTTTAACAAATTTCGAAGATCCACAATATTAATTATTCCTTTTATTACTACTCCAAGGTCCAAGGTTGATATTTGATTTGAACAACGTTAGACTTTCGAAAGTCTGGGGCTATATTATATAAAATATGGTTTGAGTAGGGACATATTAATTTTGCAATCGAAAGTCCAAAAATATTTTGAAAGGACCCTGAAAATAATAAAATAACGAGGTTTTTAACTAACAAACAATTTTATTTCTTACTATTTAACAGTCACAACAATATTATTTCATTGCTGAAATTATTTCTACCTATAAAATTAACAGTATCACAAAATAATTAAAGCTTTCTTCAAACAGTCGCAAAGGATCTGCACTTAAATCACGTTATAAAATATTGTCCATGTCCTACCAGGGTCTCCAAACGTTCTCTTCCGTCTCAGGATTACAACGTACAATTTCGGTTTGTTTAACAACACTTTCCATTCGAGGACTTCCTGAAAAACTTGAAATCGGCGATAGTGGAACTGAGTACGGTGTGGAGTATCCGCACTGAACAGTCAATGGTTGCATTACAGGCGTAGGAACTTTTACTTGTGGTGGTTGAACCTGATTCAATCGCTGTCCTAAATGCGTCATTAGCTGTGTGCCCAGAGAAACATTAACACCGGGGATTCGGGCCAACGTCCTTGACACCTCATTAGCTGCATGAATGTATCCCGATCGGAATGCTTCTGTTTGCGAGAGAACGGATGATCCATTCAGCCTCTTCTGCTGCTTCAATTTCTGAAGATGTGTGACGGTCAACTCCAAAATATCAGCCTTCTCCAATCGTGTCACATGCTCGCCCTCCGATTCCAATGTGGTGACCATTAAATCCTTGAGTTCATCCAGACATTTATTGATTCTTGCCCGTCGCTTTCGCTCTAGCATCGGCTTCATCACTTTACGATATTGATACGTCTTCGACATTTCCAACTCCATTGATCCTCCCATTTCGATGATGATTGTAGTTTTGCGCCAAAAATATTCTATCACAGATTCCGATTTCACTTGTGTATTCAACTGGAAGAGGCGATCTTCCTTCTTCCAAGTATCAACTAAGAATGCCTCATCGCCGGAGCAACACGTTTTATTTATAATACCGCCATCCCCCGGCTGCGGTCATATCATTTTTACCCCTGCTCCTTTTGATGTGGTAGGGGAGGGTTCATCGCTATCGTGGGAAACACTTTCGACTTTAGTTTCTCACACAACAAATTCGCTCACCTGCCAAAGGTTCTTGATGCAACCAACAAGGAGCAGCTGCTGCTCAAGAACGTACAGAAATCTTTGAAAGAATGATGGAGGGGTCGCGCAGTGAATACTTGGCAGCGGGTTGAAGTGAAGCCATAACGACAAGGGGGAGAAAATCATACCTTGATGATCGCCAAACGATCCCCGTACCTTTTCGCTTTGATATGACGTGAAGCATTGTCCAGGCATGACACCCTTTTTTTGTTATCTGATTGCCTGACGGATCCTTAAGGAATTCCGCTGTGTACCTTTGCATGTCATCAGATGGTCACGCTCTTGGCACGATGAGGAAGGACCCTTTCTCAATTATTGCCTGCTTTTCTTTATCAATCATTAATTTGATTGAGGTCCATTGAACAGAAGGGTCAGATTTTAGATTTTTTTATAAATGATTTTGACTCTTTTTCTTTTCGGATATTTAGAATAATAATGATTACGACTTTTGTTGCAATTAGTAGGGATTTCTTAATGCAGCAAAACAAAATCGCCTTAATTTTCTGTGAAATGAATTTTATTTTTCAAATTTGATTATTTATTTTAATACAAATAGTGTCCACATAAACATTTGTTTTTGTTGTTCTTTTATCAATAAAATTTTCATAAACTCAACTTTGGCATATAAAATATGTAATTCAACATATAATTTTAAAAATCTCTTTCTTATCATTTGTTAATTCATTCAATAATAAATTTTACGTTCTATATTATTAGTTCATAATCTTTTTAAATATTTATCTCAAAGAATCAATCAAAAGTCTTTGATAAAATATGTTTTTCTACTGTTTATCTCTCACACACTGGTTTTTATTTACTTCAATAAATTATGTGTGATTTACATCTAAATTACAATTACAAAAATAAATTATCTGTTCGTATTTGTTCATTTGTAAAGGAATAATATATATTTACTCTCTCTTCTGAACGTCCTACGTTTTCCCAACTTAAAAAGTGGAAAATGAAATAAGTAAAAATTCAATGCGCATTAGAAAAAATATATATATTATATAGGTACATAATATGTATGTATATTAACTACATTTATTTGAAATGGTTTAATTAAAATAGCGCTGAATGCTTAATAAAAATGTACTAAAATTTTTTCATGTAATCAGTTGCGTTTTTACATCATTAAAAAATGTTCGTACTTGTAAAGATCTATAAATATTTATATTTTTGTATTTAATCATAAATGAAGAGTAAAATATTAAAGCTCTTTATGCATGGCGTCAAAATACTGGACAAAATAATTGTTTACTCGTGCGTTTTGTTATTGTTGTAATGGGCATATTTATTAAAGTTTATAAAAAGCTATAACGGTGCTTTTTTAATTATACTAATCTTGTGTGAACTTCAACATTGAATTAACAAAAATGAAAACATTTTCGTAAAATTTGTGATGCTACAATAACTCTCAAAGCTAAATTATTTATGTTCCATAGACTAAATTTATTTTGTAATATTATTTCAATTAAACTAATTGAAAATTATTGATATACTAAAATACAGAAAACATCAAATATATTTACGCTTTGATTTAAACAACAAATTCCAGTAATTTATTTATTACTCGAAAGATTAATTAATTATTAATCTCGAAAGAAGAAACTATTTTAAACAATTTTTAGCGATTTCTTTAAATTTGTTATCCATTCTTGAACTCAGCAAATTAATTTGTCAAATATCTGCGATATATTGTTTAAAACTTCATAACAATTACACATTGAAAAATATATAACGCTTATTATTTATTTATTCATGATAACTTTTTTTTAGTATTAATTTCTAAAGCACGAATTTTTTTTTCTTTTTTTTTTAAAGCTTTCACATCTGTATTGTATAACAAATAACTTTTAAAAATTTTAAGAGAAATTTCCAAATAAATAAAGTGTGCAGTGATGTTTTTGCATCAGGCAGTTCTCAGGTTCATTTACGAGTTGTGGAACTGTAATTCTTCTTAACAATAATAATGATTATATCTTTACTTAGAATATTTATGCAGCATTATCAAGAATATTGAATGTTTTGGAAACATTAAAGTATCTTACAATAGCAACATTTTCTTCTCTAATTTTACTATATTGAAAAACAAGAAGTAATGATAAAGTTTTCCAAAACTGCCGTAAATCTATGATAAATAGTTTTTCTTTCTTGAGATTCTTTCTTTTTTTCTATTCAATATACAAAGTAATACTAGTTGGACGACTTTGAAAATTTACCACCAATTTCTATCCATTTTATTTGAAAATATAATTAAATTATTTACAATTTAAAACTATCGTCCTAAAAACGGTAAACTTTTAAACAAAAGTAGAAAACAATCTCCACAACAAAATTTAAAATTCATCGGATAGTTTGGTTTTGGTGACATTCATACAGCTGCAATAATATTAAAAAAATACACAATAATAGTTTTAAATATTGAACAATAAAAGAAGACATTTTGTTTAACTAAAAAATATAGTTATTCTACTTACACTTTTACATGCTTCTAAAAGCAAAAATATAATTTGTTACTACAATGTTTTCTTGCTCCAACTCATTCCAGATGCTTTCTTTTCTACTTTAGAGTAACTTTGTTATCTGGTTAATTTCTATTGCTATAGTTTAGTTTAAATTTCGTGTTAACTTTGCTTTTACTGTAGGCAGTTGACGTGGAACTTCTACTGAATAAATTGGCAAAAGGAAATGCATTCCAATGTTGATTTCAAGAGGATTAATTGAATTTGCACAAATTGTTGAAATAATTCAAGGGAATACTCTGCTTACAATTTGGTTTTCTATTGTTTACTTAACACTGTTATCCTTTTTTTGAGATTCATGAGCGTAAGCACATATTATTAATAATATTTCAACAAGAATGCAAAAACGTATATATTTATGTAAAAACCATAATAAGTTTAATTGAAAAACAAAATCAATTTAGCCAATCCGTTGAAACTAATATGATCTCGAAAAACTTCATGGAAACAAGAAAAATGATAACAACAAACAATAATTAATAATAAAGTTAATTAAATGCACTTCTACACTTCTAATGAGATGGACTATCTGTGACTCGATGCTTGACTTGGCGTGCTTTGGTGCATGATGCTCGACGAAGAGAACTAACACTGCCGCCGAAATTATCATGGTCTAATGATTCCGATGAAAAAGCTAAGGGTTGTGGATATTGTTACTAAATCAAACAATGACAAATTAATAAGCATTTAATTCAACGAACCTTTATCAGTTGGCGATCCCAACGTCAAGCTGCTGAGGCTGGAACTGAGATTATATGGTCTCGGAGAGGCAGGAACCGCGGATGCTTCATCAGCTGGCAAACATGTTTCCACCATCGCCTCCAAACAGTTCACAAACAATTCAGATGATTCTCCCATCATATTGTACTGAGGAATTATTTCTCTTTATATGCTCCGTTCTAACATTTACAATGACTTACTTTTGTAAATGGTCCAGCGAAACGCCATAAACCTCCGAAGCCACAGCTCTGCAGGAAATGGAGCTGCTGCTGAGAAGGATCTTCACTAGCCAACATGTTCTGGATGATGCTTTGTACTGCCGCAAGCACAACTTGATCATTTGATACCGATAAGATGTTATTGATTTTTTGATCGAGCAATGAATGTCTAAATGGAAATTGATGAAGTTATTATAAATAATTGCCAACGAAATTTTATTTGGATTTACATGACTGGAAACACTTTTGGAAATACCACTGAACCTTCAGCCAAATATTGGTAAAGGATTCGGGTTTCCGTTTCGTCAGTGGAATACTTCACCAGTGTGGCTAATACTGTTAGAACCAAGGCTTGTATTGATAAATCTGGGAGAACCTCAGGGTCGAGCAGAACATTTGATTCATTCGAAACTGATGACCTTGATCCGCGCTCCTGTTGAAAGAGAAAACTTTTGAAACACATTCGGGGAATCTATTTTCAATTTAAATGAAAAAAAAGGGAAAATTGTATTCGTGCAAATAAAGGGGCGTCGTGTATCACTACAAAAAACAACATTGTGAGGATATAAGAACGTTTTGAAATAGTTCATTGAACTATTTTTGTATTGTTTATTCAGCATATTATTTCACTTAGATTCTCTCAAGTTTAATCTTGTGTGGGTAATTAAGCTTCTTGATTTCAAATTTGTCTACAAATTTTCATCACAATAAATCACTACAGATGTGCATTAAAGTTAAAGTGTTCGGTACTCTAAAAAGGTGAAATATGAAATTATTATTATTTTCGTAATTGTGCCTTATATCTATCTTTCAAAAAAAACACTGAGGTCCTACGGTAAAAAAAAAACAAATATATACCTGGCGATCATCAATCCCAGATGAGTTATTTGGATCTTTTGTTGTTGGCACAGAAAACGATCTCTGAGTTTTAAATAATACCCTTGCATTCTTTAATTAATAATTTAATATTGGTACAAATTAAAAATAATTAGTTTTTGGAGTATGTTCATTTCATGAAAGTACAAACGTGATTTTAATTTGATAACTCGTGCAAATAATAATTTTATGGATAGGTACATTAATTTTAAAATTAAAGTAAAAAGAAAACAATTTTCACATGGTAAATATCATTGATTAAAAATATATTTAACATTTAATAAAATTTTTAAAAGAAAATAGCCACCAGAAGAAAATTATTATGTCGTTTAAAATTTCAATCACGTTTTTTTAAAAGAAAATTATATTTTTTTGTTATTATCAACCCAGAGTAATGCAAGCACCAATGAGCAGGCAATAGAAATACAGAAAAAGAAAAGTAGACTTTAGTTTCGTAATAGTAAAAAAAATAAAACAAATTATTTTAAATACTAAATTTAAGGTACATATTACTTCATTTTTTTATATACATAATAAACATATATTTAGTACAGCTCCTCTAATTAATTCGCTTTCATCTAATTCTATATATTAATCGAAGATTTTTTGGTCTCTAATTAAACCTTTTATTGTTTTTTTTTTTTTTTTTTTAAATACGAACACTGAACATTTTGGAAATTTCACAAGAAAACAGTATTTAATTATTGAGTATATTATTATTTATTATAAAGTAGGTAAGTAAGTAATTATGACTCACCTGATGGGGTTGGACTTTGTGTTGCCGTGCATAGGAAATTGCCGATTGGTCCAAAATATCCCAAGATTTCTGTCTTCTGGAAAGCGGCATTCCGATCTAGTAGTTTTAAACACAGTTTAATATAATTACAAAAATATCAAAATTAATTCACTTACATTTTGATTAAGTGCATTTGTCGTGTCACTAACTTCGTTCGCGTTCTCAACTGGCCATCTGGGCAATGTGTGCTTCACATGGCACCGCGATCGAACTTCTTCGGAAACTGCAACCAATGCCGTTAAATATGCAACACTATCCTGAGTCACTTCGAATTTATCCCGTCGAAATGGTTTCGCCGTTATCCCGAGAAGCATTGTCAAAACCCGAGAAGTCCTGGACACTGTTGTTGGAGTTGGATGACGAAAACCCTGCACAATATTTTTATATATAGAATATATGTTTTTTAGTGAGAGAATCCATGACCTATTGTCGTACACTGACCTTTAGCAAGTGTCCAACCAAAGCAAAATGAAAATTGCTCTTAAATGATAAGCCAACGGCGTGATCAAGTTGCTTGAAGTGCCATTCCAGGGGCTCCCTTGTCGACATCATTACGTCCGACAAACTCTTCTTGTCGAAGGTTCCCTGTGAATTCAAAGTGTGCAGATTTTGCTCGAGTAATGCAAGTCCAGCGGCATAAAGAGTATTTTCATCTAACTGCAAGACCGATATGGCCACCCAAAACAGCGCCCTGTGTATTGGCGATTCCTAGAAAAATAGCAATTATGGATGAGCTAGAATTCAGATGCCATTTCTCCTTACTGGTCTCAGAAGAGGTTGAATCCTTGTCAAGCACATGACCAAGGCCTCAATAAGAACAATGTCATTGAAAGATTCTAACGCCTTCACCAAAATCCTCAACAATTGCTTCACATCCTGATCTGTGACACTTTTGCTAATGCATCCATATACAATAAGTGCGCGAGGCTGAAGGGCTGGGTTAAAGCAAAAGGCGAAATTTTTCGCTAAAGATGTCCATGTCTGAAGCCATTCGCAATCGGGATAGTCACGCATGCACGCCTCCATGATCTCGAGAAGGGCATCAGTGATCACCTCCAATGAAGGTAAGGACAGTCTCTCACGATCAGCCGGTAAGGGTTGGGATACTCTTTCATTTCCCAGCCACTTATCCTGAGGATGACGACAGCTCGAACGGAATGCAGTCACAGCGGCTGACTTCACTTTGCTAATACCGAACAGAAGATAAAACTTCGGCAAAGAGAATTCGTCCAATGATAGACGGAGGACTCGTTGAGCTTCCTCTGTTAATTGCAAGCAAAATTGAGTGTTAAGAAAATTGAATTGAATTTCTCCTGAATACCTGAAAATGACGGCTTTGTGCAGGTACATAATGAGTGGATAATGTTTATGACAAGACCGTGGGTGGAGGCCCTCATAGACAATGATCCTGAGCACACCTTTATATGAATACAGAAATGAAACCATGGATATACAATATACATATAATCAACACTATCGAAAGTTCATCTTACCAGGAAGGTAACTGTATGGAAAAGATATGGCAAGTGTCGAGCGACATCCAAACAGTTATTGAAAGACAACATTAGGAGGTATCGTGCCAAAATAGCAATGTCGTCCCACATCATATGCTGTTCTAAAAATTGTGTTGGATTTGTGCAGGTTTTGTCCATTACTCGACACATCCTTGTTATTACTTTTTTGGACACCAATTGGACATTGGCTGAAGCCAAAGCCACAGCAGTATCCGCCATTATTTCGACTTGAGAAGATCCCAATCCAAAGGTGAGAGATTTGTGCATAAAATTGTCCAAAACCATATCGATCAGTTCAGGTATTTGCCCTAGTGATCCCCAAATTTTAGCTTGTATAGAAGGATACATTTCCTTCTGCTGAATTGTTAAATTAATTAATTTCTCCAAAATTTGAGAAACTTTTAGTTTCTTGGTATCATCATTAGATTTGCAGAACTTTACGAGATTCTTCAACCATGGGGTCATGTATTCCAAGCACAAGTGTTTCAATTCAATGGTGCTCCTTTGAAATCCTTGAATACATTCCTCTAGAAACTCTAGTGTTAAGTGTGGTTCATTTGTAGCGAGTTTCTCGCTCACAGATTTTATAAAAATTGTGTTGTTTGATGGAATACAAAGTCCTTGTGTTTCCAATAGTTGTCCCTCAATTTTAAGATCAAATGTTGCTGTTAGGGCGCACAATAAATTATAAGCAGCAGTTCTCAAATTTGGATCGGCCGAGCCTAAGTTCAACAAGGCCATGTTTAACAGAGTTCCAGGTACATCCTTCGGTCTAATCTTTTGATGAACAGTAACTGAGTCCTGAAACAAGAGAACTTGCTCGTCATCCACGACCAGTATTTTTAAAGCGCAATCAGCCTCACCGGTTGACTTAACTCCCATCGATTCCTTATGTGTATAATGGCTTGAACAATATTATCACAATCGTTGTGAATAAAGCTCAGTTGGCCACTCTCATTTGCTATGGAGAAAGTGAATTGATTGTCATCGACGAGGCAAACCTCTTCGATTTCCGATGCGTAGTAGACATCATTAAGAAGAACCGAGTGTGATAAAACCTTGGTCTTCTCGCCTGATGTTATTTGAAGTGCAGTGGGTCCAACTTTAATTGCAACTTTGGTGTCCTTGTGACTCAGTTTTAGAGCGTTGTTAAAAACCTTCAAATCTTCATCCAGGGACAATGTTGCTCCGGGCAGTTTTTGTTGTTCTGGATCAATGTAATCGTTTAACTTGTTTGGTGAATCCAGAAATATTAATTTTCGATTGCCCTAAATTTAATTATATTTTTAAAAGAAATTTTTTGAAATAATGCTATGAAAGAATTCACCTTTAAAGGTGCCAGTATCCTGTCGTGGAACTTTGTGTACTCTCTAACCCATGAATTGCAATTGTAAATATACACGGCATGCACATTTTGGTAGGCCACAGCAGGCAACACATAGAACCATTTCTGTAGAAACTCCGTTCGGAAACGGTTATCCGAGCAGGTATGGGTAAAATCAATGACCACTTCAAATGGCGAATGGCAAAATGGTTTTAATGTTAAAATCACATGATATATGAGCAAATCTCCATTGGTTTCTCCAATTCTACAAAAAAATGTTACGATTTTCAACAAATTTCCCATTTAAAAAAATTACGACGTACTTGTATCTGCGGGCGATATAGTAGAAAACAGGATAGTCTGCCTTACTTTTTCCAGCTTGATAAAAAATATTCATTGACTTAAGCGTTTTGAACTCCTCTTTCTCGTGCATTTGATGCTTCACCATTATTTCCTCAAAATTCGTTGAGGACATATCTATAGAACTCCATCGGGCGTATGATGAAAACATAATACTGCAAAAAAGTATATTAAAAAATAAATTTCATACTTTTGTTAGAGATTCTTACTGAGAGTCTACAGGCTTGTGCTCTGGTGGTCCAAGGTATGCCAATAGAGTAGCCATCTTATCGAATGGTCTTCGTCCAACAGCCTTATGATCTCTACTACTAGATAAGTAGTCCCCAATTTTTTCTTGATGCGTCCACAAGAGTCTATGCAAAGCCAGGACATTCGCATCTGATATAAAGCTCATACTGTGCGATGTTTGATCCACCGTTTCGCAATCTGATGCGATTTGAATGAAGAACCTTCGTCCAGTTTCGAAATTCCCACGCAAAAAATCATTAAAACACAGCATGTGTTGCTCTTTCGAAAACTCGACATGATTAGCGATATTTTGTAAAATTTTCGACATCAACATCAAGCCACGTTTTGCTCCACTTGGAACTTGCTTCCCCACAATTCCGAGTTCTTGTGGGGACACTGAATCGTGATAAATTACATTTTTGAAATCATCAAATTGAATTTAAAAACAAAATCTACCTATAGCCGGATTGATGAATCTTAAAAATATCACTGTTCCCACCGCTCCAATATTGTTTTGCAAAAGATTGGGAAAACGTTTGCTTAGCACTTGATATAAGCAATGGCACATCGACCTCAATTGTGGTGGGAAACGATCTGCAGAATTTATTATAGCATCAAATACTTTTTGTGTTAAAGCTATTAGATTGCGACGATTCCGCTCAATGTCTTCGTTTGGTTCCAGCCGTGCTGGGTCAACCTCAAAACTTGTTGTTGTGTCATCCAAAAGTGGTCTTATAAGAGGTTCAAGTAAATTTTGCAAGTAACTCGCACCATAGATCTGAAAGTATCCTTTCAAAGAAATATTTGTTACCCCCACAACTTATAATATCCTTACCTTGAAACAAAACGCCATAATTTTGCTCCCTAGAGAGTTGCCTCTAAACAAAGTTTGCATACAGTCGGACACCTCTACTTCACGGTAAAACATGTTCCATAAAAGGGGTGAAAGTAGATGTTTGGCATCAAATAATGTTACTAAAACTGGAGCCAATTCATCCTGAAAAAGTAAACGATATATTTAAATGAATGGGATGAAATAAAACTGACCATTTGAGAAGTAGTAACAACATTTGCCAAAGCCATTGCGATTGGGAGTTCTCCCTTATCACTGATCATCGTTACAAGTTGGACGAGTTGCTCAAATCGATCTGCGAGGACAGTTTCAGCTAATGTATCGAATTCGGTTCCTTGTTGCAGTATTTGCGTCAAAACCTCCATAAAAGCTGCTCTGGTCTGCAGATCTGTATTGTATCCTAAATCTATCGAATGCATTAAACCAGAGTCTATGTTAGCCCCAAGTAAATTGGACATGGCCTGAATTGTTGCATTCCGCAAAGCCGTTAATTTCCCAGCTGCCATTCGAGGACGAGGCAGCTGCAATGGCGGATTGGTGACATCCTTTTCAGCCTCAGAATTATCTATGCAGTCATTCAGAAGATTCATGAATAACGTGAAGTACCTGAAATTTCGCAAGCAATTTTTATTTCAATTATTATGTTCAATTGTACAACAGAAAAATATTTTAATTTACTTTAAAAATAGGGCGCTTTTAGCATCCATTAGGTCACCCCGATCAGATTCCTCCGGCTGCAGTGGTAATCCTCTCAGTAGAGCAGCAACAGCCTCCATGCACGCCTGATCCAAATCCCGGAAAATTAGGGAAGTGCTAAGAAGAATGTTCATATATATTCGAACTAAAACATTATAATCCTTTGACCATTACTTTGTTATAATAGATGCGTCCGCTGAGCTGGGTGGTGCAATTTGGTGGGATGTGCCCATTACCCAATCTGTGAGATACTCCACAAGCTTGTTCCTAAATTTCATTTCTTGTCTAAATGCCAAGTCATCTCGTCTCTTCATCATAACCTCAACCAATTGACATAGTTTAGTTTTGATTCTAATTGCAAATACGGTCATGTCTAAGTGTCGCACATATCGCACAATTCCCAGCATCATTCCCTCAATGCTGGTGATGCCCAAATGCTCCGATGATGACGGCTGCTCATTCTGATCCTTACTCTGTCGACCATCCAATATTGATTTCATTATGTAAATAATGTGCTCAATAAATTGTGTATTAATATCAGTGACATTAACTTGGCCCTGTTGATCAAAAAACTTCTCCACAATCGCTCGTATTTGATCGAATAGAATCGGATACAGCTGCGCTGACATCTCTTCTCCAACCAATTCCTTAACATTTTTCTGAATATTCAAACCGATCTTTTCATTACTGCACACCAAAAGGCGAAGCAGTTGTCCAATGAATCTATGAAGAAATGATTAAAGCCAATTGACTGATTTAGCAATTATAGACAATTTACTGTGTCACCGGACAATATTGTACTTCCTGTGGTGGAGCTCCAATTGAACTAACTAAGGATACTGTACTGCTGGGATGCAGGGATCCTCTCCCAGAACTGGCGGAGCTCGATAGTGAGTACAGAGAATTTTGTGCCAGCGACCCAAGGGATGAATAATTTTGGCTCTGCAAATGATGCCTTTGGTTTCGAGGTCGCTGCAAGCAGACTCCACCCAAAGCCAAGAGAAACCAGGTCATGTTCGCCCATTCGGTTATTTGCTCCTCCAAATCGTGCTCCGAACTTTGATGGCTCGCTCTCCTCTTGCCCATTCCACGATGGAACACCTCCGCCTGAACATCCTCCGTTTTGCATTTTGGATACGATTGCAGAAGTTTACTGGTCGCTTCCCAATTTCTAAAACAATAAGTGAAAAATTAATGTTAAATTCAAATTGCAGGGGATTCTAAATTACCGAAAAGTTTCTTCCCAAGCTGGTTGAACGCCATTGACACAGTGCTCGATTTTTCTCAAGAGGGACATGAGCTTTTTTTGTAGTGAAAGGCGACCTAAGAAAAAATCTAATTTAACGAATATGCAATATCGTTATAGTATAACGTAATGTACCTGGAGCGTGCTCATAGTAACCGAAACGAGACTCAGTATTTGCTGAAAGTTAACCAATTCCGTTGTTAATAGATATGTTTCTCAAATAGCACATCGTCTTACCTGTTGACACCTGTGATAACTCCTGATAAAGATGATAATTGGGCATTACGAAGCCAACAGTCAGTTCATCCGAACCACAACGAATTTCGGCCTCCTCACAGAGTAAGCCGAAGCACGACAGGGATGTGATAACCGCATCTAAATCAACCGACCACAAGTACATAAAGAAAACGACTTCCAATTTGATATGAGCTTGTTTGCAAATAGCTATTTGACTGCCAACATGAGCGTAGTCCTTGTGCCTCTGCAGGAATGTATTTCTGCAAATGAGGATTTCTCTTAGCCACTTAAGCACGTCTGTGTAGTTTGCGATTTGATGTTGAATCAATTTTTGCGATATTGAAAACAGGACTTGCGAGCTAACATCCCAAAATGTATTGATTGGGGCTTCTGGATTCCACACTTCAATTTTTTCCGGCGAATGCAACGCTAAAAGAGCTTCCATTGCTTGCTGAGCCAGATCGGGCATTGATGGTTGATGAACCAAACTAACAAGACCATTGATCAGCTCAAGTGTCGAACTTTGCACTTCATGCGCTACTTTCCCTTGGGTCTACAAATTTCAAAAATTCAATTAATTCAGTTGGAATAAATTTTGTGTATTACGTTGAGGAGAAGAGTTGGATCAACGTGTATAAGTCTGACCATATCAAGAAGTAGGTTTTTATGAGCTGGTCCTTCGTCTGGTCGTATCAAACGGCTTTGTGCATCTTTTGATTTTAAGGTGAGCGAAGTGATCATCCTCAAAGGAGTATGCGCTATGTAACCCTGAGTAGCCTTGTTTAGGGTGTCGGTGAACAGAGCTCTTAACTCCGCCGATCGGTAATGAACAACCTCAGTCGATGGCCACCAAGGTAGTCGAGGTTGTTTTACGATTCTAAATAAGTTCAAATTAAATTCTCAACCAACAAACTTAACAATATTTACTTTAGCAAAGAACTAACGATGACGTAATGATAGGCTGGTGGTGAAGAGAGACTTAGACACACTTTGAGAGCCTCGATGTTGTGGGGATTTATCCGAAAGCATGAGACCCAACAGTCGATCATGAGATCAATATCAGACAAATTGTATCCTTGTCCGCGGGAAAATGGCTTTGCTGGATTGAATAGCAATGACTTGAGATCGTTTATAATATATTGAACTAGTTTGAATATGACATTATTCGAATCAGCCAAATTAATGTACGTAGAGGCTTTACACAGCTTGACGCAAGCAATTGCTGCGGATTCTGTAACCTGCTTCGAGGGTGCATGTGGACCCAAACCACGTTTTATGCTTTCCATAAATTGTTTCGCTGGTGAGTCCTTTTCCCTGCTCATCATTGACTTATCTCTCCCCTGACTTTTGTCTTTATTTTGATCCTTATCTTTATCCTTCTCTTTATCCATTTGCTGAAGCTCATTCACAACAGATTCGAGGGCAGCTGGATTAAGGATCAATAGAAGCATTTGCAGAGGCCATACTGTTGTCTTGCTCTTCTTGTTTTCCGATTTGTATGCTTCCACTAAATCCAGAAGTGGTTCCCAGCACCTGCAATATTTATATTGTATGTGATTGATGATAAACAAATGTACAATTATTAATTTTATTTCCAAAACCTACATTGAAAGTTCTTTATTGGCCCCTCTTTGAAGATCAGCAAATTCCTGGGGATGATACTCAATCCAATTCCAAATGGCTTTTTCTAAGGAGTTCAGTAGAATCAGAGGAGGTGCCTTCTTTAACCGAAATTTTTGAATCGTCTCTGAAAATATTAAAATTTATTATGGATTTTCATTACAATGTCGTAGTTATCTGTCGCACCTTGAAGAAGTTTCGTTAATTTTGAAGTGTCCATGTAAATGTGTTGAATCAGTTCAATTTCACTGTAATCCGGATTCTCTTCAGCACATGCTGTCAATTCTTGTATCCTTGCTGAAATTCTATTAAAAACTGCCGAGAAATGATTTTGTGAAAGGGCAAACAGAACTTTTGATGCTATAGCCTTCAGAGATGTTGCATGAGGATTACTTTCAACGTCAGCAGAACAAGCAACTGTTGCACAAAAAACATTATTAAATTTTTATCCCATATTAAATTAAGTCATTTAGATACCAATAAACTGGGATATTTCTCGAAGAAGCAACTTTACATTCATAGCCTCTTCAAATCGTGCAGTGTCTTTGGATTGATTTGACAAACATTTCTCCAAAGTTGTTAGAATTATAATCAGTGATTCATAGTAGCATTTTTCAGGCTCATGTCCACGGCATTGAGAGTTCTTAAAGTAATTAAACATTGCACTGTTTAAGATTGATATTATTAATGAGTATTCTTACAGCTTCGTTGACTTTTTGAAGCATTTTCGTCAGACCAGATATAACAAGAGAGAATCTGTAGCGTGATATTTGAATAAGACAATCCATTAAGTGATCTTGATTTAACCGCGCCTGTGTTCCATATGGCCCGATTTTATTTGGCAGCTATCAACAAAAAGGATATTTCAATTATTTAGTAATTGTATGTTATTAATAACATAGGTATACTTATACTGCACTATCAGTTGATTAATTATTATAATTATTACTCCTATTGATAGGCAATGCTAAGATATTTCACAAGCGAAAATTCGAATCGATCAAAAATAAAATACGAAAAATCATTACCAAAAATCACACTAACATTTAATTAACTTCAAAAGTATATAAAAAAAGATATAGGTATTTTGTTCTTTAATATAAATATGAAACTCAAATTATAATTATTGTTTTGTTAAATTCTGTTGTTTATAATCCACTGGATTATAAACAATCTAGTATTGTTGAATAAATTTATTCAATAACGCACAAGTTCAATCCATACACTCTTGATGTAAATAGAAAAGCACAGAGTCGACATTCAACTTGAATTGCAACACAAGAACCAAACCCCATTCACATTCTCAACAAACCCTATTTAAATCGCAAACTCGGACTAAACATTGCCCTCCTCCATTCACAACCATATCAACATATTCCAATTCGATTCACTACTTTCTCAACCCCTGCACCCCTGCTACGTTAGATTACACCACGCCCAATTTTTCATTAATAAAAACACCACACAATAATTTTGATATCAAAATCAAATACCGAGACATTAGTTGTACTACAATATTGCCGGTCCCACGTGCATAAACAGTAAACAAAACTTCATTCATGCAAAAATCAAAACAATTTTCCACCTCTCTCATTCACATATTTCTCACTCTTTCACCACAATTTATTGATCGTGAAAAATTCTGACAGTTCTTCAACAATATTTGAGGTGGTCCTGTATAGATAAATTCGTTTTGTGTCGAACCTGCTCCTCAAATCGGGCCAACAATGAGTTCGCCCACTCGCCTGGCTTTTGTGTAGCCATTTGTAACCACTTATAATCACAAACACCTCAATTATTTAACATTTTTTAAACAAAATATCTAAGAAAGCGGAACATCCCACCACTAGCGAAGACAATATCTTTATACATTGTGAAGTGAGTTTCAACTCACTCCATGTTGTTAGAAAAAATTTTCCAATGGCGTAGACATGATATGGGTTAAAGAAATATTTTATTTTACCGCTCAATCCTTTTCAAAATTAAAAAAATTAAATGTTTTTATAATAAAAGGCAGTATCGGTCTTACTTTAATATTAATGGGACTCAGTCGTACCAAGATTTCCTAAAAAAGCGTATTACATCAAATTATATTAAAGTACCTAGGTACAATAATGAAAACATTTTCCAAATATTTTTGACCAAAAAAAAAAAAAGAGTTAATACAATAAATGTCCGCCCATATGTGCGAAAAAACTCTCAAACATTTAAACAAATCCTATCATTTTTTTAAAATATATTTTTCTTTACAGAATTCATAATTATAGTTCCGTGCAGTTGTAGTATATGGAGAAAAATTATCGGGAAATCTGGGGAGTTGTTTCTTAAAATCGCTCTCATTTGTAAACTAAGGAACATAAGTAAAGGTTCGAAAAATATTTTAAAGTATATTATAAATTCTATTACTACCTATAATAATAATAATTAATTTTATTTACAAAGCTACTTCTTCCGGCTTTCGATATATTCCCGCAAAAAGGATAGCTTCAGATTTGAAATCGTAAATTAAGAATACAAAAGGATGATTACAGATGAATGTGGTGGGATCGACGGGACGGGCTGAGCGGAATGTAAAAAGTACAGTGGCTGCAGCTGCTGTTGATCCTTCTTCATCCACTTCAATCTTGGCCTTATGTCTTGCTCCATCAATGGGCAGAGTCCCTTGTTTTGTAAATCCTGATAAATCAGACGACGGGGAGAAAAGCTCGTTGATCCCAAGACGCCTCAGTATCGGGGCAAGTTCAATTGTTTGTTCAAATGAAAACTTTGGTAATTTCACAATGATTTCGCGAGCCATGAGATCATTCAATGCGTCCTTTAGTGTCTCGGCGTTGAGCTTACTCAAGACATTTTCCAAACTGTTTGCAACAAAAGGTGGCAACAAAATGACCATCGAGATGTCAGACCCATTGTAAGGCATTGAAAGGATATGCGCACCCAAGCTCTCGCTTATTCCTGGAAATAATGATATTTTATACAGAACTACATTATATACTTATGTGGAAGTATTTTACCTAAATGGAACATTCCCTTTTGTTGCATCATATGGACAAAATGCGGATCATCTGGGCCGGTGAAGAAAACATCCCGCTTCGTGTCGGAGGGATCAAATTTGGACGCCCACAGTCCTTTGAAATAAGCAGCGTTCGCTAATACTACTTTTGTATCCGAACTAATGTCTCCTTCATTCAGAATATCCTTTATTTGACTTTTCGTAATATTTTCCACCCATTGATTTATCTCTTGTCTACACTTCTCAGGCTCTGCAGCGAAATCCTTAGTTTCGATTTCCTCGTGCAATAGGGATTGAATGCAGTGTTCAACTTGAGCTTCCTTTGGTAAGAATATCTTATCAGCTGCCTTAAATTCGACCTCAGTATTCTTCTCAGCACGTTTAGTTCTCAGTTGGCTTTCGAAACGATACGCCTGTAGAACATGATGCTTGTTATTGGTCCATCCCAGATTCAAGGATTTCTTCAACTCTTCCTCGGTTTTGTTTCTTGCACCAAAATATGCCAACAGTAGCGCATGGTATGTACTGTATGGTGAAAAGAATACATTCTCATTGGGTGTAGCATCATTGACGGCATTCAACAAGGATATCGTGAACTCCTGTTCTCCGGTGTACAACTTTGATTTTGCCAATGGATTCAAACTTTGATCCTGATCATTTTCCGTCAAGCATTGCAAATGAACGAATTGTGGAACAAATGTGAGTGCAAGAATTGCAGCTAAAGCTAATTGGATGTCGATATACATTTCTGAAAGGGAAATGAATTTTTTAGTTAAAGATAAGTACTACAGAATTATCAATAATTAAAAATAATTATAGTGCATTTCATATGATAAAACAAAACAAAAAATGCTTGTCTACCAAATGCGGTCATTGCAAAGAAATTTCCCTTGAAAATTGAATATGTGTACAGCCGGCTGCCTCCTATTACAACCTTCTCAAATTAATTCTTATTCACGAGGGGAAAACAAGTAACCATTTAGAGGATCACACAGTCATTTGTGTCCATCTTTATATATACACATAATCATTATTTGCGAAATTGTTCGTGTATTTATCGGAGAAAGTGAAGTTAACACGGGCGCTCCGTTGTGCGCCAGCGCAATCACCTTTCTTCTTCAAGTTTTGTAACATTAATGACGCCGTAAAGAAGAAAAAAAATGTTTAAATCCAACTGAAACAAGTCAAACAACCGAATGAATCATTCTGCGTTGGTCACAAACGATTCACTTCCATGGATGATAGTTTTAGTTTAAACAAATACAACTTACTGGGAAAAGCAATTAACTTTTTAGATATTGTCTTTCTTCAATCTTCCGCGCTTCTTATTTATGAATCACAAATGTTAATTCACTAATAAATGTAATTATGATCAATCGCAAAACCACGAAAACTATATAATACGTTTATAGTAGGTAATGTTAATTTATGAAAATTGATTAAACTTGTTTTATAATTTCTGAGAAATTGAAACGGTGCATTACAAAAATGTAAATATTGTTGATTGAATTTTTACGGTGCATTACTATTAACACAAAAAAGTATTTTTTTTCAAGTCATGGTATTTTTAGAAAATTATTATGAATGAACCCGGAACCGTATTGTATTTTTAGCTGACATTAAACAGCATATTAGTAACATTTATTAGAAAAATAGAGACAGAGTTGCCAAATGTTAGAAAATGTTTATTGGACTTAAATAGAATATCCAGGAAGTAAAACCTTGAAGAAAGACTCAATGAAAGTGTAATTGGCTTCATCCAACAACAGCTTAAGCAAATTTGTCGGTGTTAAATATTCACTCGAAAATTGTTTCAGGTGTTATCACTTAAAATGTTTGAACAAATTTTTTGTTATTCATTGAGGCTGTCTTTTGCAATTATCAAAAACTAAGTGACTTCTTTAAAAATTACCAATTCTTAGCACGTAACACAAGCAGTTTACCTTAGTGTCACCTTGTGATGGTAATTGGGATTTTTTTTTTTTTTTTGGAGAACGGGTTTAGGTGACCACACACCCAAGTTAAGCCTTTCCATTTGCAACCCAAATAAATCAGAATTTTGCGGTATCTGCATGCATAATATGTTAACTTCAGACAGTGTATAAACTTTCGATTTTGTTGCTGATCTTTTTCAAATTAATTAAAAATGTATGACTTCTCACTGAACTAATGGTAATATTTAGTAAATTTCACGTAATTATTTAAACGAAACAATCAAATTATTCACAGAAAAAAACAAACTGTTTGTGACTTGAATGCAAAACGAGTGATTGTTTTTTCTTCTCAATTAAATTTGCATAGTTTATAAAATGATCTAACTCATATGCTTGGAAATATACCGAAAAGCGATGAATACTTATTTAATAATTTGTTGCTATTTTGAATATGCGTTGTAAATATTCCATTAAAACACTAATGTTCAGGATGTTATTATTCAATTAATTTTATTATGTTCACCTAGAAACATTTTTTAAGCAATTACGAATTTAGTACAAAAACTTAACTAGCAATGATTAGTAAATTTCTGGATGATTTACAAGAGCATTAAATTAATCATCGAGCAGTCACAGTTCGCTGAATTTTGATCGTGCCAGTGCCTGACAATATTCACATATTTATTTCGAAGTTGGTTTCATAAGCCAACAACCAAAAAGGGAAACAGCCACCCGAGTCCAAGCAGGTCAGTGGAGAAACGTAAAAACCGCACAAAATGCAAAGTGAGAAATCCACCCATATTAGTAATAATAAATCTTTACTTCATCCTCAATTATTGCAACAATAAGGATTCATTTTGTTTGTTTTTACTGGTATCGCAATCGAACAAAACAATTCACATAAATTTTTCTTATTCGTTTTTTGTAATCCTTTGAAACACTTTTACACTATAAGAAATTTGATGTATGATTACGTTACACACCTTTGGTTTATTTCCTTTTCTTATTTTTTAAAGAAAAACTAGAAAAAGCACTCTATTCCCGAAACTTTTACTTTCCTATGACCAAGGCACAATTGGCTTACATAAAATTTTCTTTGGTTGCACGCGTCCGATCCTCACTCAATTGACATTGACCACCTTTCCGCAACTGACTATTTGTACTACTCTGGAAAGTAACTAGTTTTGATTTAATTAAACCAAGCTTGTCTTCCCCCACCATCGGCTTCATTTCGTGCTCAATGCACAGGCATCCGATCGCGATGGAGCAACAAAACGCACAAAGAGGATCAATGATCAAGCTGAAAGATCTTGATCTTTCTGATGCTGTCTTATGATCTTATCCCAGGGAAAGAAACCTTTCCACCTTTGAAATTTCTCCCGAGCAATCTCATTGTATGTTGTTTATTATTTAAGATCACACAAGACCTATTTATCTCTCCCCGACTCTTCAATTTTTTTTTTTATAATTAGTGAAGCATATGATCGTCACACCCAGTCGATGGGTTTTCCCAGAGTATTCTCGGAATTTACAAACTGCAAAGAAGTTGCTCAGATTCTTTTATTACTCGAACGATAAATATATCTAGAGCTGCTCACAAATTATAGATAGGAATCCCATTAAAGAAAATGAAAAGGAAGGAAAGCAATTAACATTCAGTCAATAATTGATTCGGTGTGAACAAAAAAATCCCGAAAAGCAAAAAACCATTACTTGAAGTTTAAACACTTTTGTTCTAAAGTAGCTGCACTAAATAAAATGTTGAATGCGGATTTTCCGTCGCATGTTCGAGTCTCTTTTTGAGTTTGCGACTTTTAATTTGTTTCAAAAACAGCAGATCCTTCAAATTGGTAGATTTGATAACTCATTTTAAAAACTGTAGATTTTATTTGTTATAGTTGACATTTTTTACCATCTTATGTATGAACTTCAAAAAATTTCTCAAGTAACTTTAGTGTGCTAAACTTGTGATAAATAGCATCTGTTAAAAATTGAGAAATATAATGGCACTACGTACTTCGCGACTATTGGATCTGGGTCCTAATCTACAGAAATAAGACATAAAAATTCTATGATATTTCTTCTATTATCGCTTGTCGTATTATCTAAATGTTAATTATAAATAATATCAGAAAATAGAAAAGATTTAATATAATTATAATAGCTTTGTTATTTTGCGTTTCATTAAATATCTATATATTCTTTTTTATATCGCGTGCTGTTAATTGTGTATGCGATATATTATTTAAAAAAAAAAGTTTTTTACTCAAAAAATATATGAAAAAATTAAAAATATTATTTTCATATTTATAGCTACCACATTTTCAGGCCCATTTTTCTAACTTTAAGTTTACGAATAATTGCATTTTGTTAATATTAATATCTCTAATATATTTAAAATAACAGAAGCAAAAATTGTTCAACGACCAATTGTTCCATCCTAATTTTAAAACTATTTTATAATACCTATAAGTAAAATATGTTATCGTATTTTATTTTTTTAATGAATAAATATAGACTAGAAAATTTCGAGCAGGACAAAATATAATTTCACCACACAATCCATTTTCACTGTAAAAAAAAAAGATAAAAATTGTGATATATGTTTTTATACTCTAGATGTAGGGTAGATATATTAATTTTGAGTCAAAGTTTGCAACACTGAATTAACCGTGACAGAAAAAAACTATTAAGCGAAAATAAACCGTTTTATTGATTGTATGTCCGTTTGTCTTGCAAAACGATAGCTCGAGAACGCTTGTAACTGGAGGATTGAAATTTGGTACAATAATTATTATTTGTTAAAATTGTAAGGTCAACTGGTTTGCATAATTTTTTACATGATTTCTTAATAAACGTTTCTTCTGTATTAAAACTGCCGTTCTACATCTAGGGTATATCATAATTGGGCTAAACCAATTATACTTTCATGCTAGTTAATTATTCAAATAACAAGAAATACTGTAATTTTCTAAGCACTTCCAGACATTTATTACATATAATAAGCACAAACATTTTAATAATACATACCTATTCTAATATATTGAATAATATTCAAAACTTTTAGCTATGCTCTTCTGTAATATTTTCAATGTGCGTTTGAAATCGTCTGCATACATTCAATGTATTTAACAAGTTTCTTTGACGAATCACTTTTGTTTGGTCGTTAACAATTTATATTTTTCTATGTTTATAAAAAATAAAAACATAACGAATCGTTTCAAATACATATAAATATTATTACTATTTTCAGTTATTGCATTTTAATTATGGCTGTATTATTTCGTCATTTATTTTGTTTTAAAAGTAAAAAAAAAAAAAAAAAAAATACATCAAATGTGGAAAGATTTTTTTAAAAACATCATTATTATTGTTATTATTATAAGTAATATACAGAACGGTTAAGAAATCTAAAAGCGTAAAAAGGCATTAAGACATTTGCAATAATTTCTTAGTTTCATATTTTAAATTATTCTCATAAATTATTTTGTAAAAATGATAATAATTTCGTTTCGTAATGTTTGCTCGCTTCTAAATTTCTAAGTGAATGCCGCTCATTGGGATACACCTGCAATTGATAAGGTTTATTTGCTTTAACTAGAGAAGTAATTAGCTGCGACGTGTGATAGAAATGAACGTTCTCATCGATTAGTCCATGGATTATAAGAAGGCGATTATCTCTGGAAAATGAAACTGTATCAAAATCAAAGCTTTAAACATATATCAAATATATTCACTCTTCTGGAAATTTATGTATATAATTAAGAACCGATCCAGCAACGTAGCCCGGCTGATTGTTCTGCGGAAGATCCATATATCGCTCTGTATATCCTGTATCGTAATATTCCCAATTTGTTACTGGGGCACCAGCTATTGCAACTTTAAAAATGTCTGGATACTGTACTAAGCCCATCAGACTTAGATAACCGCCTAAAGGTATTATGAATGTAAATGTTTATCTAACTTAACCCATTTAAAGTGTATTACCATAAGACCACCCATGAATTGCTATTCGATTCATATCGATGAATCCTAGCTCATCTGCCAACAGTTTTAAAACCTGAACTTGATCTTGTAACTCAACTTGGCCCATTCTGCACCGTAAATGGCTTTCAAATTTCACTCCTCGATGTCTAGAACCTCTGGAATCAACGCACACTACACAGTAACCTTGAGCGGCAAGCATATGCATCCTCAGCTGTCTCATACCCTTGAATTGGACTCAATTAATTGTAATTTTATTTTCAATTGCAAAACAAATCCTTTACCTTAAATGTATTATTGACTGTTTGAACTTCCGGTCCACCATAAACATTGAGAACTGTAGGATACTTTACACCTAATGAAAAATTGTGCGGCTTAAATACCATTGCATATAGTACATCACCATTGCTCAGTTGTGGTCGATATATTGTTGGGCAATACTGATTTTCAGGCTGACTACCTTCCAAAAGATAGCCCATCAATGAGAACTGAACACCCCCAACGCTGCCGTTCTGACATGTTTGGGATACTTTTAGAACTTTACAAGAAGGAAGACGTAGAATATTGCAATAAACCTGAACCATTAAAGTGCATTCCTAAACATCAAATAAAAATCTTTCATGTTTTGAATTGGTGAGGTTATTTAAATAGTTAGGTACCTCATTGAATTCTATTGAGTATGAATATCCAGGCTCTGTTAACAGCCGAACATAGCCCGGTCTTTGAAGGCTGACCACATATAAATGTTTCTCTAAAGGTGTTTCTCTTAAGCCTAAGAAGTAGACTAATTGTTTAGCTTTATCCAGCCAAATGTTTCTACCTAAAACTTCCCAATCACCAGATGTTAAAGGTATCTGAAATATTGATAGTCTGGTTTTAGAGAAGATCGTTTTTCTTCACCGAAATTCGCGTACTTTGCTTATTATTCGAGGTAATAGGGTTGCACCATCAATATATTCGTAGGTGTCGTTACGTATTACAGTATCTTTACAGCCATTACATGCTGCCGTTAGACTAGATGTTATTAGATATATATGTCGAAAACCAGTCTCTTCTGATGCCCAAAGGAACGTTGTTGATGTTTCAGTAATTTCCATAAATGTAAGCAGATCATGAACATTGACCCATGTTTCTGCTGTTTGAGAATAAATAACCTGCCGCAATTTTTGTTAAGTGTGAAACCGTCCTCTTATATTTAAAAGACACTTACTTGTAGCGGACTAACAGTTTTACTAATAGGTGATTTCCAACTATGATCGTCGGCAGGTGATGGTGTTGCACAACTGTAAGTTTCACAAAAATTGTCTAGAGGTATTAAGATTAAATCTAATCGTTGCTGTCGTCTATTCATGGCTTGAATCCAAATACTGTTAATAAAAAAGATTTATAAGTAATCAGAAAAGGCCTACCTAATTAAACTCTGTAAATTTTCTTACTTTTTCGTATCCGGCGTCCAGCCAACTCTTACAATATATTCAAGCCATGGGAACACAACCGTTAAGGAGTAAGGAAGGTCTTTTATACAAATCTCACTTATTTGTAGGGATTCATTCAATGTAAATTGAACTAATTTCAATTTTGATTTTGCATTCGGAGTTCCAGCACGAGGAAAACGATATTCCTCATATTCCCCAACAAGAGCCTGAGAAGACGGAAAAGTAAATAAGCACACATCGCTCTCGTCCACTTCTTCGTAAATAATTCTATACACTCCATCTAGCATTAGAAGTAAGTTAGTATTGTTCTAGAAGGCAACAAGAGTTAAATTACCTTCGCATTTCGGCTGCCACCAATATCCTTGATATCGACTGAACTCCTCTTGCATTACATACGATGGAATGCCAGCAGTAAGAGGATCATCTGCAAACGATCTCGCACCATCGTGAGCAAAAGTCAGCCTCTCGTCATGACCACTGATCGTGTGTGTTACCCAGATATCACCGCCGCTAACATAAGCCACTAAGTCTGAATTATCAGGACATATCTGCGGATCCAGGGCTGCCCAGTTTTGACACACACGCAATTGTGTTGGAAAAAACGGTCCGCTCTGCAATTAGACGTTGATTTAGTTGAAGAATCTTTGCTCCCTCTTCGACTCACTTGATATCCACTATCCAAGCATTGATATAAATTGCTCGAAACAGGGAAAATTATTTTCCCACTAAGTTTGTGCAGTTCGTAGGATGTAATTCCCCATGTAGACAGACGCTTTCGTTCGAGCAGCAGTTGAACTTCTCTCGAGTATACACTGCTGGCGGACACATTCGATATAGATTGCTCTAGCACGAGATTCCAGTGCAATCTGAAATCAATAATACTTTTGAATAAAATTCAGCTTTAATAACCAATTAATACCGTTTGGTTTGCGAACTATCATTCGGGTGAATATCAGTATACAGCAGAGTTGTCTCCCATCCTAACGGTGGGGTACTTAAAAAGTATATTCTAACTCTTCCATCCGACAGGGTACGAAAATTAATATTCATCGGCACCATGCTAGATAAGTTAGCAAGTTGCTTTCTCAGGTCATTGACCACTGCTTTCAGTTCGGACCATGATTTTTTGCCGCCTCCGTGAGGTGATCTCCTTTGTGGTGCTAAACTATCCATATCCTTTATTGAAACAATAAATTTCTGCGATGTCGAATTTATTTTGTAACCTCCTTATTTATCACATAAATTTTATAGTTGCTTTCTCTTAAATTCTATTATACAATTCCTATTTGAAAATGTTAATAACACTGAATTTATAGAATTTTTGCAATCATTTGTTCCTAAAACTTTTCTGCTACAGTTGTCAAAAAAAAAACTATGTAAATTTTATGCACTTAATCTAAATGAGCTTGATTCAAATCACAAGATGAGCATTTCAGTTACAAGCCCATTGAATCTATACTTAATTCTGTTTGCACTGTGGACAAACAAATCTTCACAGTAGAGAAAATCACTTTTTCTTCGTTTCCGTCATAAAGTGGTGATGCCAACCTCAGTTTGGATGTCAGCGAAATGTCAAAGAAAGTTAAGATATTTTATTTTTTCGAATTTTACCATTGGTACAACGGTACAGAAATATTTGCATAGTTGATCATCATTAGTTTTGTTTAATAAAATTTATCTCGATTTAATTTTGTATTCGGTTGTGTTTCCGTTTCTTATTTTAATAACCGTTTTCGACTTGACGGAGAATTCAATTTGATGTTGTTTTATTAAATTCGGTGTTTTGCTTGTCTTTTCTGATACAACACTACACTTGAAAGAATTTTCCAGGAATTACATCTTGAAGAAACTGGGGAATTCCCATGCAAATCATATTGCAGGAAAATTCTGTTTACTGTTTGTTTATGATCGATATTTTTCTATACAAGCAATCGATGCAAAACAACAGCTGTCACTGAGCAATTTTCTGGAAAAGTTTACGTTTTTTTGGGTATAATAAAAAAAAGGAATTTTGAACAAATATGACTGAGAAGTTATATGCCTGTGATTTCGAAGTGTTTGGCATTGTGCAGGGCAAGTTAATCATTATTTATTCCACAATAGTATAATTTTTTTAATTATTTTTCAGGAGTCTTTTTTCGAAAGGTATTGTTAATTTTCTATTTTTATATCTGAGCTACTTCAAATTATGCAAATCTTCTGTCAGTACACCAATAAACAAGCAAAAGAATTGGGGCTTCGAGGATGGTGTATGAACACTGCAGACGGGAGTGTAAAAGGTCAACTTGAGGGGCCGGCGAATAAAATTAAAGAAATGTAATTTAAATGTAGCGTATTCAGTAAATTACAATTGCTTAGCTCTCAATATCATTCTGTAGGAAGAATTGGCTTCGGAGTACTGGAAGTCCTACATCTCGCGTGGATCAAGCCGTGTTCTCGCAAATGAAAGAGATTCCAAAGCATTCTTTCTCAGATTTCCAAATTAGGCGTTAATGAATTTTACTACCTATGCCTGAAAGACAATAACGTCATTTATTTATTATAAAATTAAAGAGAAATAGAAAAATAGGCTTCATATTACTATTCAAGTCATTTAATTTGAAATTATTTTTTCTGAAGCAGACTGCTTCCGCTGATGGTTAAGCGCATCTCATTGCCGTCTATATCCCTAAATTAATTTACCATGATATTAGATAAAATATATACATACATATTTAAAATACACGTTCTAACCAATACATTGAAAAATATTTAATCTAAAATAAATGCATATTCAGGTCTTTCGTTATCGAAATCAATCACCACTTTTGTGTAGGAACTAACTAGATTTGAAGTTTTGCAGAGGGTAGTGTTCTTTGTGCTTTCCAATATGATTCTCAAGCTCCTTCAATTGTTCCCTAAAAAATGAAGGTTCTATTGAAAACGACCACCACATTAAACTCGTAAAATGTACTTCAAATTCTTCGGCATATCATGGTAAACGCCCTCGAACATTTCTCTCCAGTCTGGCTTGGGTTTCTTTTCAGATTGCACTAGCTGAGACATAATTTGCTTCCGAACATCCTTAACATATTGGTTTTCGTTGTCCTCATTCCACCACTTCATGCGGATCATGTAGTTTTTCAATTTCGATATCGGATGCTCTGCACTGTTCCAAATCTCAATTTCCTCCGCCGGTCGATACGCAGTGCTATCATCTGAAGTAGAATGATGTCCAACTCTTGGGGTACGGTCATATTGAAAATAAAGGATTAATGTTTATTATTGTCAAACCTATATGCCATGGCCTCCAAAATTACTGGGCGATTATTTTTTAGCGCGTATTCCCTAGCCTCCTTCATGGCATTGTAAACGGCAAAAGTATCTGTACCATCCACTCTCAGGGCAGCAATTCCATATGCGGGACCTCTTCCAGCAATTCCATCTCCTCTGTACTGCTCCTTGGCCGGAGTTGATATCGCGAAACCATTGTTTCGGCTAAAAATTCTTATTTTAATAGATGCAGACATAGAGGTGATGAATGGTTACCAGAAAAGCACTACAGGACAGCGTAAGGTGGCGGCAAAATTAAATGCAGCATGAGCATCACCTTCAGACGCTGCTCCTTCGCCGAAGTAACACACCACAATTCGATTGTTGTTCTGAATCCTTTTTAATGCATACGCAGCTCCCACGGCTTGCGGCATTTGAGTGGCTGTTAATATTTTATTTTGTATTCTCAATAACCATTAAGAAAGAGTTAAATACGCACCTAACGGACTAGAAATTGTAACAAAGTTTAATTCCTTAGAACCATAATGCACTGGCATTTGCTTTCCTCTTCCCAGATCGTCGATGTTCCCGTAACATTGATCTATACACTGCGATATCGTGAAACCCCTCCAAATGAGCACCCCTGCCTCGCGATATTGTCCGTAAACCAAATCTTCCGGGCTCAGTGCAGCCGCACTACCAATGTGTGAAGCCTCCTCGCCGAAATTTGTCATATAAAACGAAATTCTTCCCTGTCGCTGAGACTCGTACAGGATTTTGTCCAATGTGTTGAGCAACACCATGTCTCTGAACATTTTCTGTACAACTTCTTTATCTAGCTTCGGATCTTGACTGACATCTTGTATTTGACCTTGGCGATCCATCACACGATATATGGGAATTGGGGACACATCCTTGGGAAGAGTTAGAACTGGCTTTGAGACAAACGGAGCCCGTGCCCCCGGGAACATTGCGACATCATCACGGAAGCCACCAGACACTGAGTAAAGCTAGAAGGAATTCAGTTCGTTTTATGGTTAATATATACGAGGTCAGTGATCATACCCGATTAAATAATTGTTTTGGAATTTTCCCTAATACCGAATGTGTACCTCTGATCAGCGACATTGCGAGGACTCAAAGCTTTCGAGATCAGTGATCGACGCAAAGTTGTGTTTTCCAAAACTTGGAACGTGCTACGCAGATTACTATCAGCTGATTTACTGATATTCTAGGCAAACGTATTGACGTACGCCAGATCCGATCTTGTTGGAATCGCTAGTTATGCAATCCGGGTACGTTCAGATAACTCGATCAACTGCTTGTTTATCATTTTCATTCTTTAGAGTCAATTGATTGTAGTGTTTTACCTAAATTTGGGGGCCTAAAATATTAGGAAACATCCAAACGCTTCTGTGAGTGGGGCAGAACAAAATTAGAGGCAAATATAATTATTTTAATTGATTTTATATTAAAAAGGGAAATCTTCAAGACATATCAGTTCAAATACGCTATGAACGTAGTTAATTTTAATGCTTATTCACTATCTTCCTTTTCCTTTCTATGTGACTTCTTTTTATCACGAGTTTTGCGGTCTCGTTCGCGACTTCTTGACCTACGCCTTGATTTCTCCCTGCTGCGTGATCGCTCTCGTCGTGCAGTTCTAAAATTCAGAAATTAGATTGCGTTTACTTATACGACATTGACGACATTGCGTACCTTTCACGTTCACCACGATCCCGGTGACGTTCTCTTCTCCTTTCGCGATCCCTTGATGGCGATTCACCACTTACTGCAGGACGTTCGGTTTCCTAAAATCCCAACAAAATATTTATATTTAAATTTTTTAAAAATGTTCACTTACTTCTCTTTCCCAATCTCTTTCCCTCTCTCGTTCCCTCTCACGGTCACGATCACGCTCTCTCTCCCTTTCTCTCTCTTCACGTTCACGGTCGCGATGCTCCCGACGTTCCCTGTCCCCCCGATCTCCTCTATCTGGTGGATGCATCATTCGGGGAGGCATCATCCCCATGCCTCCCAGATGAGGTGGCGGCGGCATACCCATTGGAGGCGGACCCATCGGAGGTCTCATGCCCATCGGTGGATGCATACCCATCGGAGGTGGCACCATTTGTGGCGGTCCTGGAGTTAATTCTTTTATTTGACTCGGAGCCCAGTTCGGATTATCTCCTGCCCATTGTGAATCCTGAGTTGGCTCGTAACCATAGTTGTATCCGTCCTGTTCGAAGTAGTTCTCGCCGCCGAAATTATTGTTGCCACCAGGACGACTGTATTCCCGGCATTCGGCAGTCATGACCTGAATAATGTTCTCCTTAGCTGGCGTGGCTGTGTAAAGAAAGATTTATATCAAGATCAGCTGAGGAAAAATATTTGGAATTATCTTACGAGCCATTTGGCCGGGTCGACGAATGACGTTGGTGTTTCCGGAATACTTGCTGTTGTCGTTGTTAATAACTTGCGTAAGGGTTCTATTCGCTGCCGAAGGCACTGGCATCACAGTTGAGCTTGCGGTCAACCCTTGCAGTCCAACGCCGCTATGCGTAGTGCGAATGCGTTTCTGCCGCTCACAGTACGCCCTCCATGTGTCTTCATTAAAACCATAGTTAAAGTAATCTGTGATATCTGCTCCAGGTTTCCTCCATGGTTTATCCTCTAGAGAATCTATGCTAAACTCATGAGCTGGAACGCCGTTTATCGTTCCGACACTTTCAAATTCTTCAATGTTAAACTTTCCCGCAGACTGCTTGATCTTCTCCTGAGCCAAGGATGTTGTTGGAGCTAGCAAATTTGTGCGCTGCTTAATATTATAGGTCGGTCCCGATTTGATATCGCCAATGACCACATTTATGTCATCATCACTGTCATCCAAATCTGAGTCTCCTGGCTCTTTCTCTTTGCTTGCCTCCCCGTCCGGCTGATCCTGTTCCTCCATTTCTTGAGCAGGATCTTCTTCTTCTGGAGGCTTTACAAATTGTTTAATTAGTAATCCAGTGTACATTACTGATTTATTACCTTTTCATCCTTTTGATTTGAATCGGGAGACTGTTGTCTTTCCTCGGGGTCCTCCTTGGCTTCCTCATTATTCTCATCTGACGTCGAAGGCTTTTCTTCCTCCTCAAACCCGGCATCCTTTTTTTCTTCTTCGTTGGTCGTAGAGTCCGGATTTGATGTTCCATACAGCCAACTGTCTTCATTTGTATCATCAGCCATTATATTCGAATATTTTACGTACTTATGGGAAAAAGGCCCGATGTATTATAAAGTTGACAGACAAATAATACTATTTTTAAGAAACGTCATTTGGAAGCACATCGGAAACTACCAAGCTAAAGGTAAGACCTCATACAACTGCAGTTATCGTTCAAAAATCGATAAGAAGTAGAATAATTATAATTAATTTTCCATTTTTTCATTAATTTAATCAGTTTTGTTTAGCACTATATAATTTTGTTATTTCGTTAACAGGAAAACAATAAATTACTTGAATTGGTATAATTGAGAAAACGTCTAAAACACGATGGCTACTGGTTTCGTTAAATGTGACAGTACTTTGACAGACATCCGGTCTCTCCTTTCTTTTCGCATTTGTCTCCAAAATGGGTAAGTTGAGTTCTGGATTTTGGTTGATTAATATCTGCAATCATCGGTGTGAATTGAACGAAAATTACTTTAAATTTGGATGAATCAAAGACGAATCAGTTTGAAAAATAATATGTAAACGAAATTTGATGGTAAATGTTAATATTCCATGAAATATTGTGATTTGACAAGTGCTCCAAGAAAGATTATTCTGGATGGAAATTTTAGTTTTTGTTTGAGTTAATGTAAATTAAAATGATACCGCGAGTAATAGTAGAATAAATTTGCTTTAAAATATTACTGCAATAATTATGGTGTATGTTGTTAATCTTAATGGTATTTCTTCTGTTTACAAGGTATTAGTCGTGACAGTAGTCATAAAAGACGCGCTACTGGAGGAAGACGCAAGTCCCTCCGCAAGAAGAGGAAGTTTGAGTTAGGTCGCCCCGCTGCTAACACTAAGGTAAGTTTTAAAAAAGTATCATTCAATTCATTTTCTCCTCTTATCCTGATGAAAACATTTGCGTGTCATCTGAGCGTAAATGCGTTGATGTTACCTTGTTCGGACCACTGAATTCCAGTGCACAATCCATCAGCAGTTATGTTTGGGAATTTCTATAATCAAGTTAATTTCCATTCCAGCTTGGCGCACCAAGGGTACACAATGTGAGGACCCGTGGTGGCAACATTAAATTCCGTGCACTGCGCTTGGACTTTGGAAACTTCGCATGGGCTTCTGAAGGTAACATTTGCAATAAATTCTCGAATAACGTTTAGAATTAACAAAAAGGAAATTATTTTTGCAGGTTGCGCACGTAAGACTCGTGTCATCGATGTTGTGTACAACGCCTCTAACAACGAATTGGTTCGTACCAAAACTCTGGTAAAGAACGCTATCGTTGTTATCGATGCCACACCATTCCGACAGTGGTATGAGAGCCACTACATCCTGCCCCTTGGACGCAAACGTGATCCTAAGCACGCTCAAAAAGATGATGAAAACGACGTTCTCAACAAGAAGCGAAGTGAGCGTGTAATGAAGAAATATCTTGCAAGACAAAAGTACGCCAAGGTTGAATCAGCTTTGGAAGATCAATTCTCGACTGGACGTCTTTTAGGTGAGTGTTACATTCAAGAATTGTTCCATTTTCAGAGCCTTCTCGTCTAAATGATGATAACAACTACGCGATTCACAACTAGTGGCTGAGCTTGTTTTAAGTAAAGCCCAGTGGAGATGAAAGTGTTGTCATAGTTACTCTGATAAATGTTCAATTAGTTGCGCATTTATTTTACTGTAACCTTCAATGCCTGCCCTAAACATTTGTTTTCAAACTGCAGCTTGCGTTTCCTCCCGCCCTGGACAATGTGGACGTGCCGATGGCTACATCCTAGAAGGAAAGGAATTAGAATTCTATCTAAAGAAGATTAAATCGAAGAAGACAAAGTAAAATAAGAGCTGATGTGTTATTTTTTGTAACAAATAAAATCTAAGTTACAAACTATTTTTAATATAAATTACTCGAGGGTTTCTCTTCTTCCGTGGAGATTTTATTATGATTTTTTTCTTACTTTTATTTCCATTCTTGACATATAATTTGAACAATTTTGGATTTGAAGTTCTGTACTCCCTCGTCTTAGTTTTTTAATTTTTTCTTAAATTTTAAAAAGTTCCAAAGAACGTCTAATTTATTAGAATATGACAATGACTGCCATCTAGTACAAGCGTTTCGAACTAAGAACTTTTGACAGCTACTGCCTGTCGACATCGTGTAACACCGTCACCATACAAGCGCAGGTCAGACGCACACATTAATCTACTTGTTCACCTATACCCGGAAAATTCTCCTTTTTGTCGCACATTAAAAAAAGTTTCGCTTCCATCCGCGCCATTTTCTCTGGATTTTCGTGGTGTATCCCTGTCGCAATGGTTGGAATTTTTTAATAATTTAACATCTAAAAAATACAAATAATAGAATTAAGTGAAAAGTGATTAGTGAGGAAAATGCTAAGATTTGTTTTGTGTATGAATATCTCGTCCATGTTATGTAAAATCAATAATTATTGACGCATTTGCATTAAACGTGAATAAGAACAACTATTTAACAAAAATTACGAGCTCTACTACTTTTATTAGAAACGTTTTGGTGAAATAGCATGGAAGGCGCCCCTCCTTCAGTATCAATGCATCAAGGTCCACCACCCCCGATGAGAGGAGGTTTCCGTGGACGTGGCGGCCCCCCAATGAGGGGTTTCGATAGGGGTCGAGGCAGAGGAATGGGTCGTGGTGGCCCTATGGGTATGCGCGGTATGGGTGGCCCACCCATGATGAGAGGCCGGGGTGGAATGATGCGAGGTGGACCTCCGAGAGGTATGGGCTTTCAAAGGGGTTGTCCGCCAAGGGGAGGCGGTCCACCGATGCGCGGTGGTCGTCCGCCCGTCCATGTCCAACGTAAGTAAATTATTTTGTGTGAAGTGAATACTAAAAATCTCTCTACGAAGTTGTGAACTTTTCAGCACCTTCACAACCTCCTCCAGCAGCAGATAACACAAGTGCGACACCAACGTCTACAACATCCACAGCATCCACAACTACGACCAATACAGCGCAGCCACCCCCAACTCCCAGTGCGCCACCGTCCAGAGGTATGTCGCGCGGTCGAGGAGGACCACAGTCTCGAGGTAGAGGATCCTATATGTCGGGTACAAATGGATCTACATCTCAGTCACAAGATCCATCGAAAATGAACATGAACAAAATCTATCGTGGGGGACCACCTCGAGGCCGAGGTGGCTTTGGTCAGGGACTTTCGCGACCCCCAATGAACCACAGTGCGAATACACAAGTTGCTCCGGTGCCAACACTGAAGCGTGGAGCTCCTTCAGGCCCCCCGGGACCGAAGAGAGTGCGATATGATCAGGGGCCAGTGAACAGGCAGCTCATCCCGAAACATCATCCGCAGGTGCAGCCGGTACATCCGCCACAGCATTCTTATAATTCGTCTTCCCAAGTTCAAAGGTCTGTTGTGAAACTATCTTTCTTTTAGACTGTGTGCAGGGTTTTTAATTGCTTGTCTCTTCAATAGCCATCACTCTGGATACCAAAATCATGATCAAATGCAAGCTGTAGACCAATATAATCAACAGGCGTATCCCCCTGCTCCGCCACAGTCAACCGGCTACAACAACGGCTATGGGCAGGCTTCATATGGAGCCACTTCTGCCAGTGGTTACTCTCAAGCCACTGATTATGATCACAGTCAATACCAAAATTACAAGTAAATATTAATCTTCATTGCATTGCCTCATCGCGGTTGGATTCCATCACGTTCATTAATGGCTTGCTCTGCTTCTCTTTCCAGTTCTAGTGGATATGGTCAGGGTTACACCCAAGACTACAGCCAGTCATACGGCACAGCGTCGGTGGACTACAGTGCACCACCGCCGGATTATTCGCAACAGCAAAATTACGACGATAGGAGCTATGGAAATTATGGTGAGTACACTACGGAACCACTTTGCAATCCGAATAGCTAAAAGGCAGAAGTAAAGTCCGCTTGAAGACGGGACTGGAAGAAATTTGTGATTTTTTATGTCTTCCTGATCGGGAGGATAATATTTTATGTGTATGAATGTGTGTTATGTATGTAGACTGTAAGCTATAAAAATCGGACGTGAGGTCAACTCCCTTCAATGCAAAAACCGCTACGAAACAAAACTTTCTGCTTTCCAAATATGTATTTACTAGCAGGTCTACCCGGTTTCACTCGGGGCAGTGAAAATCATAAACGGGGATGTAACTAGGCATTCAGGTGCCCCCTAGGTAAATAATGAAACATATTTTTCTGGAGCCTTTCCTCTCACGCTTCAGAAAAAGTAAGATATTTGATTTATGCATTCATTATAAACATAAACCAAAATTACTAGTTATCCAAACAAGATATTTTCTTAGATGTAGAATTTTGAAAATATCAGAAGCTACATCTTATAGTTTATGAGGTCATCGAAAGAAACAGAAATCGAATGGTTATTTTATATAACTCCTTTAATTTCATCAATTTATAGAGACGACAACTTAAACATAAACAAAAGCATAAAAGTTCTAACATTGCAAAAACATATTAACTAAAAATGGTGAGTGATATTTCGACTTAATTTGTTACCCGCAGTCTTTGGAGCCCCAGAGCACTGCCCCGGCTGCCTCAGCCTAGTTACGCCCTTGATCATGATATAATGTACTTGATACGAGTATTACGAGTATTTTGATTTGGAATTTACATCTAAATGCGACATATAGGATGTCGCAATAAGAGCGCCCACTTTGAATTCTGTGCCATTTTCTTGTATTGGTAATTTACTGTCATGGATCTTGAAGACATGTGGTTTCAATAGGACGGCGCGGCGCAACGTGAAACAATAGAATTATTGAAGGCGAAAGGCCAATGGGCATAATGATCCTCATGATCAATACGAACAAGACATATGTCATTCGATAGCTCTTATAAAGTGCTCCAATAGTTAATTTGGCAAAAGGATCGGATTTGTGAAATGATTGAACCGAAGGATAGAGCTATCGAATGACATATGTCTCGTCCGTACTGATTCCAGGACCAGCTTCCATACATTTTTGCCCATTCTGCTTTGTTAGAAAATATGAGTTCACCAAGATCATGAGATTTGACGCCGTTGGATTTATTTCCATGGGGTTTTTCGAAGGAAAAGGTGTATAGTATACACTGTATACCAATAACCAGAGAACGATTCCTGATAGCTAAAGGATGAGATACATCAATTCAAATTGATGAAATAAAGCCGTCACTATGCCAAAATATCAACGAAACTTTCGTCAAAAGGACCAACGAGTGCCACAGGTCATGAGGCGGCCATTTATCGGATGTTGTGTTCCGTACATAATCTCCCTGTCTACACTCTATAATAAAATTAAAACATCAGAAGTCTTCAAATAAAAACTGCGCTTTTTTCAAATTTCAAAGTGGGCGTTCTTATTGGGATACGCTAACACATATATTACATAGAACCGTTTCCATAAACGTAGTTCAGGTTACAATAATAGTTGCTTTGTTTTTTTTTAATTCATTGAGCTTTTTTTCTACATATAACTAAAATGCCAAATATCAATTTTTATGAATTTTTTCCTTCAAAATGGGGGATTTTCATAAAAAATTTTCATCTCCTATTTTGCTTCCTTAGCGGTTGAATTTCAAAAAATCCTGATACACGTGTTTCTTTATTTTTAACAAAAGGCCAAATACCAATGTTTTGAATTTTTTACTCTCAAAATGGTGGATTTCCATACAAACTTTCATTGCCTATTTGACACCCTTAAGGGTGGAATTTAAAAAAAAAACTGTTTCTTAGTGAGCACCTATGAGGTAAGTTGTACAAAACATCGCCATTTTATTGAAATCGATTCGTGGTTCGGGAGATACTCTGTTATGTTAGTGAGTGAGTGGGATTTGGCTTTTTTACAATATGTAGAAGATAACAGAGCCTAAAATTGTGTTCTTCCGTCTTTTGATCGATTTCAGATGCGCAATCAGCTTATACACAAAATTACACAAATGCTGCAGCAGGAGGGTATTACTAAAGGGTTTAATCTAGCACCTACCGATCTATTAAACTATATTTAATTAGCTAATAGAGAAACACATGTGTTAATTCTTTAGGTAGATGTGTAGGCTTCAACAGAAATTCTTTTCGAAATGCGCAGATCAAGCTACTGAATAGAATCAGTGTGCAAAACTGTAAAACACAAAACCAATATTTCGTTTCATCTGTAATTATTTGCTTAACACAATCTGGAAAGTTGTGAGCTTTTGTTTGTTTTATTTACATTATGCAGAAATATTTGTTTTTTTTTTTTTTTTTTTTTAAATTTACTTTTAAGCCAAAAATTATTCTGTGTAAGGATATTGTTCTTCTAAGTGTCTTTAAATTAATTAAGAGGAAATAATTGCAAGCACCTAGAAGAATCAGGATTTGATAATAACAAAAAAAAAACGGAACGGAAATGTTTTTGTCACATCGTTAGGGATACCGAAGTCAAATGTGTGTTATAGTTATTAAATTAATATTATCAAAATTAGTTTCTCTGGATTGAGAAGAGAGTAAAAAATTTTCAATCGTAATATTATCATTGATTTTTTCAGTTTATTGACGAAGGATAATTAGGCTAAGATGTATTTTTAAGTAATCAATTACTTCTACCATAATTTGTAAGACTAAAGAAACATTTAATAAGTTTCATTAAAAATACAATACAGCATTTTGTTTTTAAGTTTGACTAGCTTCCGTATATCAAGAGATAATAATAATGATTATTTTCTTAGAAATATCCTGATTATTGTGCCGTTACATTTTTATTTCTTGGATAAAAAAAAAAACTAAACCAGAAACAGAAATTTACTAAGTTTATTTTAATCGTAGAAAAGCAGACAAATAAATCGTGTTTATATCTCTGTACAATTATCCTTATATGTTCACCAAAATAATATCTAAATAAATACTTATTTTAAAAATTCAATCAAACTAAAAATATTATTTAATAACTGAGCAAGAAAAACAAACAAACAAAATTTATGAAATCATGGTGTCCTTAAAAATCATTAACCTGTTTTATTTTGTCTTTATAAAAAAAAAAACAAACAACAGTAATAATTTAATTTCATTATTTATTTTTTACATTGTTCTTTATTCGTATTGTTTAAGTTGATCTTTAAATTACTGTCTGTAAATCAGGAGAAAATTGAAAGAAAAAAACAAACACGGACAGAAGAAATGAATTTCATAAACAAATGTTGTGCAACAAAAAACTTGGACAATTTAAAAAGAAAAGAAAAAAGAAACTCATGTTCACAAAACAGAAAAGAAATTGTTTATTTAATTTTTTATTTTCATTAACAGCAGAAAGAAAACAAATTTTGTCTAAATTTAAATTTAAATTTTTGTTTTTTATTTTTTTCAAATTGATTATTTCGAAAGTTAAAATATTTGTTAAGGATTTTTTGTTATTGTCTAAAAGAATTTTTTTTTTGAAATTTTTAATCTTAAGAAAATGTTATTTTGGGAAATAATTTTCATATTATATACAGGTGCTTTATGATTGGAGAAAAATCAAAAAAACTATGATGATACAAAAAAGTTTTCCGTTAATGAATTACAACTGTAAGTTTTAATCCTAAAGTTGTGTCAAATCAAAATTGATTTCCACTTCTCAAAAACAAAATCGTAATTGCAATCAATTTAATATGAATATTAATTGTTCTATTTTGCAAACGATAAAAGAATTCGGTGATTTTAAATCACGTGGATAAATAAATGTGTAAGTTCTCGAGTTTGAACATAAGAAAAACAATAACAAAGAAAATACAAAAAAAGGAGAAAATGCAAAATATGTCAGCCAATTAGAATGTTGGTGAATTACGACTGATAAGTGAACAAGTACAATACAAATTGCAAAAGACGCTAAAGAAAAACTAGTGATACAATTGAATAACGTAAGACACTAAATAATATTGTGATATTTACAAAAGTAAAACGAAAAGTTTTCTTAAAAAATATTAAACAAAAAAACAATAAATCGATTCAATAGTTTGAATCGCTTAAGTATCAAAAATTAATGGTAAGTGAAAATATTTTAAACAATAAAGTATATTTCAGACGAATTAAATCCTACTTAGGATTTCTATATTATGATAAGTTTATGCACAAACACAAATTTAACCATAAAATGGAGTTTTATTTTTAGATAAATGAAGGAGTTACAATTTTGACTCGCCACTTAACGATAGTCTTGCATCAGTGTGATCCTCTGAAATTAAGTAACTGTGATTAAAAAAGGCTGTGAATATGTTTAAAAAACGAATATTGTTTTTTAGTACGAGCAAACCTAAAAGAGAATCTTATCGTTTAGAATATTTTATTTATTTAGTGCACATTAAACAATTTATCTCTTTTTTTTTAGAAAGGATAATGCCATTTACATATTATGGAAACTATTAAGTAAATGGGGATGAGAATTTATAATGGATAAAACATCAAAAATGGAAAATGTTTAAACAAATATAATGAAAGGAAATTTTAAAATAAAAGAATATTTCTACATTTAAGTTATGAACAAAATATAAATAATAACGAAAGATGCATAAAAAGGATCATTTTTGGAGAAAATCATTTTCAGTATTTATTTATTTTAAAAAACCGAAAATACTTCACAATTTTATAATTTTACATTTACAAACAGACAAGTGAAAGGATTCGGTTTGTTAAACAACTAAACGAATAAACAATCAAGCTAAAGATGTATAGTACAACAATAATAATTTAATGGTAGTATAAATCTAACGAAAACACTTTCCATGATACAAAAAAAAAAAAAGAAGCACATTTACAAAACTGAATTGAAAAAACAATTTTGAATAAGCAAACAATTCAATGGAGTCTAACAAAAGTTAATTAATTGTTGTGTGAAACGCACATTTTATACTAAATCGAAATAGTGTTCATTATCCTTGAAGGAGCACAGGAAGGGATTTACTTCTAAATTGAAGAAGTAATTCAAGAATTTTCTATTAAAAAACAAGAATATTATTTTTTGTAAATTTAGTTCCTTCTATTTTTTATGTTCTTATAAAACCCATTGCAAAAGTCACCGTGTATTTTTAGAGTTTTCCAAAGGAATTGATAAGAAAATGTTTTGAGTTGTGACTTTTGGAATGTTTCGTAAAGTAATCCTTGATTCAAATCTTTGTACTCTGCGTACTCATTTCGAAGCAAAAAAAAAATAATCCAGAGAAATATTTGTAAAAGAAAATCAAAAATTTAAATTTCCAAAAAACAGCAAATTTAATTTACAATGTTAAGTTTGTGAAATTGTTGACAAAAATATATAATCAGTATTTGAACAATAATAAATAATATTACATTCAGTATTACACGCATTTTGTGGTTAAGTTTTCGATACTGGACGAAAAATATTTGTAGAAATAATTAAGAAAAAAATAGAAAGCAAGAGTTTGTTGAAGTAATTTGATATGTTTAAATTTAATTAATGTATCTCTAAATCTCTGGATATTTTCGATAAATGTTTATTCATTTCGCTTTTAATGTTGTTTATTTTTCTATTTTTTGTTTTGTTTCTTTCATTTGATTTCTTTATTATCGTTCCTACTTAAACAACTTATTAATTTTATTACTGATAGTAAGAAAAGACAATCAACAAACCAAGCAAAACAAATAAATTATGAAATTAACAGTTTGTTTTATTTTGGTTATCCTATCCTATTTATTGCTTTTCGAGTTTAATTTATCCATTTGCAACAATATAAATCCTGAGGAAGAAAGGATTCTGTAAAGATTTAGGTGGACCAACTGCTAATGTAAGTATATTATATTATCAACTACAGACACTAATTGTATTGAGTATGCTCCGATCGACGTGAAACTCATACGGCACATAGAACTCGATGCGCTGGACGCGAATCTGCAAAAAAATTTTGATTTTTCATCAGGAACTCGAGAAACAAGGACACAGAAAATTCATGTTGACCTTTATGTCCTTTTTTCTCGAGTTCCCGATGGAAAACCAAAATTTGTGCTTTTCCTTTTGGCCAGGCCGAACTTTCCGCGGACACTATGAACTTTAGAGGCATAACTGTCGTTACCCCAACAATCGTAGGTCCTTTTATATAAACAATTTTCCAACAATTAAATGCATTTTTATTCTTCCGGAATATATTTTCTCATTGACAGTTAACACAACTTTGTAAAAAATTTATGTATTTTGGTGCATTAATGAAGTCAGTGTTGCATTAATAAAAAAAATTGAACATTAGTTTTTTATTCATCTGCAGCTTTTGTTTTTTTAATTATGTTGTCCAAACAGTAGAAACACATAATAAGGAACTGTACAAAACATCTTCATCTTAAGTGCACGTGCACCCAGTTCAGACAAAAGCAAATTCAGTTACGCCAGTTTTGCTCGGGTGCACAGAGTCGAGGTATCAGGGGCCCAGAAAACAGCAAAACAGCAAGCAAATTTCTGCGTCACACTTCGCCTGGTAAAAGGGGAAACATGACCAGTTCAAACAATGATGGCCGATCAACCAATCAAATTGCAGTAATTTTTCAACTCATTCCTTACTTCTCACACTTAACGTGGCTGAAAGCATTTCCAGTTGGGTGAAACTGCTTGCACAAAAATCAATACTGATCACCACAGTTACATTTCTCCCATATCGGTGTGCCTTGGCACGATCGCCCACACTGATCGGCATGCAAAACCAGTTCGGCGGTGGCCGTCATGGGGTTTAGATGTAGGTAGTGCACGCTATCGGAATTCTAGGTAATTTCATAATTTGTGCCGAAATATCTATTTTATTTTAAATAGGTGTTAATTAATGTAAAGCGCCTTATTTTGTGAAAGATATTTATTGTGTTTGGGAGCGTAAAGTTGTGAATTAATAAGTTTCTTTGTAATTACAGACTGTCAACAATCAGCAGACCAGATGACAAACAATACCAGATCTGTGGTGGCGGAAATTTAGCTGTTTTAAGGTAAATCCTAATTGAACATAATGTAATGGAATATAATAATATATAATTCCATCAAATTTGCTTGCAGGTATCTCAGATGTGAAAATTTTGAACAGCGACGAGATAAAACAGCAGCAAATGTGTCACTTTCCTTCTGTTTACATCAGAAAGTAAACAGTTTCCAGTTTCAACGAAAGCAGATGGGCTGTTTATTTAATGAAGTGTAGTGCAAAACAGTGATAATAAGTGTGTAAATAACGAAATAAATATGAGTAGTAGAAAACATTAGCGTTTTCCTTAATTTCCCTATGTTAAAATTTCAGAAAATATTTGTTTACGACGAAGTAAACAACCGGCCATCCTGTTTAAACCGGTTCACAACTTAAGCACCTCCCATCGCTTTCCAGGCAATTTCCAGTTCAGATGAGCAATTGCATAAATTCAGGCGTAAAAGTATTAGGTGCAAAACTGCTGATATTTGCCTGCTGCTGATTCTGGTGGCCTAGTACCTCAGCTGGGCGCTCGAGTCACAAATTGAAAATGAAATTTTCACTTTCAGGCACTTTTTATGCGGATTAAAAAAGGACGCACTATTTTAGCGAATTTCGGGATGAAAATTTGTGGAGATATAGAATCGAATGCACACTTTCCGATGGTATCCTTTAAAATAAAAAAATTTACCGGGAAATACCTTAAAAAACGCATTAAAAAACGCAACCATATTTATGCTCCGATCGACATGAAACTCATATGGCACATAGAATTTAATGTGCTGATTGCAAATCTGCAAAACAAATTTTGATTTTTCATCAGGAACTCGAGAAATAAGGACACAA